>BMAU01019176.1:0-91323 GCA_019973935.1 Trichonephila clavipes
ATATATATATATATACTTTTAAAAAATCATAAAAATAATAATCATATAAAATTAGCGTAAAATATAAAAAGAAACTCAAAAAATATATATTAAAAAATTTTTTTAACCAGCATGTGGCGCCATCTATTTAATAATTGTAGAAATAAAATTAGATACTTTGTCACAAATTTAAAAAAACATTACAAAGCATAACTGACAGTAAATAATTACAGTAATACAAATTGTATCACTAAAAAACCATTATAAATATAATTACAAGAAAGTTAGCAGGATATCCATGTTCAATACAGTGATTAAATTTTTTTTTAAGATTTAAAAAAATATTGGCTTTATCGCTAACTAATCACTATTGCGATAACTCATAGTTTTAAAAAATAATATTTCATATACTAGATTATTGATAAACTTGAATTCTCAGCAAGGCGCTTTGGTGATCTTAAAATTAAAGGCATCTCCTTTACCGCTAAATATTACATATGTAGTTTCTAATCCTTAACGTACAGTGTTACATCCAGGTAATTTGCTTTTGATGGGATTACATAATTACCTTAACTAAGTTTAAGTAAGACGGATAAAAATTAATAATGGGGTTTAGAATTATCATTTTACCAAAAATAATTAAATCATCAATATATCTAAAAATGTAGTAGTCATTATTAATAACATAATAATATTCATAAAAATGTAAATAAAGATTAGCCAAACTATTACTAGCTGGGCCCCCTGTGGGAGTCCTTTCTCTTGTTTATATAAAGAACCATTAAAATTGATGTAATTTTCCTTTAAGACAAAATCTATGAGAGTTTTAAATTTGTTAATTAATACTAAGGTTATACATACTGTGGTTTTCTAAAATGACTTCAATAATATCATATAAATCAACGGAAATGAAAAGATCTTCAAAGTCATAACTATGAACTGAATAAATATTTCTATTATTAAAAAAAATCTATAATCTCTTTACTATTGTTAAATTATAGCTTTATTACATTGCTGATTAATAAAGTTTTGTATCAATATTATGAAGTAATCTTGCCTGCAGTAGTAATATATGTTTTAAAACCATTTGTCACAGTTCTAAATTTAACCGGACTTTATGGAATTTTGGAGTTAAAAATATATATGGATACTTAATTTTAGAATACAATAACCTAATTTTTCATAAATAGCAATAATACGATTACTAATTTCATTATGTGACAAATCTAATTTTTTAAAAGAACCATTATTAAGAAAGTGATCATGCAAAGAATATTATAATATAAATACTTACAAATCACAGCATAAAGTTACCAGGTCTACTTTATCAATGTAAACTATGATAAAATTCTTTGTAATTCATAAATTTTTCTGTTTTATATCTTTAAAAGTAGTTTCATATTGAGAATGGTAACTAAAATTCATAAGGTCTTTTAAAATATTGTACTTATACTCATCACACAAATGGCTCTATAGGTAGCCCATATTTAAATGCAGATTTTGTAATAAAATTATCTATATAGAACCATTATTAAGAAAGTGATCATAAAGAATATTATAATAAAAATACTTACAAATCACAGCATATATATTTACCAGGTACTTTATCAATGTAAACTATGATAAAATTCTTTTGTAATTCATAAATTTTCTGTTTTATATCTTTAAAAGTAGTTTCATATTGAGAATGATAGCTAAAATTCATAAGGTCTTTTAAAATATTGTACTTATACTCTTCAAATGCCTCAATAGGTAGTCCAAATTTAATTGCAGATTTTGTAATAAAATTATCTATATCTTTAAAAATTTGTTTTTTAACAGTATTGTTATTAGAAACATTTAATCTCTAAAATTAGTGCCTTTACTCATTATATCTTTTAAAATATTATCATTGATTACATCTAAGTTGCCAGTAACTACATGTTTATGATATGACCATCAATAAAATCATTATAGTTATTACATATACAATCTTCTATATTAATAGAGGGCGAACTATTGTTGTAATTAAAGATAAATCTGCCCATCGTTTTGTTATATTTAAAAGCTTTCTTTACAACAACCTTTTTAACTGGAAAAAGAGACAAATGTCTATTAAATACACTAGAAAAGTTAATTTTGTCAAAAGTTTTATTCATGAATAATAAAGTGCAGTACTCTGTAATATATTCATTAATTTTTTCTCAACATTAATATTGAATTTATTAACTAGATAGTTAAGAATGTCTTTAATAATGTGTACTGCATGACAAACCTTTAAGGAATCATTATTTAAGGATTCATATAACAATGCAATTTCATGTTTATTAAGACCAAACATGAAGTATTTGATCTTCTTGATATTAAAGTCTTTTTCAAAATCATCAATAAGAACTCTAATATTGTCATTTAATGAATTTTTATCTCCATTTTTCCTTTTAGTTCTATTACTTCTAGATTTTCTTTTAGAAGTATTGTTTAATTTATTGGCATTATAAAAAAATTCTTTATTATTATTCTGTAACATTATTTGCAGAGTATTTTTAGCAAAATACAAAACATTAAGGCCATATGGATAGATTGTATTATAACTCCTAATAAAGTGATTTTCCCACCATAATCTGTGCTTAGTAATTGGAGAAATTTTAATGATAGACAGTTCAACATTTTTGAAATCATGCATATAAAAGTGTCTAAGTTCAATTTTATTAGAATTATTGGAATTATTAAAGAATTTAACATCATGTCTATGCTGATTAATCCTTAAGTTAATAGTATTGGAGGTCTGTCCTATATATTTATATTGACATACTTTACAATTTAAAAAATATAAATACAATTAAAGGTTTTAGAAAGGTTAAATTTAGAATCACACTCATATTGATCCATATTTAACATAGTACATGTCTTACATCTACTATCTCTACATTTATTGAATTTTAACTTAAGACTATTATAAGATTGAGAGTTATCAAAATATTATAAGAAGATAAATTATCAATAATTCCATGTATAGCAGGACTCTTAGTGTAACATTTATTAATATTTTGAGAAATGTGATTATTAGAATCTAACAAGTTTTGTTTATATAATGATTATGATGGCCATTAATGAATTTTTTGTTCCAAAAAATTCTTGTCTTGAATATTTTAATATTAGAATTACTATTACGAAGATGTAGTTCTTTAACAGAACTCAGATCCTTTCCAAAATTGTTATTGGAGAAAGAGGGGGGAGAGTTATGAAATTCCCTCATCCTAATAACAACAAGTCAAAATAGATATATTTCTGTGAAATACAGAAGTAGATACCCAATCAAAAGAGAGTGTACCAAAGCAAAACAGAACAAGTTAATTTATAAAAAACAAACTTGAAAGTAAGCTCATAAAAGTCAAAATAAATAGAGATTTCTGTAATAATCCAGAAATTGATACAAAGTCAAAGTGAGTGTGAAACAAGTTAATTTTTAAAAAAACAAACTTGAAAGTACTCTTAAAATTAAGAGAAAGCTATTCTCAAAACTAAAACCAAAGCCAAGAAAAGACTCAAAAGACAGCCATCCACCACACAAAAAAATCAGCAAAGCAGAAACAAGTTAATTTTAATCAAAACAAACTTGATGAAAAGCTCTTAAAAGAGAAAGCTATGCTCAAAACTAAAACCACAGCTAAGAAAAGTCTCTAAAGGCAGCCATCAACCACACAAAAAACAGAAGGATACAAATAGGTAATGTTATAACGATGCTGTACTTACCTAATCAGTACACCACAGAGCAAAGATCAGCTATAAACTAACCTAATTGCCAGTCACTAATACAAATTGTGCCAAAATCATAAAGTAGATAAATGATAAGGAGAAATGAGTGCATTGCTAAGTAGACATAACCGTCAACACCTCAAAATACCAAAAATTAATACAAACAAATATGTATTACACGATAGAACATATTACACATAAATAAAAACAATAATTAAAAAAATATAAAATATATATAAGTAAAAAATAAAGCTAAAAAACTGGAATACACTAAAAAAAGAATAAAAATATATAAGTAATATTAATGCACTAAAAGCCATAAAATACAATAATAATAAAAAGAAGTAAAACCATTCTTGAATATGAAATCAAAGAGTTAAAAAACATTGATACATAGAAAAGTAAAAGAGTATATACAATAGCCAAAATTAGAATCTGTTAAGAAATCATAAGGCTATAAGCGTAATTGCTTACAATATGAAAAAACAGCAGTAATTCATAAATTTCTTCTATATATAGGCGCAATGCAGCCAAGAATATAAAAGTAAATATAATCAAATATAAAAGAATTTTTTCAATATAATCATATACATATACATACACATATATATAAATTTATACACACATATACATATACATAAACAAAAATATAAAAATAATCATATAGTTATATACCCTAAGATAACTAAAAGTAGGAAGGAGGCACATAGTATAAAGACAAATTCCTGGCCTTAGGAACCAGGATTGCAGGTTTAAACAAGTTTTGCGGCGCCAACCTTCACCTGTAATTTGTCATACTATGTACCAAGAGGAAAGGAAAGAGTTATATATGTGTAGAATTTAAATATTAAATCATTAAACTAAAGAACATATGAACATAAACATAACCTACTAAAACGTATTTATAACGATGGCCAAGAGTGCAGTATCGTGTTCCCGCCAAATAGGGAGGGCAGAACCGCATAAAGTTAATTGCGATACGATATAAGAAACGATTAATTGCGATACGATATACGATAATAAAAATATATATATATATATATATATATATATATATATATATATATATATATATATATATACTTTTCAAAATCATAAAAATAAAAATAAAAATCATAAAATTAGCGTAAAATATAAAGTAACTCAGAAAAATATATATATTAAAAAATTTTTTAAAGCATGTGGCGCCATCTATATAATAATTGTAGGAAAAATTAAATTGTCTAAATTTAAAAAAAAAAACATTACAAAACATAATAACAGTAAATAATTACATTAATACAAATTGTGTGTGTATCATAAAAACTGTTATAAATATAATTACAAAGAAAATTAGCAGGGTATCCATGTTCAATACAGTGATTAAAAAAATTTTTAAGATTTAAAAAAATATTAGCTTTATCGCTAACTAATACTTTATTGCGATAAATATAGTTAAAAATAATATTTCTATATATAGATATTGATAAATTAGAATTCCAGTAAGGCACTTTGATGATATTAAAATTAAAGGCATCTCTTTTATCATAAATATTACTATGTAGAGTTTCAAATCCTTAATATACAGTGATATATATATATATATATATATATATATATATATATATATATTAAAAACTAAAGCACAACACAGTAAAACAAATTTAAAAGATCGAAAGATCCTTAAAAAGTCGTTACGATTTTTAAAGAATTTGATGAGACAATTGTGTGCTTATTTTCAAAGAAAATCGCCAACTGAAATAAGTCTTTTGATTCTAGAAATCGCAACCATTTGTCTTGAAGTAACTCTTAGATGTAAAGTAAAACATCTACTGTGTGGGTCCCTGTTTCCAAAAGCTCCCCCATCCCTTTTTAGTTAGTTATATGACACTGGACATCCTGTGAGTGTTAGGGATGTCCATTGGGACCCCACTCTAGGAATGGGAGGAAGTTGCAAAAAAAGTGTAAACACGTAAACCAAAAATATTTCAATGTCCATGTAAATACAAAAAAAAAAAAAAATCTTGAAGATGCTTTTGTAGACCCCTATTTACCCTTCATGGACCCCACGTTTGTTTTTTCCCTACCGTAGACCCTTTGTGAGTCGTCATTGACCCCTGGGGGTCTATATAGACCACATTGAGAATCACTGCTCTATTGGATTCAAGTCCGGTGAGTATGCTGGCCAATCCACACGGGTGACATCCTCCGATCGAAGGTATCCATCTACAATGTTTGCACGGTGAGAACGGGCGTTGTCATCCATAAACAGAAATTCAGCTCCCATGGCGCCCCGAAACAAACGTACATGTTGTTCCAGAATGACATCCCGATCGATGTGGCCCGTCATCGTTACACTCTGAACATGCAGGTCAGTCCTGGAACCACAAGAAAAATTCCTCCCCAAACGCGAGCCATCCTGCACCACCGTAACGGTGTCGTTCAATGGTGTTCTCTTGGTGGTAACGGGTACCTGGCGCTCTCCATATTAAAGTCCGGCGAGAATCAGACTGCAAACTAAACCTGGACTCGTCGGAAAACATCACACAAGACTACTGTTGTGGTGTCCACAATGCATGCTCTCTACTCCAGGTTAATCGCAGGTGACAATGAGTTGCGATAAGTGGAACACATCTGACAGGCCTACGAGCATATAGATCTATGTGCCCTAAGCGGTCTGCCTTGAAACTGTCGTACCGGTAGCTGAAGAGAGCTGACGAGACAGGTCTGAAGCTGTGCTCCGTCTGTTTCTTTTGGCAGTAATTCCAAATACACCGGTCCTCATTCGGCGTTGTAACTCGGGGGCGACCTGTGCTGTAATATCTACTAAAATTACCATCATCTTGGAATCGTTGCCAAAGCCTGGAGATGACACTCTGGGCGATTCCAAGTTCCTCGGATACTTCCAGCTGGGTACGTCCACATTCCCCTCGTTCAATAATTCTACCACGTAAAAAATCATCCAAATGCTTCCTTTGTGCCATAACTATGCGGTTATTGCACTGAAAGGCTTTTAAAGCGCTTATGAACAATTTTACTTCTTTGCCACCATTCCTTATATACCCCTCTCTTACACTCTGGGTATGTGACGTACTATCCGCGCCATCTGGTGGTTTCCTGTAATTTGTATATTCTTCTTCAAGATGTGTATGATAATTCTACAGGTGAAATTTTTATTTTAGAGTTCAATTTCTGTGCGATTCTGAATTATCCTAAATTTATGAACATGAGTGTACTCTTAAGTGTTTCTAATCACAGTACCCTTCCTGTACCATTTGAGTTTGTGAATTGCCAAATAGTTTGCATGGAAAAAGTGAAAACTTTATTTTTAGATCTTGAATAAACCAACCAGTGGCTAAGTTGAGTTTCACCATTATTTACTTTTCTCGAAAAATGAAAATTTGAAAAGTGTCTGTGATCACCATCTTTAGGATAAAATTCACCATTGTTATTTAACTGCTGTGTGGAACCCCTTTGAACTGGTGAGCATCTGTCATGGGAAATGTACCCAATCCCGAATCAAAACTGGGAAATGCTTGTTTCACTACGTCTCTGGGGCCCACACATCTCTGTTCACAGGCGAATGACTAATCTCAATACAGTGGGTGATCGGTTTCCGAACATATTCCGTTCCAAGACTGTGTTCGCTACCCGAATTCTTTGTTAACCGATCATCGATTCACCATAGACTTCTATGTGAAATCGAATAATTCGTTCTGGAGACCCTAAAAATTAAATCTTAAAAAATGTATAATTTCTTAGTAAGTTTTAAAAAATAATACATACATATAGTCTTGCATATTAAGTCTTGCTTTTCATTTTTTGCTTATGAGGCGTTGAAGAACATGTCCAATGTCGATTGCTTTTCTCTCTTTTCCAGGATTATCCGGAAGTAATTAATAGCATTGTTGTTGTAAAGATCCCCAACCCTACTGACATCAGCTTGGTTTGGGTGCCATTCTAAGACCATTGCTCTGACAGCCTCCCACTTTTTCAAAAGATCTTTAATGACAGATGTCAGCATCGGTTCTCTTTCGTCTTTCTCTTGTTCAGAAGGAGACACATTTCGCTGTGTGTTTCTTATTCAAAATTTCTTGGAGTTCTTCTATCGTCAGTTCATCTTCATGTCCCATTATGAGCTCTTCTATGTCATCCTCGTTCCCCTCCAATTCCAGATCTCTAGCAGTTGTCAAAATTTCATCCATAATTTCCGAGGTATCTCCCTGATCACCTCCGAATATGTGTTCGCTGTCCAAACACAAAAAATCTTTGTTGAAAGTGTTCGTTATATATATATCCGAACACAAAAATCTTTCGTGAAAGTGTTCGTTAACCAATTTGTTCGTTAACCAATCACCCACTGTATCTTCTTGATTGTCACTTATGTTACTCAACGTGAACACAGAAATTTCAGCGTCAGATTGTGATTGGCAAGCTTTTGATCCTATTTCTATTTCTGATTTTCGTCGTTCGGTATCAATAGTCAGTGCATCTGCAGTAACTTTCAAATTCAACGGAGACTCGGATACGGACAAATGTTGTTGAGAAGTTGAAGGAACTGATTAATTTGATTCTGTGCTGCCAGATTCAATATGCCCGGGAAAAATTTCATCATACCTGAACTTTAAAACTGGTCGGATACAACTCTTCATTTTTCTTTTTTCTGCATCAGGTTCCCATTTTCTCTATTTATCTTTCTTAATGCCTAAGTCGGACATGATTGATAAATTATAAAAAATGCCTAGTACCACTATATTATTTATTCTCACACATAAAATACCTTTAAAACTTATAATATGATATAGAAACATAAACAAGACTGCGTCTGCATGCTATACTTTAATCGTCTTTCTAATGACGGGAAGTTCCGAGTTATGCCCCGTCTCTGACCGGGGCTCCCCGCGATAGCAGATTAACTTCAGCTGATGGCAATAGACTACATATGAGTGGAAACGACAAACTCGAGAAATTTTTAATAAAGAAAATGGGGAACAATATTTTCACGAAATATTTATTTATATACTTTCATGCACCGATAAAAAGAATATCTTTTTTAAAAATGTCGATATATATATATATATATATATATATATATATATATATCTTATAGCGAAAAATAGATAGAGAGTTGAGAATTTTCCAATTTATTAATTATATAAAAATCTGTTGCGTGCATTTTTGGATTTCCCTTTCTTTTCGTTTAATTTATTTCGACTTTGTGGCGCGAGGCCATGGGAGGTGGCCTACACTGCCCACGCCTTACTCAGCCTCTAGCCAGGTATGCGATCTTTGCTACTCATTCATTCTTGGACAAGAATTTTTGCAATTTCGTATTAATTTGTTCCTGGAAAAAGAACTTGACTTTTTTCCTTAAAACATAACTTAACGTGATTAGTAAGTATATTCCCCATTTTACTGGGGACCAGCGAAACTTTCTTGCTGACCACCACTTTGGCGACCTCTGTTATAGATAATTATATTCATTTTAATACTATTAGACGTACTAAGGTAAAAACGGAAATCGACTCGCAAAGGGGGTTACGGAATGTATTAATAAATAAAAATTCCGTTTTTGAAATATTAGGATTAGGCTTTAAATTTGGCAAACATATTTATTTTTTTAGTAGAGATCCATTAAAAATGGGTTTTGTGAATATCGACTTGGTGGTGATGATGGGGAGGGGTTACGGTAGCGTAAAAGATAATTCTACTTCACTTTTAGATATTATTATTTAGAAGTCTTGTTCTCTCTTTTTTTTAAATCAAGAGTTTAGAGTCACAATGATGTTTTTTTAATACAATCAAACAGTTAATGCTAGGATTTAGATATCAATAATTCATATATATATATATATATATATGACAGGCCCCAGGCCTGCTGGTAAAATAAAGAGGGCATCATCTTCACAATATTCCTTTATTACGCTTTCATCATATATAATCTAACATGGCGGACCTTTTGCCGCGCAACCGGGTGTTACGAAATACAACATCTCAGCGAGGAGACACCAGCCAAGTCCTTCCTAGTATGCGTTCGCCTTCGTCAGCGCTCGTTGCTCCTTTTAACAGGCTTGTTTACTCATAAATCCTTACGCGATGGTAAAGAGTTCGCTCTATTTTCATTTATTACTTCCTTAATTTTGAACCTAAACTTTTCAAACCTGACAAATTTCCCCCCCTCCGCTGAAGTCTGGCACAGCCAGATTGGCCAATTCTGACTGGCAAGTCCCCAGGGAAAAAAATTATATTTCAATGATATCAAATTCCCCAAATGAAATAAAAATCTAGAAGATATAATAATTGTGTAAAAGAGTGGGCTGGTGAATCCTAACATGTACAAAAAAATAGCAATAATGAATAACAAAGTATCAAAAATTTGGTATAAAACTTTGTGTTACATAGAATTGTTTTCTGAAAAATATCACACATCTAATACTTCCACTATGACTATAATAATAATGAGGTTAATAAAAAACAACATAAGATAAAGATAATTCACATTAGACATTCAAAAATATAATAGTACTAAGCAACATAACATAAGATCAAGTGAAATTATCACTAAATGTGCACCAATAGTAAACAATGTTAATAAAGTGATAAATGTTGAAAAGTTACAAGTACTTCAAAATTGTATTGGATGTTGGAATAATGAGTACATAAATACATAGAAGAATAGGTATAGAGTAAATAACATGATTTTAGGAGTAATGGTAAAGTGAGTACATACAAAGAATAGATATAAAATAAGTAACAGCAAAATGTGTTTAGGAGCTCCCAAAAAGAAAAGATTACATAACTATAACACAGAAATTTATCAAAATAAACACAACATCAACATTATATCAAAATATCACTAGAAATATAAAATGCAAAGAAAAATAAGGGTATTTCAGATATATCAAGTACAGGTAAAAGTTCAATCAATGTAATGTTTCACAGTCCTGTCTTGGAAAAATCATAGTTCAATGTTCATCATCCAATTATTGTTTATCTCACAGTTCTTTTGTTTATTATTAGTATCTCTACTCAATCAACTCATTTCAAAAACATACAACCATAATAAAATCTTCATAACATCACATACTATATTTTAACTTTCAGAATATACTGATCACAAATAATCACAATGAAATTATTATAACACAATGTGTATCGTAAAATGACCTCATCACAACGTTTTCATACAGTCAATAATTCAGTTATTATTATTTTTTTAATAGTCTTCAATAATGTGTTCATTATGAATAAAGATACAATACAAATTCAATTACATTAAATTTTGATTTTCATAATGTAAACAAGTCTTAAATTCAAATTTTAAACACAACTTTTATTATTATTTATTTTTTTTAAATAACAATGCACTTCTTCTCCCCCCCAATGTTTGAGAAAACAAACTCTATAACAAATATAAATAAGAATTTAGCATAATTGGAAATTGGATTTTGAATGAAAAGGTTTTAATCTTGTAGAATGAACAATATCTGTTAATTTTCCTGTATATTGATTTGGTTTATCTATTTCATAAGTAACATTTGAGAGTTTTCTGACAACTTTAAAAGGACCATTATAAGGAGATTGAAGTTTACTTGAATTAGGGTATGAGAAATTTGGATATAAGACTAAATCTCCAACTTTAAATTTTGCATCAACATAATGTTTATCATACCTTTGTTTATTTATCTTATGATGCTTAATTGTTCTGTTTACTGCAATTTGTCTAGCTTGTTGTATAGGTGGATAGTTTAATTTTACTTGATTAGGTAATGGCGAATCATATGGCAAAGTTCCAAACATTAAATATGCAGGTGGAAAGCCAGTAACATCATGTGGCGAGTTATTGTATTCATATGTAACTTGTTCTAATAATTTTGTCCAAGGAGTTTTTGTAGTTGAATTAACTTTACATCTTAATTTTGCTACTAATGTCTGATTAACTCTTTCATTCTTTCCATTACATTGTGGTCTATTTGCTGAAGTTAGTAATTGTCTAATATTATGATGTTTTAAGAATTTCTTAAATTTAGATGAAGTGAATGCAGCATTTCTATCACTTAAAAGTTGTTTTGGGCATTGAATTGAAAAAATTTGTTTTAAGCAATTTGTATAAGTTTCAGAAGTGACACTTTTTGATGGAAATGTCCAAGCATATCTGGTAGCATGATCCAGAACAATATGCAGGTATTTCTTTTGTGAATTATGATAATTAAATCCTCCTACAGTGTCTAGTGAAATCATTTCAAATGGTTCTTCTGCTACAGGAACTTCTTGCAATAATCCATACTTTTTTGTGTAGACTTTTTATTCAATTGACATGTTTCACAACATTTAACAAAATTTGAAATGTCTAATATTATGTCTTTCCAGTAGTAAATTGGGGAAATTAATTTTAACATCTTTTTTACACCTGGGTGACCAAATTGTTCATGTGCAGTTGTAATTAATTTTTCTCTCAAAGATAACGGTACTACAATTTTAATTAAATTCTTTTTCTTAACTGTTAATACATCATTAATTTTTATATATTTTGGATCATTAATGGTCTCTGAATTTTGGTATTTAATAATTTCATCAGTATTTAAAAAATGACAAATGGGTGATATATAATGGCATACAGGGTTCCTCGACAACATGTCTGCTTCAACATTTAATTTACCTTTTATATAAACTATCGAATATTCATACATATTACATCTATCTACAAAATTGCATGTCTACCTACACAAAAAATGAATGTGTGTGTACAACAAAAACATTTTATAATTAAGATAACATAAAAAAAAAAATCATTTATTTTGATCAAATATTTTTCAATTTGAAAGATAAAAAAAAAAATGTGACAAATATCAAATAAAAATTTTAATGAAAGTTATATTCTATAACTACCTTATGTTTTCAAATGTTATTCAAAACATATCTACAACATTAATTATCACTTAATATATCAAAAAAATTGTAAATATACAGATTTATAAAAATATATGTGCATAAGAATTCAAACATCGAAAAAAAAATTGATACACACCTGCAAGAATCATACATCATTTCTCATCAAAAATTATTTCTTTCATATTTTGGAATATTTAGATGATTCCAAGTCTTGACTTAGAGACTAATCAATGATAAGTTCAGTATCTTCTAAATCAGAAAAATGTTTATTCATTTCTTCGATCATTTCTTATCTACTTTTGTCACAGGACGTGTCTTTTTCTGTTCACCTTTAAACTTTCTCTTAAGCCCCCAACGTTTTATCTGGTTAGGAGATGAAAAAGGGGTAAATTTCTCTGGTGATGAAAAGAATTCCTCATCATCATCCCACTCAAATTTTGCTTTTTTCCATTGTTCGTCTTTTTGATATTCCAAACATTGTTGATCAAAACAGCTAAGAAAGCTGTTAAAACTACTAAACTTATTAAGATCAAATTCAGGAAAAAAGAAGGATTGATTCTCTTTGGATGTGTTGACTGGTGACTCCTGCCGGAAAGAGTCGTCTTCCATGGTAGTATCGTTTTCAATGCAGTCGTTCGTTCGAAAAAAAAAAATTGTTGAAGTTAATTCGTTTGGTTTCCTCGCATATT
Organism: Trichonephila clavipes; assembly: GCA_019973935.1. Taxonomy (NCBI): domain Eukaryota; kingdom Metazoa; phylum Arthropoda; class Arachnida; order Araneae; family Nephilidae; genus Trichonephila; species Trichonephila clavipes. The sequence goes on from BMAU01019176.1 coordinate 13,275, forward strand.
TTCGGTTCGTTAATTCATCCTGCCGGCTCTTGACAGGCCCCAGGCCTGCTGGTAAAATAAAGAGGGCATCATCTTCACAATATTCCTTTATTACGCTTTCATCATATATAATCTAACATGGCGGACCTTTTGCCGCGCAACCGGGTGTTACGAAATACAACATCTCAGCGAGGAGACACCAGCCAAGTCCTTCCTAGTATGCGTTCGCCTTCGTCAGCGCTCGTTGCTCCTTTTAACAGGCTTGTTTACTCATAAATCCTTACGCGATGGTAAAGAGTTCGCTCTATTTTCATTTATTACTTCCTTAATTTTGAACCTAAACTTTTCAAACCTGACATATATATACTAGCTGTCCCCTGCCACCTGTTGCTGTGGCTCAGTCTTGTTTAACAGAAAGGACATATTTTCAGTATGTAAAATAATTTGCATTGCACGTATGATCTTTTATAAAAAAAAATGTATAAATATATATACGAAAAACTTTTTCCTAAACCGATATTTATAATTTGTTAACCAAATGTTTGAAGTTATTACAGCTTATTTTTGTCCTTGTGTCATGTTATGAACCTCTCTAAATTTATTTACATTGTCTTTAAAGTGGCGACCTCACGTTTGAAGATAAATTTTAAATGGCTCCACTCTGGATTCATTGAGGGAATTGGGTTAGTTTTACAATGCTTATGGATATTTTTATTAAATCAGAGGTGTGTTCACAAATGCACATTTATCCAAACAATGTCACTTGGAAACATGAATTGTATTTCTTGATGTCATATAGGAAATGTTTTGATTCCGCAGTATATCTAGCAAGCAAAATTTGTAATGGCTCTGTTCTCTGAGTTGAGGCAGTTTAATTTTTTCAGTGGTACAAAACATTCCTTTGGTTTCTCCCTTAAATTCCAGAACATTGCAATAAGGATACACTTCCATCATTGTGTAAATGAGAACATGTTGCCTGAACCTAGAATCTTCCACTGGGTTGTACCGGAATGCAAGTTGACTGTTATTGTGTGATTGCTCACCACAAAGTCATGTTTGACGCAGATGTGATGTTTTTGGTTAACATCTTTCTGATGTTGTAAAACACGAATGATGTGCTCGCAAATGAGCTTCCTCAAGTCTGGCTGCATGTTGCTTTGCTGCGCCCTCAGCCTGTGTTTGTGACATTCTTTGTCTGCTTTTTTCGTTTGCTGATATCCATTCTTTCTCAGTTTGATGTGCAATTACACTCATTGTAGTACTTTTGCCTTGCAAGTATGACAACCTAAGTTTGATTTCCCGCAAGGCATTATTTTTATCTAGTGAAGCCAATTGACTGCACTTAAAAAGAAAAAAAATTCAAACAAAGCATATAAAATTTCTTAAAAACTTAAAATTACACTTAAAAAGAAAAGAAAATTAAAACAAAAACATATAAAATTTCAAAACATGGAGAAAAAAAAGAAAAATCAGAAAAAAAAGAAAAGGAAAAAATAAAAAATGCTAATGAAATATTTAACTTTAAACGTGCATCAATTGACACAGCTGAAATTCAACGCAATGAGAGGCTGAAGGTATTTTTAATCGAATACGCATTAAAATCGAATATTTTTGCAATTCACAATTCGATTAGTATTAGCAATTGTTATCAACAAAGTTAAGGGCCTATCTTAAAAACAGAGTGGCTTATATCTAGACACAGACAGCTTTTCACATGGGCAATTATTTGTTATCGGTGTACTTAAATATTAGCATCACCACAGCCAAATTACCGCCATGCAAATCGCAATATTTTCCCTCCATTTCTTTTTTCATAAAAAAAAATGTTAGAATCTTTATTGTTTAGATATTAAGGTACAATATACATGGCACCAATTTTGTTACAGTGATGCTAATACATAATTACTGATGTGTGTTACAGAGCAGCAGTCACCAATTGGTGATGCGTGAAAAATTGGGAAATTATTTATACTTTTATGAAGATTCAGTTTTAAAAAAGATGAACAACATATTACGGAACACGAATTATTCTTTACTAAAAGCTTTTAGTTACTGAAATAACTAAACAAAAAAACATAATTCCTGAGGTTACCGATTTTTGGTAACCTCAACCATTTTTTGGAAAATTGTAGGCAAAACACATCAGTTTGTTGATTGTTGCTTTTCATGAAAAGCTTATTTGGTTCACTCCTCGAAGAGACCACACCCTTGGCGCGAATTACTTTGGTTGGCGATAATTGCGCCATCTTGGTAACCCTACTTTTAAACACTACATACGACAACCCTAACTATTTCTAGCATTTTCGTATTTTGTGGGCGCGCATTTCGAATTTCATTTTGTTGTTGGTCTCCAGGCTGGTTGCGTACGTTGTTGTTGTTGTTGACTAATTCCTCCTGTCTAGCCGCAGGCTTGACCAGGTCCATGAGCCCAAGAGTCCTCAGGAAATCGTACACCAAAAGAGGACTGGAATAGATGTCCTTTTCAAGTCCTGCACAAAACAAAAGATGATTTTGCCTGTACCAAATTGCATTTAGTACAATTCTCGTAAATTTTCTGGCCTAATTAAAGGAAAGGCCTCTAATGGTCCACTTGCAAGCCTTTAGTTGTTTGGACGACTCTATCCGCCTTGATGGAAAGGGCACCACCTGGTGCCTGCCTATTATACCAGGGTCATTTATGGTTGCGTACGTGAGGGAATCTACTTTAGAATTTTTTACTTTGTTGAATGCGAAAGGTAAGAAAGAATTGATTGAATGGTGTATGAAGGAAGGATTGATTGCTTGGAGTTATGAATGTCCTAAATGTAATGATCAGCATGATGTAACATGGTCGGCAATAAAACGCTTTCTTCGAAATCGTGCCAGCCATGCCGAATGTATGTTCGACCATTACCTTGCAGAATAAATATGGCGGCATTCACACGATCATTCGCTTAGCGATGAGACCTTTAAGACTTTTTTAAAATCTGTTGTTACGCTGTCCCCTCCACTCGGAAAAGATCAGTAGTAAGAAAGTAAGTGCTGTTTTTATATTTTTTATCTCAAATGTTTAATTTCTGTATTGCTTACATATATTTTCATTATGCATCCACCTTATCCCGCTATATTTCCTTGTCACCATTGTCGCTTTCGCTTGGCACCATCTTGTTCTGGCTTGGCGCCTTTTTTGGTTTGTCGCCAAGGGTGTGGGCTCTCCTAGGATTTTACCGCTTATTTTCAGGGCATAGAAGATTAAATAAAGACGTAAATATAGCTATAGTGCTCCACCACATAGAGGTTAATCCTATTAGTGAAACGCTAATTATAAAGTTATACATTAAGTGGTTCATGAAGTGTTGAAAAATGGCAACTACTGCTCTAAAGCAGGCACAGCAGACAATTTCTGTATATATACAGACAATGAAGCAACACAAAATGTCTACTTATAAGCATTGTAAAATTAACCCTTTCACCTCAAAAAGAGTCATTTAATTTGTTTTCAAATTTGGCACCTCTTCTATGGAGACAATGCAAATAATTTTAGATTCATACCATGACAAAAAAAAACCATAATAACTTGGGAGTATTCTGTTAACAAATTACAAATGAAATAAATCTGTTTAGAAAAGTTTTGTTAATGTATATTTCCACATTTTTTTTATAAAAAAATCATACCTCAAGTGCAAGCAGATAAAGATATTAGAAATGTGTGCTTTCTCTTTTCTTTCTTTTTAACCAGACTGAGCCACAGGAAAACATGATTGGGTACAGCTAGCTAGCTATAACAAACTTAAATGATAAAAAGCTATCAAAAACCAATTATTAACAACAAATTATCATTTTGATAAAATCACCAAAAAAAGTTGCAAACAAAGGTTCTTGGGTACTGTTGCAACTATATCAACCCCGATTTTTTTCGCATCATACACGGTGAATTGGCAATTAAGTGCTAATGTTGCCAATATGGTTGCGATAATACATGAATATCAAAACAAACACAAAATATACATCAGAAAATCTTAATTTTTCCATTTATATTTCACAGTAACACGAAATAAAATTTTGAAATTACACAAAATAGATATTTCGTGAGTCTAATGTTATTGCCCCTAAACTATTAAAAACTACAATAACTATTTCGTGGAAAAATTCACTACCAAGTGCAAAAAAGTATTATTATTATGCACAAACAGGCATAGAATGTTCTTCCCTTATTGAATGCATATTGAAGTATTTGGTGATGTCTTTTGATTTTGGGTAAATGGCCGACTAAAGAAAAAATATAAGTACCATAAAAAATTCTATATTAATTTAGATTCATTGGAGAAAGATAAAATACTGTAAAGTCCGGCATATAATGCCCACCCATACTTTTAAGCTGCAATTTTTAAATTTTAGGTATATTCGCTATATAATGTGTATTCCTTTTTTACGAAGAAACCTGAAATGTACAAATGCAATGCTGTTATGTTTAGAAGAGATTTATTCAAGGTGTTTATCTAAGCAATTGCAAATATAGTATACTTTTAGAACTACCACCTTTTAAGTTCAATAAGAATGTCATGTCTTTTAAATAAATAGTATTTCGAAATATTTAGAAGTTTAACTTTTTTATGCTCATTTATTTTTTAATTTTTAAAGCCCTCATTTTTATACCCAGCGTATGACTCTTAAATTAGATCTTGTTCTTAAATTAGATCTGTAAATTTAGATCTTATTTTTTGTGTTCAAAGTGCGCATTATACGCCGGATTTTACAGTAGGTATAAGATTTTAATCGGTATGCTACTCGCTAAACACATACATAGTGTACAGAATTAAATTTAGTATTTTATATATAAAAATTATCCAAAGTAAATATTCTGTGCTTAAAAATAAATTGAAAAATGATATACAATAGGAACAGTAATTGACATAAAAAGAGCTGAACTATCTTTATCAACGCGAAAGTAAAATTTGAAAAAATAATTACAATCTTATGACAACCTGCTTCCTCAACATGTATTGGAGCCCTCTGTCTGTTTTGCTCATTCACTGATGCTTACTCTAATTTGATCAGCATTTATCCGTCGCACTGTGTTTGCTTGGCCAGTATGATGACCTAAGTTCGAGTTTCTGCAATACAATTTTATGTACTCAAGCCAATTGACTGCAGTTAAAGTGAAGGTTTAAAGAAAAACATATGAAATTACAAAACAGCTCTGAGTGGACCTTGTATCCGAATTCCTTTGTGGCCCTTTTTCAGATATGAGCACCATGTAAGTGAAATTATAATAACGTTCGTTGGGGCTCCTGCATCATTGATACAGCGGTAGCTCTACGTCCCTGACAAAAACAAACCATAATAACTTCCAGTATTTTTTTTAACAAATTACTAATGGAATCTGTTTAAGAAGGTAATAATCTTATAAGGCAATGAAAAACAAATTAAGGTGCAATATTTTGATGACTCAAAATCAGAAAATCTTAGTTTTAACATTTGTATTTCAATACTAACATCAAATGAAAGGTACTTACGTATTATCGCAACCTATTAGCGATATTGTATAAAACGAAGCACGATTGCCAATTCCGCGCGTACAACATCTGCGAAGATGGAATGGCCAACTTTGCGAGTTATCATTAAAGTTGGCGATTGTTGCGATAATACGTAAGAATCAAATGAAGTTTAAAAAGTTGTCTAAAAAAGAAAAAAAAACATTCCTATTAAAAACTCCGTCGATTAATTTCGTCACATTAAAATATCTCCAAGTGGGTAAAAAATATTGCTTCCAAACATTGAATGTTATATCGCGGCATTTGGCTACGTCTGTTTATTTCAGGTAAATGGTTGACGGAAACTATTTGGTAGAAAAGTAAGTAGCGCACAGAAGTCAATTATGTTAGTTTCATTTTCGCTTAATAAAGAGAAATAAATTTAGCTTAAAATTACAGAAAAAACACGATGTAGAATTTAATCAAAGTCGTAAACATCCCGCGATAATGCTATCCAACTGTTGCCAAACCTACAAAACAAAATTTGAGTTCTTGAAAAAATAATTTAAAAAAAAAGATTTATTCGAAAAATAATCCCAATTACGTATCAAAGGACAATAAATAGATAAGTATGACAACGCATAAACATAACCATAGAAGAGTTATACAATAATTTCGAAAATTCTAAGCGTAAAGTTTAAATTTTCGCATTCAGAGCGAATCGTGACGTCGTATGACGTCATAACACCAAAAAATCACTTAAAAATTAAATTTAAAAAAATTTAGAGAGAATTTCGAAATAAAAAGTACATAAGATCTCCTGACCAGAAACAAATGCAACGTTGTGTCAATATTTCAGATTAATCCATGCAGAACTTTTTGAGTTATGCGCGCATACACACAAACCAACACAACATTTATATTATATATATATATATATATATATATATATATATATATATATATATATATATATATATATTCATACAACATTATCAAATACCCAGCAAAGCGGGTGGATAACGGCTAGTATATGTATATACTATATATATACACTGGTGTGCAAAAATTAAGGACGAGACGGTTTTTTCAATATAACTTTGTACAAAAGCTTTCCAAATCAACACATTTAATACCGTAAGATCCCCAATACGTAAGGACATGTGTAATGTAAGCAACACTTACTAAAAGAGAAATCAGAGGGATAAAAAGAAGCTTTATTGAAAAAGTAGCATGGAGCGCAATGCGACTGAAGGCCGAAACATCCCTGTGATGGGTGTCCAGCAAGAAACATCCGGTCTTTAGTAGGGGATATGATCTCCCCTGACTGCTAGGCAGGTTTCACAGCGTCTGCCCATGCTGAGAATGAGGGTGTCAATGAGTTGTTGAGGCATTGCTGCCCATTCGTCTTGCAGCGCCAATCGAAGCTCCCGAATCGTTACTGGTGGTAAGGTACGAGCTGCCAAGCGTCTGCCTAGAAAATCCCATGCATGCTCGATGGGATTGAGATCCGGAGACCGTGCCGGCCAATCCATACGTTCAATATCCTCACTCTCTAAGAGCTGTTCGGCAGCTACTGTGCGATGTATGATAAGGAACTGCAGACTTGTCGTCCATGATAAGGAACTGCAGACCCATAGCGCCTCTAAAAAGACGCACATATGGAAGAACAATCTCGTTACAATAACGGGTCTCGTTGACTGAACCTGCGTCGAAGATGTGAAGGTCTGTACGACTACCAAGCATGATGCCTCCCCAAACGAGAACACCGCGACCTCCATACCTGTCCCTTTCAATGATGTTCGAGGGATGATTGTGGCTTCCCCGCTCTCTCCAGATGAGTATGCGATGAGAATCGCTACTCAAACTGAATCTGCTCTCATCTGTAAAGAGTACTCGTCCCCATTCATTGTCTCTCCAATTCCGGTTTTCCCGGCACCACAGAGAACGCCTTCTCCGATGGGCAGGCGTTAAAGGTACACACCGTACAGGGCGTCGTGCAAACAGACCACCACCGTGCAGTCTTCTGGCCACGGTAAAACGCGATATCGGTCGTCCAGTCGCCTGTGTCGTGTGTCTAGCGATTTCTCCCGCTGTCTGCCGCCTGTTTCTTCTGGCCTGTAAGACAATGTACCGGTCATCTGCGGGTGTGGTGCCTCGTGGACGACCACTACTGAACCCCCGGAGAGCTGTTCCTGTAGTATGAAATTGTCTCCAAAGTCGTGAAACGATGCTGTGAGCAATTCCGAACTCTGCAGCCACACTTGTCACACTGCGGCCTTCCTCCAACTTCCCAATGATTCGACCTCGGGTAAAAGCATCCAGATGTTGTCTAACAGATTGATTATTCGCCATTTCTCGCTGAGGCAGCAACTCAGTGTGATTTTAACTGCTATACGGCGTGCAATCTCTTTGCCAGAAATACTGATCTTACACCGACAACATGCTTTAACTACTCAGACACTCCCCCATTACGTCTACCTGCATATCTGCGCATGTGCTACCGTAAATCACCTTACTTAATCTCCTGATTGGTCTTTCTGTCCGCTCTGCCTCTTCGTTCAGCTGATATGCTAATTTTTCGACTTCGTCCTTAATTTTTGCACACCAGTGTATATATATATATATATATATATATATATATATATATATATATATATATATACCATGATTTGTGGGGTGATTGATTGTGATTAATTAATAACGCAACCGTTGATTGTGTTTTAGTTTATTACAATGAGTCAATAAATGGCATACTGTACTCCAAACCATGACTGGAGCGTGTGACTGTGACAAGTGTCGTTAGCGTGAGAGAGTGAAGTTCGTGTACATGGTCAAAGCAAAGGGTAATAGTAGTTATGTGAGAGATAGATTGAGGGGTACTAGGCTGGATGTTTTTTCCAACAGAAATTTAAAGGGCAAAGGGTTCATCATATATATAGCTTGAAAGTTAGTTAAATTAGTAATCTGACTTAATTTCCAAGTACCAAATACACAATAATATAGGTATTTCGAAGTAAAATATAAGTAGCTTATTAAAACACTTTAAAAAATCTGTAATTTAAATTTTAGCTTATTTTAACAATCTTCATTGTACAATGGATATTATACATCTATTTTAAGGGAAATACAAAAATAATTTTTTTAATTTAAAAAAAAGATATGTTTATTAACTGCACTTCTAATCAATCATTGGAAATGTCTGGCGCATGTTCGTCCTCGTCACTTGACCATGGTTCAAAATTACGAGGTCCATCGCCAATAGCCCTCGTGCAGCTTTATAGTGCGGCATTAATATAATTCACACCTGCCATTTTCGAAAATCTGAAAAAGAATAAACTGTAGCAAACATATATATTTGAGAGAAGAACAGATTTGTTCTTCATCTTACAAAAACTTACAGTTCGATCACGTATATAGTATATATATACACTGCTGGCCACCGTAAATGCAACACCCTGAAGGAAACATGCAAATAACATGAAATTTACAACATGGATTAGCGGAGGTGAGATATGCAAATGATTAGAATTTCAGCGCAGGCACACATCACGCGCGCCTGTGGCGCCACCTCAAAGTGCTATTTAAGGCTTGGAGATTTCGACGATTTCAAGTTCGACAATTGTGTTTTTCTTGTGGTTTTTTCTAAAAATGATCAGTTATGTCTCGTAGAAAAGCATCAACTATCAAGTAAAAGTATCGTTTGATCAAGTATCCGAGTTCGACAGAGGAAGGATAGTGGCCTGCGAAATTGTGGATTATCTTTCAGGGAAATCGATAGTCGTGTTGAACGAAACCAAACAACTGTAATGCGGATATGGGACCGTTGAATGCAGGAATGTACGACGGACCGACGTGGTCGATAGCATCCACCCCAGTGCACCACCTCACGTAAGGACAGGCAAATTGTGCGCATGGCAGTGACGGATCGCTCAGTCACATCACGAACCATAGCATAGCATATTGAGTCTGTAACGCATAATTCAGTATCTGCACGTACCATTCGACGCCGTTTACAGTAGAGTGGTCTGTTCTCAAGACGTCCATTACTTGGTCTACCCTTGACGCAGAACCACAGACGTCTCCGCCGCCAATGGTGTTATGAAAGAAGGATGTAGGTGGCAGAATGGAATGAAGTTGTCTTAACTGACGAGTCACGTATCTGTCTGCAACACCACAATGGTCGGATTCGAGTCTGAAGACATCGGGGAGAGATGATGCTGAACAGCTGCGTTATGCACCGCCACACTGGTCCTACACTGGGCATTATGGTATGAGGCGGCATTGGATATCACTCTCGCACTCCTCCAGTACGCATTGCCGGTACTTTAAATAGCCAGCGCTACATCTCCGAGGTGTTGGAGTGGCCACGGAAGCCTAGTGGTATAGGTATTGGATTGTGGCTTGCCTTGTCACGAGTTCGAGCCCAGTACCACTAAAGACCCGCCATGTAGGGCAGCGAGGCACGTTAAATCTGTCGAGAGCTGAAACGTCCTCCCGTTGGTGGGGTAAGGTAGTTTGGAGAGGGGGGTGCCAGCTCAGGTGTCGTCCACGTCACTTGACCATGGTTCAAAATTACGTGTTCCTTCGCCAAAAAGCCCTCTTGTAGCTGAACAGTGTGACGTTAATATTCAATCAATCAATCAACTGAGGTGTTGGAGCCAGTTGTCCTTCCTTACCTTCAGGGCTTGGCCACAGCCATATTTTAACAGGATAATGCGCGACCACACGTGGCACGCATTCATCAAAGGTTCTTCGTCAATCACCAGATTGAATTACTTCCCTGGCCGGCTCGCTCTCCGGATCTTTCGCCGATAGAAAACATGTGGTTCATGGTTGCTCCACGATTGACCCAGATTACACTCCCAGCTGCCTCACCAGATCTTCTTTGGCAAAGTGTGGAAGCTGCTTGGTCTGCTGTACCCCAAGAACACATCAATGCCGAGGCGTGTGGCAGCGGTGATCTCCAACAATGGCGGCTACTCTGGCTACTGATTCTGGCAGGAACCACTCTTCACAGAAGTCTATAAATTTAATCATTTGATACTTGGTCAACATGTTATCTACAAAATAAATTTTGTTGTGCTATCTCTTGTTTTTCTTGGTGTTGCATTTACGGTGGCCAGCAGTGTATATATGTTACCGGCAAAGTATGAAATGCCGACATTCTGTATAATGCCTAGGCATTGTATAAAATGCCTGACTTTTTAGGCAAAGTATGAAATATGAAAATTATTTCATACTTTGTGGTACTTTCGTATACTTTCATACCAAGGCATTGTATAGAATGCCTAGGTATTCTATAGAATGACCAAAGCTGTTTAGGCAAAGTATGAAATAAGGTTATGTGTGATACGGCTATTATATCAATGACGTGCATTTCTAAAAAATACAAATGTTATTCTGACAAAATAATGAGAGTGTCATTAAAAATTATTCAAAATGCATAAAGGAAAAAGAAAGTTGCACTATTTATGTCTTTCTTTTATTAGGGAAAACAAAATTTTCAAATAAAAAACTAACCTACTTATTGCAACATGGTAGGCTTAAATGTCATTTTTAATTACATTTTTCTCGCAAAGACCATTCTTATTTTGGTACTTTGCTTTACACATACATTTGACGAATCCTTTGCTGCTTTTATTGGAAGGAGCAATTACAACTGACAGAAGAGGAAAATTTCATGGTCAAAAATATCTTTAATTCTAAGCAAGTTCTTAGGGCACAAAGTAAATTCTGATTTCACATATACCTATTTTAAAACTCCTTCAGAAGTTTCTAGTCTCGATAGAAACCATTCTATTTCCCACTCGTTACAAGTGCTAATATATTGGCATTCAGAAAAAAAGCGAAAATTTCACACAACAATGCTTTTTTTTAAATATTTTTTTGTTGTTGTTTTTTCTAGCCATGTTCACAAAGGTGGATGTACAGTTCAGTATCATAACGTGTAACGCGTTTTTGTATTTGTCTGAAACTATGACTTCCTTCGTGTTCAATAGCCAAATGAGCTTCATGAAGTACATAAAATTACTCAGAATCCGTGACATAATACTGTATAAAAGTGCTTCCCAACCTTTTTATCTCCACTGACCGGTCAACGTTTGATTTAATAATTTAATTGTATTTAAACATGCCTTAAGAATAAAAATGAATATAAACTATAATGAATACTCCAAAAATGAATATAAAGTGATTTTACATGAAATATAAAGTGATTTCCGTGGAAAGTCAAACTAACACTAGATAAATACACCACAGTAAATAAAATAGAAATAATGTAATACTTTTTGAGTGGATCGATAGTATTTGATGTACGGACCGCTTGTTGGGAATCATTCTGTATAGTGCTGACGCCTTCTTTAACGGGTTACACGAGTTTACTTTTATTTCCCCCAAACATCACATCATAGCTATTCAGCAAACAATAGACCCTGGGTTCTTTTTTAATAGTCATTTTGGCATTTTGTACATCAGTTATCAACTTTTAGTAAGTAATTTCACTTTTAAAAAATACTTTTCTTTGCAGCTTTAACTCGAATTTTCGGCAGCTCGGCGTCGAATAGTTGTTTCATACCTATGGACCAGGGGTCGGCAACTTATATCTGTGGCATGTCAAAAACCAATCAACCAATTATGATTTAGCGTGCCGCACAGTAGGTCATTTTTGAAAGAATTCCATTCCCGCGATAATGTATGCAAAGTTAGAGAATAGAGTTCAATTACATAGGTTTATAAGTTTATCACACATTAATCTTGTATCAATTAAAAATATTTCTTAACATAGAAATAAACAGCACAAAATATAACTTTCTTCAACAAAAATAATGAGCTTCAGCCCAGTACCACAAAAGACCCACCGTGTAGGGGAGTGATGCACGTTAAATCTGTCGAGAGCTCAAACGTCCTCCCGTTGGTGTGGTGCGGTAGTTAGGAGAGGGGTTGCCAGCTCGGGTGTTGTCCTCGTCACTTGACCTTGGTTCAAAATGGAGAGGTCCGTCGCCAAAAGCCTTCGTGTAGCTGAAGAGTGCGACGTTAATATTCCCTCCCTCACTCACTGCACAAAAAGTTTAGGAATAAATTCTCAATTTTTAAATTTTGATGTGTTACTTTGCTATTCTTTTTTTGAAATAACCTTCAGGATAAAAATATTTTAATTTCTACAAAAACTAGAGCACTTTATATTACATGAAATTGCTTAAAAAACAGTGATTATATTCATTTAATTTATTTATAATTAAATTTATTTTTTTTTAAAAAAATGAAGATATAGGGATTTTTTGTGGTTTTTGGATTCATTTAGTAAATTTTAAGAGAAATATTTAAAAATTAAGAAGAGAAAAAGAAATTATTATTACTTAAATGGAAAAAAAATTTGTCAAAATTGACCAAAAAAAATACATAACGGGGCCCATTTTGCACAAAAAGGTGGTCGCGGTAGCCTAGTGCTTGAGGTATCGGATTGTGCCTGGCTTGTCACATGTTTGAGCCCAGTACCACTAAGGACCCGCCGAGTAGGGGAGCGATGCACGTTAAATCTGTTGAGGGCTGAAACGTCCTCCCGTTGGTGTGGTGTGGTAGTTAGAAGAGGGGGGGTGCCAGCTCAGGTATCGTTCTCATCACTTGACCATGGTTCAAAATTACGAGGTCCGTCGCCAAAAGCCCTCGTGTAGCTGAACAGAGCGACGTTATATATATATAGTATTCACTCACTCACTCATTCAACAAAAATTTTAAAAAACAACACGAAATTGTGCATATATTATGTTTTCTAAACATATTTATTAAAATAAGAAATATATATAAACAACGTAAAATATAAATATTTCCCTTCCACTGCTGCTTCACTTTCATATCGCAAAAAATATGATGTTATTTATGACTTCCACTTTGACATGATTCTAAACATTCAGTTGTCAAACAATTTCTTTGCAGACTCGAAATATTTTTCATATGAGGAAAGGTATTTTACTTTTTTAGATATGTAGAACTAAAAGCACATTACATGCAATTTTCTCTCTTCAAACAATTAAATCTCTCCAGCAATGACATTCAAAAACTTACAAAATAGCTGTATAAATATATATTTAGAGTTATCTCTTTCAGTTTTTTCATAATTCCGTAATTGTCCATAATTCTGGAGAATGTTTGTCAAATAAGGTCGATTACAAATTTATGAAGTTCCATTTATTCAAAAATTGACAAATTTGTTGAGTAGTGCTGAGTGCCACTGATGATTGTACCGTATGCTATAGGATGCCGAACCCTGCTATAGACCCACCCTGCTCCAACACTACAGCTTGCTTCTCCATTTTCATGCAGGGCGGGAAAAAAACAATTTTTTGTTGATTAAGTTTAAGTAAAATTGTGAGTATTTTTACACTCCCGAACGAATCACAATGTGCAACTGACAATTTCTGAGCCTGAGGCAAGTGTTAAAAGTCTCGTGCCTTGTCACACAATATTCGAAACGAATGGAAGATGTATTTCATATTTTGCCGGTTTCTCATTAGGCATTCTATAGAATTCCTAGGCAATGTGTGAAATAAGAATCATTTCATACATTGCCGGCTAGTTTTAAGCATTCTATACAATGCCTATAGGGGCATTGTATAGAATTTCTTATAAGATTTCATACATTTGCTGGTAACATATACACTCACTTCCAAAAGTTAAGCGCGGAGAGGAAAATGCTAATTTCCGGAAGCCAATCAGAATTGAAGAGGATGCAATTCGCTGCAGAGGTAGATGGAAGTATGCAAGTATGTTAGGTAACAGCCAATTGTGCTTTTATGTCAAGAAATATGCAAAAAGGGCAGTCTTATAAGAAGCCAGCTTTATGAAGGGTTACAGAAGTTGATTGAAAGTACTGATAGAAGGTGTTTAAAACTTTCGTGCAATTGGTTTTCAAGACATACGTGTTTCTATGACTTCCAGAAAACGAATGGAAGATTCTGAGCGCTGACGTGATGTGGGGCGCATTGAAGCAGGGCAGTCGATTACACATGGTGCTCTCTTCTTCGGCATTCATCATTCTGTAATTTCACGTTTATGGAAACAATTCCAAACCACACAGACAGTTGTCTGTAGACATGTAGGTGGTCGGCCAAGGGTTACAACCCCCGCGGAAGACCAATATATTACTAGTGTAGCCAAGCGGAATCGCAGAGTGACTTCCACACGTATAACATCTATGGTTACAGCGTCCATTGGTAAGGCTATATCTGCAGCTACTGTACGCCGAAGATTACATATGAATGGACTGCATGCCCGGGTACCTCGAGTTTGTGTTCCTCTATCCGTCCAATCAAGAGGGGTACGATTAAAGTGGTTCCGGGAACAGGGCAATTGGACTGTGTCTGACGGGGACAATGTCATGTTTACTGATGAGTCAAGATTTACTCTGGAGCCAGATGGCAAGCGTATAAGGATATGGCGTAAACAAGGAACACGCAATCAGCCCCAAAACATCACCGAACATCACGCATTCCGAGGAGGAAGTATTATGGTGTGGGCAGGGATTTCATTAGGATACCGCACCGGCCTGCACATCTTTAAACGGGGTTCTGTGAGGGCTGTCCGGTATCGAGATGAAGTCCTAGAACCCATTGTTGGATTGTACGCTGCAGCAGTTGGCCCTACTTTTGTTTTAATGGACGATAACGCACGTCCCCATAGACATCGTCGATGACTACTTGGAGAGTGAAAAGATTGCGCGTATGGCGTGGCCAGCATATTCGCCCGACCTTAATCCCATTGAAAATCTTTGGGATGCTCTCGGGCGTGCTGTATCTTCACGTTTCCCACCTCCAGTCATTCTTAATGAGCTGGAAACTGCTCTACAAGAAGAATGGCGATTGCTTAATTCTGCGGTGGTTGACCACCTAATTGAAAGCATGGTCAGAAGGTGTAAACTTTGCATACAGATGAGGGGGATCACATACCCTATTAGTGTCCTCTTTTTTTCATTTTATGCTGTTTATTTTCACTTTATACATAATTCTGTTTAAGTCTCCAGTATGACATTATCTGATAACTTACAAAAATTTAATATTGTTTTCATTTCTGTATATAATTATTGATTTTGTTTTATGTATAAATATATATGCTATTTTACTGCCAAATTTTGTTTTAATCAAAGCAGTATTTGTTGATTTTCTTGCATTTTACATCTTCGTGCTTAACTTTTGAAAGTTAGTGTGTATATGTATATCAGGTTAGGGGAAAAATCCATTATTTTTTCGGTAGATGGCTATAGTGTCGATATCTCGTGAAGTATCGATCAAACAATTTCAAACTAATGCTCCATTTCACACTAAAAAAATATTTTGCTGTTTTTTGTTTGGTCTATTCGGTTGTGAGTTACAGGGTGCTAAAAATGGAAGCCAACAAAGAGACAATTCGGTGCATTTTACAGTTTTTCTTTGATAAAGGCGAAAATGTAAGCCACGTGGCTGAAATTGTGAATGTGTTTATGATGCCGATACTGTAACAGCTAATTACGCGCAATTTTGAGTTCGTTGATTCTGTTCAGGCATTTTTGATGTTAAAGTTGCCCCTCGCACAGGCAAGGGTAAACGAAGTTGACCGGCATGTTAGTAGTCGTAGCATCACCCAGGAGCTAAAGATCGACCATAAAACAGGTTTAAGCCTTTTGAGCAAAGTTGGATTCAAAAAGAAGCTCGATGTTTGGTTGCCACACCAATTAACACCAAAAAACGTGATGAATCTAATTTCCATCTGCAAAGCCCTGGCCGAAAGGAATGAAATCAATCCATTTCTTAAACGGATGGTGACTGGGGATGAGAAATGGGTCACATACGACAATATTGGGTGAAAACTATCGTGGTCAAATTACGGTGATGCAGTTCAAATGGGGGCCAAACTAGGACTAACACCCAAGAAGACTCTACTGTGTATTTGGTGGAACTGGAAAGGAATCATTTATTATGAGTTGCTTCCGTAAGGCTAAACACTAAACTCAGATCTCTACTGTCAACAACTGGACAGTTTGAAGCTAGCGACTGACCAGAAACGGCCAGAATGGGCCAACAGAAGAGGTGCTGTGTTCCATCAGGACAACGCCACGCCACACACGTCTTTAGTGACTCGCCAGAAATTCTGGGAGCTTGGTTGGGAAATTTTTATGCATCCACCATAGAGTCCGGACCTGGCACCAAACGATTATCACCTCTTTCTAGCATTGTAAAACTTCCTGAGTGATAAGAAATTGGGATCAAGAGAAGATTGTGAAAATCGATTACTAGAATTTTTCGCCAATAAAGGCCAAAACTTCTATGAGAGAGGCAATATGAAGCTAGCATTAAAATGGAAACAAATTATACAGCAAAACGGTACATATTTGACCCAAATCGGACAGTCCGAAACATGTTAAATAAAGTTTTGAATTTCATGCAAAAATAATGGATTTCTTTTCCCCCAACCTAATATATACCTAAGTCAGCAATGTTTATTATACTGTAGCATCCATTTTTTATATATTTTAAACCTAATATATTTTTAATTTCTCATTTATCCTTCAATGTCTGGTAGTCTTGAGATTTCAATTTTTTTCAATTTTCTTGTTGAGTGTTCATCTCTCTTTGATAGAGAATTTCGACCATATCTCTCTATATAAAAATGTTATGTTGGTTTGTGTATGCTTCCATAACTCAAAAAGTTCTGCATCGATTTATCTGAAATTTTGACATAACGTTACGTTTGAATCCGGCCAGGTTTTTATGCACTTTACATTTTGAAATTCACTCTAAATATTTTAAAATTTAGTTTTTAAGTGATTTTTCGGTGTTGTGACGTCATATGATGTTACGATTCTCTCTCTGAATGCGAAAATTTATATTTTACGCGTAGTTTTTTCCGGATTATTACATATTTTCATTATAGTTATGTTTATTGGTTATCATATTTATCTGTTTTTTGTTCTTTGATACGTAATTGGGATTATTTTTCGAATAAATCCTTTTTTAAAAATTATTCTTTCAACAACTCAAATTTTGTTTTGCAGTTTTGGCAACTTTCCGATACCTTTAATGCGGGATGTTTACGATTTTGCTTATTTATTACATCGTGTTTTGTCCTATAATTTTAAGCTAAATTTGTTTCTTTTTATTAAACGAAGATTATAACTAATTTGACTTATATAGGCTAAGGATTTATCTGCCAAATAGTTGTTAAAATTTCTATAAGTTATGATGATAACATAAGATAAAAGATCTATTAGGCAGGATTTCAAAATCACGCTACAAATGAGTAGCTTACAGATTAAGAGATTTCAGGCTACTTTGTATTTCTCTAGTATTCCTAAATTAAATCCCGTCAAACATTTACTTCAAATCAAAAGAGGTCGCCAAATGCCGGGATATGCATTCTATAATGGGAAATCGTTCCGTGCATGGCTACATCTTAATTTGGCGAAATTAATCGATGGGATATTATGATAAGTATGTTTTTTTCTTTGGTTTAGACAATTTTTTAAATTTCATTTGATGTTATCATCAAAATACAAATGGCAAAATTAAGATTTTCAGACCTGTATTTTGGGTTTGCTTGGAACTGTTTATGGTGATTTAATCAAAGTATTGAACCTTATTTTGTTTCCAATTGCTTTTAAAGATTTAGGTTCGTTGTAACATTCTGATAGGCTTTCGTCGCCCAATTTTTACAGTTTTGCTTATTAGAACTTAATTGGGTTAAATTGTCGTATCAGCCACTTATCCCACCAAGTTTTTTCTCGCCATATCGATAAACGGTAAAAATCGCCAAATCTTAGGGTTCCTACTTCAAAGCACAAAAACGCACCAAATTGACGATTTTTCAAAATTTGGTGGATCAGCGGACGATTCGACAATTTCACCCTTTATTGAAATTATTTATTGCATCCTCCAAACTGAACATTTTAATACAAAATGCAATTATACTGAAAAACGAAGTGCTGTTTAGTACAATAAAATAAAGTGATTATAAAAATCAGGTATTCCCCGAAACTCTAGAATATAAAGTAAAGCCATGAAGTTGATCAAGTCACTCACACATACGTGGGCATCAACCTACTATCTTCTGATTAAAATTTCAAAATTAGAATGGAAATAAAAGAGGAAGTCATGCTAGAACAAAAAAGTATATTGGTGAACTGTCATTTCAAACTCTTGAAAAAAAAAAAGAGTTGGGTGTATTGTATTTCCCAATTGTAAAGTGCTAATTTTACTTCAGTATGCTATTAATTATTCCAGGAAATAGTTAAAATTTCTGAAAGTTTAAGCGATAACATTAGACGCTGCAAAAGATCTACTTGGCGTGATTTCAATATCATGCGAAAAACGAGTAGCGTACTGATATAAAATTTTCCTCCAATTTATCTTTCTCCAGATTGGAAGTTACATTTTTTTCAATCCACCATTTACCTCAAATCAGAAGACATCACCAAATGCTACAAAATGCATTCAATAATGGGAAATCGTTCTATACCTGTTTGAACAAAATTATGATATTTTTCTGCACTTGGCTGTGGATTTTTCTGCCCAATAGTTGTTAAAAATTCTAAGAGTTGGGGCAACAACATATTACAGTGATTAAAAAGGATTTATATTTATTGGGATTTCAAAATTTCATTTGATGTTACTCTGAAATACAAGTGATTAAATTAAAATTTTCTAATGTATATTTTGTGTTTGTTTGGAACTGTTTATGTTTCTTGCATCAAAATATTGAGCCTTATTTGATTTTTGATAGCTTTTTAAAATTTAAGTTTGTTATAACTAGCTGTACCCAGCCACGCGTTGCTGTGGCTCAGTCTGGTTAAAAAGAAATAGCTCACTTTTCTAATATCTTTAATCATTTGCACTTAAGGTATGATTTTTTTATAAAAAAAACTAGCTGTGTACTCTGCTACGCGTCGCTGTGGCTCAGTCTGGTTTAACAAAAAGGAATGAGAAAGCATACACTTCTGATGTTTAGCTATTTTCACATGAGGTACGATTTTTTATAAAAAAAATATGTATAATTATACGCAATTTTTCCAACAGATTTAATTCGTTATTTGTTAATGGAAAACTTGAAGTTATAACGGTTTTTGTGCTTATGTTATGAACCTAAAATTATTTACTTTGTCTCAATAGTAGAGTCCTTAATGTGCATTAAATTGTCATTTTTTTAGAGATGAATCTATTGTGGTTTAGAAATAATGAACTTTTTTTTATCCCGGTTGTTTTTATGCAGTGTTCATTCAATTCATTCTTGCCATCATCGACTAATCTAGAACACACAACAAATAATTGTCTGTATGAGGAGCAATCCATGTCTAGACCTAAGCTGCTGAATTTTAAAGGTAGACCCGGAACTTTTTTTTTTGTTGTTGTTGATAATGATTGCAAATGCCAGTAAAATTTAGAATCGTAAAAATCTTCAATCTTTATCAAAAATTCGTCGTAGATTTCTGCTGTGAAATCCATGTTCATATTCAAATTTTCCTTGCGTATTCAACAAAAAATATCTTCAGACATGTGTGATTTATATTTCTACCCTAACTTTGTTGGAAATGAAGGAAAGCAAGCAGACAATTTATGATTGCAAACAATGCACAAATTTGATTTAGTTGTAAAGTGTAACTTGCGTCATTAATTATACCTTTTAATTATCGGTGATATTTTGAAAATAGGCAGTCACCTTAATTATTTTGTTCTATATTGCGTTGATATTGTGTGTGAGAGAGAGAGAGCTGCGTCTTTTATTGTAGTGTTTGTTTTATGTGAGTATATTTATATTTTTTATTGCTTTTCTCATTTAGTTTTTTAACTGCTTTTCTTATTTCTCAGTGCAATTGACGGAAATTGAGCTCTGTCAGTTAATGTTAATTTGAATTCAAATTATATAGTGAAATTAACCTCTTTGAGGAATGATTTGTTTGAATGAAATAAAATATTGCTTTCGAATTGGGCTGTGTTGGTTGATTTCTGTTTGAAGTTAAATATTTTGTTCGCATTTTTTTTATTTCCTTTTTATCCTTGTTTTTTCCTTTTTTTTTAAATTTTTGCAATTTTATATGTTTTTGTTTTAACCTTCTTTCTTTTTTTAAGAGCAGTCAATCGGCTTTAGTACATAAAAATATTGCCTTGCAGAAAATCCAAGTCATCATATTCGCCTAGCATAAGCAATGTGAGGAGTAATTGCACATCAAACTGAGAAAAAACAGGCATCAGCGAACGAGCAAACCAGACAGAGAATGGCTCAAATTTGCGCTAAGGACGTGCACCCAGACTTGACGATGCACATTTCTGAGCACAGCATTAGCATTTGATACATCAGCTCAGCTCTGTTCTCGACAGAAGAAACACAGTAGGCTGCGAATGACTGAAAGATGTCAACGAGAAACAGCATAAGCATCAAAGACGACTTCGTGCAAAGCAATAACATGATTACAATCAACTTGCATTCGGTACAACCCAGCTGCTTATTATAGTTTGAGCCGGCATATTCTCATCAGTACAATGACTGAAGTGTGTCCTAATTGCAAGGCTCTGAAATTTAAGGCAGAAACAAAAGGGATCTGTTATACCACAGGAAAAAAATAAACTTCCTCAACTTGAAAAATCACCAGAGACATTAAAAACTTTGCTTGCAAGATATACTGTGGAATCAAAGCATGTCCTGTCTAACATCAGGAAATATAATATACGTTTTCAAATGACTTCGTTTAGAATAGAAATTGTAACAATTTGTGCCAACTTTCAAAATGACAGGACAAATTTATCATAAAGCTGTCTCCCTGCTTCCATTCACAGATGGTCAACATAAATTCCTACAAATGTATTTTATCGGGGACGGTAAAGATGAATTGAATGGACGCTGTGGAAGTTCTACTGACATAAAGATTCATCGTTTTTAAACTGAGATATCCGACTACCCTAAAATCATGAATTTTTCAAAAATTGGCAATTTTTTATGATTTTATTTTATAGACCGTCTTATTGGCTTTGTAAAAATACCAAGTGTTTTGTTTTCCATTCACTAAAACAAAAACTACAAGTGTTTTAGTAAAAGCATGTCATAACTTTAAACAAGATGTCAAACTTTAGAATGCGTTTTACTCCAAATGTGTGTGTTTTTTCGAAAAATTCAAACGGGGACAGCGATTGCTCAAAAAGTTTTTAAAATAATTTGCTGAAATTTTTTATGCAAAAGTGGTTTAACCTTCAAATTTATCAATCACTGTTTTATTTCAAATTTTACAGTTGTTTATGTGAATATAACCACTGTTTTTTAAGCAATTTCATATAATAACAAAGATAAAGTTCTCTAGTTTTTGCCAAAATTAAAAATATCTCTTATCCTGAAGGTCATTTCAAGCAGGAGTAGCAAAGTAATACATCAAAATTGAAAAATTGAGAATTTGTTCACTTACTATTTGTATAGAGCGGGCCCTGTTTATATAACTTTTTGTCAATTTTTACCCATTATTTCCCATTTTAGCATTAATAATTTATTTTCTCTTCTTAATTTTTTTTTAGCCTTTTTTTTTTTCTTAAAATGTACTAAATAAATCTAAAAACCACAAAAAATCTCTATATCTCCTGTTTTTTTAAAAAAAGTTGTCGCAAGTAGTCGGATACCTTAAAGTTATATGTTAAGTTAAAGATAAATATATTTAAAAAAATTAGACCTATTTTAAAAAATAAGTCTAATATATATATATATATATATATATATATATATATATATATATATATATATATATAGTTATTAATGCATTTATTCATGATTTTAACTCTCATCTGAACTTTTTATAAAGTAATACAACGAGTTGCTAGTCGATTAAAAAAAAATATATATATTTTTAAATTATTGAAAGTTTCACTGAAACACACCAAAAAACTTTCAAATTTTTCTGTTTTTGAGATGAAATTGTTTCTCTAATGCATTTCCATTCGTCTTCCAGAATTTTTTTCGAGCTACAGAAAATGTTTTTCACTGCAATAAATCATTAGGGTATTCCGAAGATAATAAAAAAGAAAAAAATAAATAAAATAGCTATAATACTTCTCCTGTTTGAGAAGCATTCGTACAAAAACTTCTGTTTCACTGAGAACAAGCTTCCAGTAAGTGAAATAAAATGCAATGCAACAGAAAATGTTAAACATGTTTTCTCTTTTAACAGTCAAAGTTAGAATAAAGTATTTTTATAGATTTAAAGTGAATAAGGGATTTTTTTTAAATAAAAAGAGGATCTGGTGTTGTATTTGTTAGAAAATTTTAAAAAAATATCCTTAAATTTTTTTCGAAACTTGAAAAAGGTCTTGGATCAAATTGAAATTTATTGAAAATCAATGGTGTGAAATAACGGAACTTCTATGCATTAAATCTAACTGGAGGACAGAAATTTTAGTTTTTAACTTTGAAATTTTGAGAGAAAAATACCATAGAGTCAAGTGATTTTTTTGTCAGTTAAGTCAAATTTACGAGATTTATCCCCAGTAACGCAGTCAGTTGCTTTAGCCAGATAGTAACTTTTAAAAAATTAAAGTATTCATCACCCTAGTTAAATTGTTGTTTATAATTCGGTAATTAAAATTACATATTTTGGGCATAAATTATTCAATCAACTCAAAATTAGAATTAGGAATTGCATCATTAGCTTATAGCCGGGAGAGAAGGGAATTAAGTCGATCGCGATCGACCGGTAAACCGCCAAGACATTTTGGGGTGATCGCCTTCACATAAAACGTTAGACGCGCTTACTAAAAGAAACACAAGTGGTTATCAAGATAATGGATTGATTGATTGAATATTAACGTCGCACTGTTCAGCTACACGAGGGCTTTTGGCGACGGACCACGTAGTTTTGAACCATGGTCAAGTGACGCTCAAGATAATGGAAACACCCATGAATAAAAGAGACACGTGTTTATGTGAATAACACTGCAACCCAAATTTGAGAATGCTTTCAAGAATTTACTAGACTAGAATCAAAAGTTGCTTTCATGGGTTACCCATTTGGCACCGTTGATGTGAAAAATATAACTAAAAATATGCTACATGTTCTCGAGGAAAACGAAGCTTTTTTTCTCCTTCAAAAAGACGTAATTTGTAAAGAATAACTTTTGGAATCTAATAGACGAAGTAAAGTATCGCAATTTTAAAAAAGCTACAATTCATTTAACATCGTTCTTTCGCTCTACCTATCTGTGTGAATCTACATTTTGAACGAAGAATATAATTAAGACAACGTATCATTTCCGTTTTACAGACGACCACTTAGAATCCAGTGTAAGATTAGCGGTCAGTAATTACATACCGAGGTATTCAAGATTGGGGAGGGGGGCGGATAATATGAAGTCTAAGTCTTTTTATGAGACTATAGCTACAAGGCCTAATTTTAAGTGAAAATTATTTATTTTTTGATGTATTGTGAATTGTTTGAAAATGCATCATTTTATATTATTAAATTTATGGGCATAGATATATATACACTGCTGGACAATTGCTAAGGACGGATAACACTATCATCCATAGCAACCACAAAATGAAAGGAAGCAAAATGTGGAAAATTAGAATAAGTGCGGGATATTAGTAAGAAGAAGTATGAGTATGCAAATTTTTTTCCACGTCTGTTCATCACGTGATAGCGTTCATAAGAGCTTTAAAGGTTTTGACGCGTGTGGACAGTTGTTGTTTCAAGTCAAAGTTTTACAGGAAATATTTAATAGACGAACTTAAAATTTTTGGCATGTCTTCCAGACATCACATAGATGATTTTATGCGTGGCCGAATTATTGGAAAGATCGAAGAAGGGCGAAAAATAACAGATGTTGCCAGGAGTTCGACATAGCTCACAGTGTTGTTTCACGGCTGTGGAAGTCATTTAAAACTACTGGAATGTGTAGTAGACGGCACGGGGGAGGTCGTGTTAGAAGTACGACGCCTGCAGAAGACAGATATATCGTCCTATCAGCAAAAAGGAACAGTCGCACCACAGCTCAGCAGGAGGCAAATCAGTTTCTTGCTGCCTCAGGAAAGCAGATCTCCCGAAAAACTGTTGCCAGACGTTTGAGGGGAGGAGGACTATACGCACGCAGACCTGTTGTGTGTGTCCCATTGACCAGACAGCACCGTACTACCCGTTTGCAATGGTGTCGTGAGCATCACAATTGGACTGAACAGGACTGGGCATGCGTACTATTCTCAGATGAGAGTAGGTTCAGTCTGTCATTGAATTGTAGACGCCAACTGATCTGGCGCGAGAGTGGTACTGCTTATCGTCCAGAAAATATCCAGGAAAAGGACCGATATCCGACATGCAGTATTATGGTGTGGGCCGGCATCATGATGAATGGCCGCACGCGCCTATATGTGGTTGCGAATGGGACTATGACGGGCCAACGATACATTGATGAAGTTCTACTTCCTCATGTTCGTTTTTTCCGTGGTGCTGTCGGTGATAAATTTGTTTTTATGGACGACAACGCAACATGTCATCGAACACTCGCTGTTCAGGATTGTCTAGACAGCGAGGGTATTCAACGTCTCGTATGGCCAGCGCGTTCTCCAGATCTAAACCCCATTGAAAATGTGTGGGATGCTTTGGGGAGGCAAATTGCTGGTCGAAACTATCCTCCGACAAACAAGAACACCCTCTTCCGTGCACTCACAGAGGAATGGGATAAATTGCCTCAACAGCTGCTGGATAATGTTGAGCAAAGTATGGTACGACGTGTGGAATGTTGCATCACACTCCACGGTGGACATATCCCGTACTGATACCTTTCTTTAAGGTGCCTGCTGACTTTTAGATGCATTGTTCCATTTCTCCGTACGCAGATGAAATGAACATTTTTTCTTTCTTTCAGATGTTTCACAGCTTTTGTACTTTCCAGAACAATAAATATTCTTTATTCTAATGTCTGAACAGTGTGGCAACTATATTTTATCCTACTAGGCCTCATGTCTCGCTTAATGTTATGCTACATAGCAATTTGTGATCCGTCCTTAGCAATTGTCCAGTAGTGTATATTATGTTTGTATTTTGCGATTTACTTCAAACGTAGTTTTAAAAGACTAAATTTTTCTACTGTAGTTATGAAAGTATATAAGTAAACATATTCTGTATTCATTATTGTTAAAATCCAAATATTGTTGAGCTTTTTTTTGCTCATCACACCTACGTCACAAGGTGGACCGCAATACCTTGAAAAAATTGAAAGTAGTCCACGCCATGTAAAAGTCTGCTCACCGCTGGCTTATAGTGTTGTGAAAATGAAACGAGAAGGGGAATTATTTTTTGATTTCATTTTTTTTTAAATTTTAGTGAAATCATTGTAATAAAATACGATTCAAAGGAAAATTATCTTGTTGTTTGATTTCACGTCACAAGGTGGACCGCAATACCTTGAAAAAATTGAAAGTAGACCATGCCATGTAAAAGTCTGCTCACCGCTGGCTTATAGTGTTGTGAAAATGAAACGAGAAGGGGAATTATTTTTTGATTTCATTTTTTTAAAAATTTTAGTGAAATCATTGTAATAAAATACGATTCAAAGGAAAATTATCTTGTTGTTTGATTTCACGTCACAAGGTGAACCGCAATACCTTGAAAAAAATTGAAAGTAGACCATGCCATGTAAAAAGTCTGCTCACCGCTGGCTTATAGTGTTGTGAAAATGAAACGAGAAGGGGAATTATTTTTGATTTCATTTTTTTTTTTTTAAATTTTAGTGAAATCATTGTAATAAAATACGATTCAAAGGAAAATTATCTTGTTGTTTGATTTCACGTCACAAGGTGAACCGCAATACCTTGAAAAAATTGAAAGTAGACCATGCCATGTATAAGTCTGCTCACCGCTGGCTTATAGTGTTGTGAAAATGAAACGAGAAGGGGAATTATTTTTTGATTTCATTTTTTAAAAATTTTAGTGAAATCATTGTAATAAAAAATACGATTCAGAGGAAAATTATCTTGTTGTTTGATTTCACGTCACAAGGTGGACCGCAATACCTTGAAAAAATTGAAAGTAGACCATGCCATGTAAAAGTCTGCTCACCGCTGGCTTATAGTGTTGTGAAAATGAAACGAGAAGGGGAATTATTTTTTGATTTCATTTTTTTAAAAATTTTAGTGAAATCATTGTAATAAAATATGATTCAAAGGAAAATTATCTTGTTGTTTGATTTCAAATAAGATTTACTAAAATGTTACCTCCGTGCCTCTTGTCTGAAAATAAAAAATAAAAAAGAATTTACATTTTTTGTGCTACAAAAATTTCCAGCCTTATTTCACATGAAAGAAAAATATTGACACCTTTTTATATTTTTGGGCTTATATAAACTGAACTGAAAAGTATTTCACAGATGGACTTAGTGGTAATAAAATTATGAAAGAACATATAATTAATAAAGGAAGGACAAATAGGTTTAATGTGTATTTTCTGTAATGATAAATGACAAATCCATTATGTCATAAGCAAAAGAAACAGAAAAAGATTCCTTTTAATCAAGCGTCGTTGGAAAAAGTATATTTAAATTTTATTACAAATATTTTGATATAAAAGAATATCCTGATTTGTCTGAAATTTCCTGAGTAAATTAATTCGTAAATATTCATAACAGGGTATTATAGATTCGCCTCATAGTTTTGAACAACACTAGGTGTTTAACACCGTTTCTGAGTTTGTAATTTACTTTTCGAAATTCCATGTCATTCCTTATGAACATTTTAAAGCTCTTTTGCATATAATTCAGTGAAAATCTTTTACAACGAAACTGAGGGGGACTGAAATATTTTTTCGTGTTATGAAAACTTCGTATTAAAAGATATTGCAAAAATACCCCTTATATTTCACAAAATTAAGTTTATTAGAGTACATTTTACTTACATAGATGTGTACATATGCATGTATTTAATAAAAATTAAAGAAAAAAAACATTCACAAGAACTCTCTCTCTCTTAATAAAATTCAATACAAAGTTTTCAAGTTTTTTGGGAAAACAAAACCTTTTTTGGAAAATAATCTGATATTTTTGTTTTCATTGCCTTTTTTAATATTAAATTGTAGCAAATTGTTCGATGCCATCCATTTTTTTACTCATTTCACCATTGGAATGTGCGTCTCATGATGTTCCTCATTTTGGATGATGTGGAAACAGGAGCTGTCGTCGTCGGAATCTGCATTAATGGTATTTTTTAAGCTTTGAAAAACTCCAAAATGTCTTTGCCTGCCATAATTGGGGCTGTACACACATTATTAACATCTACTGCAAGGAATTCTTCCGATGACACAGAAATTTTCTCAAACATTTCATTAAGTGTCTGGGTTTTCCGTAATTTGTTCAATCTCAGAAGGGAAATCTTTTCATGTTAAGTGATTTTCGTTTCGTGTTAACATAAAAATGCATGAAAATACATAGTAGTTTGCCGGGGACGTTGTATTATTTCGTGTTAACCGATATTTCGTCTTAAGTGTTTTCGCGTTAAGGTATCCGACTACCTGTGACAGCTTTTTTTTAAAAAAAATCGGAGATATGGAGATTTTTTTTGTGATTTTTAGATTTATTTAGTACATTTTTTTACAAAAAAGGCTAAAATTAAGAAGAGAAAAAAAATATTACTAAAATGGGAAAAAAAATGGGTACAAATTGACAAAAAATTACATAAACGGGACCCGCTCTGTACAAATAGTAAGTAAACAAATTCTCAATTTTTCAATTTTGATGTATTACTTTGCTATTCCTTTTTGAAATGACCTTCAGGATAAGAGATATTTTAATTTTTACAAAAATTAGAGCATTTTATCTTAGTTATTATATGAAATTGCTTTAAAAAACAGTGATTATATTCACATAAAGAACTGTAAATTTTGTAATAAAACAGTGATTGATAAATCTGAAGGTTAAAACACTTCTACTGTTATACAGAACATACACAAAAATTTTCAGCAAATTATTTAAAAAAAAACTTTTGTTGAATCGCTGTCCCCGGTTGAGCTTTTCGAAAAAAACACAACGCATTTTAAAGTTTGACATCTTATGTAAAGTTATGGCATCTGCTTTTTTACTAAAATACTTGCAGTTTTTGTTTTAGTGAATGGAAAATGAAAAGCTTAGTATTTTTATGCAGCTAATAAGAGGGCCTATAAAATAAAATCATAAAAAAAATTGTCAATGTTTTAAGAAAATCATAACTTTAGGGTAGTCGGATACCATAAACATACTTCACTGTAGATAGCAACATGTATTTATCTTGCTTGCAATCGGAGCTCGAATCTACGATTCACCATTAAAGAAATCATGATTACTCTAGTTGAAAACCATATCTAATATTGTTATTAATATTAATATGATTTCATAAAATTTTGTTTTCGACTGACATTCCAAATGTGTAATTGTGGGTCTAAGATGCGAGAGAAATCCTACTTTTTTTCTCCCAAGGGAGAATAAACTCGCCCAACATTTTAAAATTTGCCACTCGTATGCATGAAATTCAGTTATGAAATTTTTAAAAAAAATTTTCCTAATATATGTGGAAGACTTTGAACTTAATATTTCGGAGTAAAGTATCTTTACGGAAAATTTTATTTTCTTATAAATAAAAATTTCGATATTATCTGTGAAGTATTCATCCTTTTGATTTAATATTCGTTAGAACGAAATATGATTCAATGAAAAAATTAATGGTAAGACTAATAGTTAATGATTAGGGACACAAAGCTTGTTTACAAAATAAAATAATTTCATAAAAGATGTTTTGAATAATGATAGCTATATTACCATATTCGTAGAATAATTCTAGTTTTGTAGCTAAAAAGTCGCAGGTTCAAAATTTCACAATTTTTTTTATTTATTAGAAAAGTAATAAATTTTAATTAGCAAATTATAAACTGAGTATCAGTCGGTAATTTTCAAAACAAGCTTTATAATCCAGTGAATTGTAAAAATAAAGAATTAAATTGCTGTCGGTTTGTGACTGAACTCGGGAGAATATCTCTTCGCTAAAACTTTCCCTGCTTGAACATCATTCCTGCAAAAAAAATACTTTTACAGATTGACTGACAATGAGGGTCTAGGAGAAAGTTCCAGCTGCACTACCAAATGGGACTGCCCTAAATGATTCTCATATTATTAAAGCATGTCTTAGGTACAAAAAAATAAATAAATAAATAAAAAATTGACAAATCCTAAAGAATCATTAAATTAAAAATAGTTGTTATTTACATTTTACGAAGATATATATTTCAGCTTTATAAAAACAAGCGTTTGCCATTTGTATAAAAATGATAATATAAAAAGACTTAGTACGTATGTAGTTTTATGAAGAATGACCTCTGAAATCGTCACGAAAATGCAGCATAGAAAACTTGGCACTGCGCCAGTTATTACTAAAATCTTCTATGGAGCAAAAGTGTGCTTGTTTGGTAAAGTTAAATTTATAACTTAGTTTAAAAAATGTTTATTTCTTCTTTTTAATGCAAATAAAAATCAACACTAAGGATGATAAAAGTGGTGAAAATATTATAAAACAAAAGTAATTAAGGGGGGAGAGCAATATACTACCTAAAAACTGCAAGAATTGTATGAATACTTCTCACATTTCTTTGCTATTCGATTGAAGGTAATTTGGCTATTAGGTTAAATGAGAGATGAATGATTAAGTAGTATAATATATATATTTTTATTCGTCTAAACAGGTATATATATAAGTATTTATTTCAGAAAATAAATGAAATATTCTGCTAAATTAAAACCCTTGTATCACAAAATTACTCCTGAAAGAGACTGGAATAAGTATTCTTAAAGCTCGATCTTCCCTATATTTTATGTACATCAAATTTTGCTAAAGCTAATTGTGTGTCTGTATTTTAGTCTTTCTTCATTGTAATAAAATAAAGCTGTTTATAAACTCATCCTTTTCGTTTAAAACAGAAATGATAATTGAATTAAATATTATGTATAAAACTAAAAATAAAGTTGTTGTTCACACACACACACATAACATCTGTTTGAGCTTTAGTTTGATGAACTAAATAAGTGAAATGTAGGAAGAAAAATAAGAAAATGTCCTTGTATATGCTAAATTATGATTACTGGATGGAGAAGTAATTTACCCATGAATGCTCCTCAAGAATTATTTCACAGAATAGGACATTATTTATGGTAATGAAATTGGAATTGTGTAGAAATTTGGATAGTTGTACATATACCAGCTAAACTATTGTTCTTTCCACGGGATTGTAGATCAAAATTATGAGATTCGTTAACGGAAGTCCATTTTATAATTTTGTGAAATATAAGTAGAACTAAACAAAAATCAATTGAGACATTTATGAATAATACTTAACTTTTATATATATACGTCAAAGTGTCACGTAAAAATAATGTGCAATCTGTATGCCTGTAAATTTTGCATCCATGTCTTTCCTATCTCTGGAATAAAATAAAAAAGGAATATTATATAATTATTCAAGCTTTTTACTAAGTTATTTGATGTTGTAATTCATAACCTCTCAATAAGTCAGATTAAATGTTGATTTCATTTGAACTATCCTTTAATTTTGACCGATTCTTAGCGGTATTTTTATATCAGCTCCAAATCGGGCATACATTTATACACGAATTTTTGTGAACGAGATATGTGTTACGAATTTTTCCTTTGAATTCATTTGCGTCTAAAAAGGTGAGTATAAAGAGAAAACCACTGCCATAGGTAATTTCTTTTTAATGGAATATCTTCTAAACACAGGATATATTAAATTGAAATGCTAAGTTTTGCCATAAATACAATAAAAAATTATTATTTCGTTCTGTAGTTGTAAGGTAATTGGCTAAAATAATAAATGTTTTTCAATAGCATATAACTGATTCGAAACAAAAACCATTTCTTAAAAATAATTTGCAATTAATTTAAATGATAATTTATTAGAAAAGAGCGATGAATTATTGTTAAGATATTTATCTAATTCATTTTCGAATGTTTAATGCTCGCTATTATGTAAATAACTCACTTCAAATAACTTTAAAGATTTCAAAAACTTTTTAAATGTTTTAAAATATCTTAAATAAATAAACAGCTTGTTAGTTTTCAGAACTAATAAAACTTTAAACAGGTTTTTAAAAAAATTTTGTGTTCATGAAAACTTTTTCCAATCTACATTTGAACAACAGTACTATGAAAAATAATTAGAAATCTAATGAATCTACATTTATATTAAAAAACCCTATTCACAGATTTTGCTTACGATTAATTTATTATAGAAAAGCAATAAACCTTTTTGCTGTCTAATATAGATCAAAATTAAAGATCTGTTGAGTGTAGTAATTCAAAAGCAATAATTTTTAATGAATTGTAAGACTATGTAAATGTATAACTATTTTTTTGGTTAACGTTATTTAATGAATTCAATTGTATTTAAATGTATTTATGTGGTTTTGTTTAATTTTTTTTATTCGAATGCAAAAAAAATCGAAGTTCATTTTACGCATGGTTATTTTTCTGTTTTAATCTCTCGGACAAAACAAAGCACAGCTATGTAAGATGATAAATTTGGAATGAATAACTGTTTTCTCTTTTTTAAGTATTAATCATAAACCTTTGTGATTGTTTTTAGAAACACGAAAGAATTTTGCTCATCATGTTAAGAAAATTGTCTTATTCTTAAACAGAAAGCTTGAAAACAGTGAAAAGATCATTGTATTGAATATTGTACAATTATTATTTTGAGTAAGATGTATTATAATTATGATATAAAAATATTAGTTGATAGGATTTAATATAAAATCATTAAATTCTTCTGCTTTTCAGGTGAAATTATAAATTATCTGTATATTTTACTTTAAAATAAATTTTAAAAAGTTTAAAACTATCCACATTTTTTTCATTTTAAAAATTGAGAAGCGCATGTTTCTTTTCAGAAAAGCGCAATTGTTTGTCTAGTCTCAAAAGCTGATAAGAAAACTAATTATTTTTTGTTATCAATATTTTTCTGGAGTAAAATTTTAATATTGTTTTGAACAAAAACCAGTATCTAAGCACACGCTTATTTTCGAATGTGTTACAGATGAATACGAATGTTTGAAAATGGGATGATCTGCGCATAGCTATTATTTCTTGTCTGGACGTATCAAATTGTTATCGATTCTGTGCACAGACACATCGATATTTCCATTCACATAATTCTGAGACTCGTGTCTCCAAATGTACAAGTTCCATTAAAGTGTTTTTACTCTCTAAACTATAATAAAACACAAGAGATGCAGAATAACTTTATTCACCTCTTTATGTAAAGAAATCCTGCATGGGCGTAGTTTTAATTTTGATACGACGTAAATCAATCAATCAACAATCCTAAATCACCTGCATTTTTAAGTATATTCATTCAAATGAGAATTTCTGTTTAGAATAAAATAACTAGGCTTTAAAAAAAGGAATCACAGCAGATAGATATTAAGTGCTTAGATGCTCAAATTATTGTATAAAAGTCTGACTGGAATTTAAATCGAAATATCAATTTTTAATAAACATTCAGCTATTCTACGTACTACTATTCAGTTTTTATTCACTAAGAAAGGTGATATAACTATCCAGATTATTCTACTACCAGATACTTCTATCTAAATTCGAAACAATACACTATTTACTCTACTTTTCTATTGCTAATATTTGCTTTCAAAGAATCATCCTAAAAAGCAGTACAAAGTAGCTCTCTAATTCGGGCGGATGAAATATACTGTTGAAATTTTGCCGTCTGTATCTATGATTCTTTTAGTGAATTTCGGTATCTAGATAATTACTGTAATGTAATATAAAAATTATTTGTTTTGAATACATTCATGATGTATCACCATGTGTAAATGTGAAGGTGAAAAATGAATGCTTTATTTTGTCTGATTATTATGTGTTCAACGGGTCAAGGGAATATTAATCCTTTTCGATTTAATGCCGTATCGTAATGTATCTTACATTTTTGTTGTTATTTTGATAAGTATGTAGTATTGTATGCTATGTAAATACCTATTTAATGAGATTTGTTTAATTTTGTTTTTGTGCTGGGTAAGTCCAGGGTGAGTAGCATTTTGCTTGGAAAAGGAAAGAAGCTTTTTGATATCTAACGTGTTATATGAATGGGATATATTTGGAATTATTTGTTGTAGAAAAGGTTAATTCACCATTATTTGTAGAATGTTTCTACGGCTATAGTTTCCAGGAAAAAATAAAGCTTTTTATATTCTACTTCTAACAAAGGCTAGATTTGTGATGGCCTCTACTTGTGCGGTCTTTTTTGTGTATCTTCCCTCCTATGTTACCCCTTTCTGTGTTATATGATCTTTTAAAAATATTATGTATTACTAAATTAAGCCATTTATTATTTTCTCCCTTATGTGATATGGTCCACGATCCCACTACTCAGTAGCGCTCTTTGGAGGAGGGGACTGCCCTTATGATATCGTGCGTGCATGTAAGTAAATAAAAAATATTCTACTGCAGCACTATGGAGAGAGAAGGAGACTGCTCCGACATAAATAAGAGAGGGGCTATCTACGACCACCGTCCTAGCGCCGAAATTAGTATCGATTCGCAAATGGTGAAACGTGCTCTCACCTGGCTGGCTGCATCTCAGGGGATACGAGTGAGCAGGTAGTCTGCAATATCTCGTTTCCTGATCAGGTTTCAACGACAACGAACAACCCCAGCATTAGCGTTCGTTGCACGCATGAAACCGGAGCAAAACGAGATTCGGTCCGCAAATATATTTTCACACCCCTCCTCGGACCAACCATCCCGCTCCTCTCGGATCTCTCATTGCTCTTCGTTTTCACTAGGATTCATTCACTTGATGGTCATTTATTCGCTGGCCGATAGAGGGCGAGCACCTCAACCTGTAGCGTTGAGTACCGTGACGTCACTTATCGATAAAAACGTACGGTGAGAGCGAGAATCCGGGGAGAGAAGAAGAGGTCGTTGGTTGCGCTGCACAGAAAATCCCACCCGCTCCAATATCAGGAATTTAATTCACTCTAGAAGCTTTTTTTAAGTGTTTCATCACCCCTAATAATTCCTACAAGTCTTCCCTCTCGATTATTCAACTTATTTCCGAGGTAAGATATTCGTTTTGACAAAAAATTCATGAACTTAAGCTTCGAGATTCGGGATTCTCTTAGGAAGAGTAATGGAGTCTCTCTGCCTACGCACAAAGGCTAGCTGGGGAGATGGGAAACCGTATGGTGAGATGATGGGAACCATGATAGATGAAGAAGCGCATCAGTTTTTCGAAAGCAGCATCTGTCTGATTTTTTCGGAATTCAGTTAAGATTTTCGTTTTCAGCTCGAATTTTTAAGGATTGTATTCGACAAAGAATCGAAATTCGATTTTAGATTCATTTAGTATTTAATTTAATTTCTCCCGTTTCTTGATGCCTTTTGAAGGGTGATTCGAATGACGCAGTATGGCGGCTCAACTCTTGTATTCTTACGTGGTTTTCTACTTATCGATTAGAATAAGCGCTTTCTTTTCCTTTCGATTATAAACTACTTAAATATAAATATTTAATGTAATAATTATTAAAATGGATTAAATATTTTAAATTTTAGTTCTTTTAAATAATAACTTATTCGTTGGATGGAATTTTATTTTAAATTTAAAGAATCATGCAATTAAGATATTGAAGTTAAATTTATAAAAGTTTTAAATTAATATTTTTTAAGTATTTAATTTAATTTCTCACGTTTCTTGATGCCTTTTGAAGGGTGATTCGAATGACGCAGTATGGCGGCTCAACTCTTGTATTCTTACGTGGTTTTCTACTTATCGATTAGAATAAGCGTTTTCTTTTCCTTTCGGTTATAAACTACTTAAATATAAATATTTAATGTAATAATTATTAAAATGGATTAAATATTTTAAATTTTAGTTCTTTTAAATAATAACTTATTCGTTGGATGGAATTTTATTTTAAATTTAAAGAATCAAGCAATTAAGATATTGAAGTTAAATTTATAAAAGTTTTAAATTAATATTTTTTAAGTATTTAATTTAATTTCTCACGTTTCTTGATGCCTTTTGAAGGGTGATTCGAATGACGCAGTATGGCGGCTCAACTCTTGTATTCTTACGTGGTTTTCTGCTTATCGATTAGAATAAGCGTTTTCTTTTCCTTTCGGTTATAAACTACTTAAATATAAATATTTAATGTAATAATTATTAAAATGGATTAAATATTTTAAATTTTATTTCTTTTAAATAATAACTTATTCGTTGGATGAAAATTTATTTTAAATTTAAAGAATCAAACAAAATTTATAAAAGTTTTAAATTAATATTTTTTAGGTATTTAATTTAATTTCTCACGTTTCTTGATGCATTTTGAAGGGTGATTCGAATGACGCAGTATGGCGGCTCAACTCATGTATTCTTACGTGGTTTTCTACTTATCGATTAGAATAAGCGCTTTCTTTTCCTTTCGATTATAAACTACTTAAATATAAATATTTAATGTAATAATTATTAAAATGGATTAAATATTTTAAATTTTAGTTCTTTTAAATAATAACTTATTCGTTGGATGGAATTTTATTTTAAATTTAAAGAATCAAGCAATTAAGATATTGAAGTTAAATTTATAAAAGTTTTAAATTAATATTTTTTAGGTATTTAATTTAATTTCTCACGTTTCTTGATGCCTTTTGAAGGGTGATTCGAATGACGCAGTATGGCGGCTCAACTCTTGTATTCTTACGTGGTTTTCTACTTATCGATTAGAATAAGCGTTTTCTTTTCCTTTCGGTTATAAACTACTTAAATATAAATATTTAATGTAATAATTATTAAAATGGATTAAATATTTTAAATTTTATTTTTTTTAAATAATAACTTATTCGTTGGATGAAATTTTATTTTAAATTTAAAGAATAAAACAATTAAGATATTGAAGTTAAATTTATAAAAGTATTAAATTAATATTTATTTAACTATTCTTCTGAAAGAACGGTACCATATGCTACACTGTTGAAATATTCAAAGTAAAGAAAAGTATACTTATAAAAATAATCATTTTAATAAGTTTAATGATACATTCTTGTATTATATATTTCTAAAGTTCTTAATAATTTATGAAATTTTTTTCGTAAATAATGATTTTTAGTCCTGTTTAGGAAAAATTATTCTGAGTTACGAATCTTCTTATTCATAAGTTTTTGAAACCTAGAAAATTTGACTGATTGTATTACATCGTATTTTATGTATTTTTTTCTAGGTTAAAGTTTATTCGAAGGTTCAGAGATTCTTTCTGAATTTGGTAAATATACTTCTCGTTATTAAAGCATTTATATTTTTTTCTCATCTCGTTTTATTCAATTCAATTTATTTATTTCTTATACTAATGTTGGGAACTGAGATTAAATAATTAAATCATACATCATAATGAAATATTGCGAATTTATTAAGTCTTGTAGATTTTTCAGTTACTTTAGTATTGTGTAGTATATATATGAATAAAAAAATATATATATCCTACACAATACCAAGACAAATAGGGTTAATAATCTGAGTTGAAAGTGGTAAAAATATCATATTTGAATTAAAAATATTCTGGGATTATTAAGACTGTCTAAAGTTCTATGAAAATAAGGAGTCCCCTTAAAAAATGAACTATTTGTGAAAAATAACTTGTTCAACTTGAAATATCTAAAAGTTTCTTTTAGAAAAATCTTACATATATGTAATATCTTTAGGAAATGCAAAGGATGGAAAAGGATTGCATTAGTGATTCGATAAACAGCCATTGAAAGTATTTCAATATATTCAGGAAAGTTTTAAAGATATTCCCTGGTTAAAATATGACAAAACATTTTTTTAAAAATATAATATCTGGTAGCTATATTATTTTAATCTTAAAAAATAAAAATTACGTGATATTCATAGAAAATTTGGTAAATCAAGGACTTATATACTTGAAATTTTAGAATTACTTTAAACCTATGTTCCTTTTCTAGTATTACAATAATCTTACGCGTTTAAAATTACTACTAACAGAAAAATGCATTAATAAAATATCTCAATGTATATTTTAACAGAAATATGTATTAATATTTTATTCTTTTCAATTTTTGCCAGTATTTTGTTAAATTGAATTTTGTTCTTAATATTATTTATAAAATTAGCTTTATTCAAATGAAATTTCAAATAGAAGTAATTAAAATGTGAAGTGTTTGGTGTTTATCAGTCACACAATATTAAGTATACTTTGAATTCTTCTTCAATAGATGACGTATCTGAGTTTAAAATGTTGTATATTATTCGAACTTGATGATATTTGACAGAAAAAAAAAGACAAAGTAAAATTGTTTTAAAACTCAGTTCTGAGACATTAAATATTAAGAATTTGTTATTTCAAGAAAGTTAAAACTTTTTTTGATAACACTAAAAATGAAATTATATTTTTAGGTAAGCCAGTAAT
This sequence comes from Trichonephila clavipes, assembly GCA_019973935.1. NCBI lineage: Eukaryota > Metazoa > Arthropoda > Arachnida > Araneae > Nephilidae > Trichonephila > Trichonephila clavipes. Next base: position 51,160 of record BMAU01019176.1, read on the forward strand.
CTCTGATGATAAAAATTTTGTTTTCTAAACATGAACATTTCTTGGAAGAATCTTTTACGCTGATAAATAAACGAGAGATTTACCTACTTGCGAAAAAAGCTCACAAAATTTGCAGATAAAATCTTCGCTGACTTATTATGAATCAGGGAATTAATTTTATGTATTGTATAAAAATAATAATATTTTTGCAAAATTATACTATTTCTAATTCTATAAAACAAAAAGTTTCCTCAAAAATCGAAGTACAGGTACTAAAATCAATAATTCTAATAATAATTATAATTACCAGTTATGAAATTATCTTAATCAAGCATTGAACAAAGAATATAATTTGATAATTTGAAGTAGTTTCTTTCCCTTTTAATGATTGATTGACGTTTATTTTATTATTTTACTAACTTTAATCACAAAGTGTTTAATATATATAGTTTTAGTTTTCATACAGGTAATAAAATCAATTAATCCAGAGTTATATATATATATATATATATATATATATATATATATATATATATATATATATATATATATATATATATATAGGTACAGAGAGGTTTTAGATCAAGGAGATTTCTCATAATAATAAGACTAAAACACAAATTACAAAGGATAATGAACATTTTATTTCAAAAGTTGCTATTATTAGGGCTTTCGGCTGAAAGATTTTAATGAGTTTAAATTCAATATATTCAAATACTTATTGAAACTGGACTATAAACAAGTTATTAAGTAATATTAACAAGTAACATCATTCTTATGATGTTACTTGTTAAGACATTAAACAACAGGAACTTAAGATTGAATCGTTTTAGAACTGAAACAGGATTCTGTAAAAGTACATGTTGATAAAGTCTTAGGTAATACGTTATCAACGTTAATGACATCTGTAATTTGTTCTATATGTTACCGTTAAAGCGTATAATTCAGTTATTTCATAGAATAATTAGGTATTTCATGAAATAACTAGACAAATCAGTTAAAGTGTATAACAGATGAAAAATTTCATACTTTACCTAGTTATTCTGTGAAATAACTAATGATAGATCGTTAAAATGAAAAATAAACAATTTCAAAGTTATTTTATAAATTAATTGATCACAAACAGTTAAAACTTCTCGAAAAATACATTTTATCCCGATTGCGGATGATTAATTGATAAATAATAAGGAAAAGCAGATGATATAATTTATTATTGCTCATATTGCTAACATTAGTTAAACAAAAAGGGAAATAAAGAAGATGTTGCACAGAAATAGTTATATTTAAATATTGTAAAAAAAATTACATGCTGGAAAGAAAAACTGTTGCCTCATAAAAACATCGTGTAAACTTTTCAAACAAAATTGTAAGAGAATATTAATTTAAATTTTGTGACATACCTTTATTTTACTTTCCATTATTTATCAGAGCAAGGATTGCTGTGATGACACTTTAAATTGGGGTTCAAAATTGACTAAAAACAGCTAGAACCAGTTCAAAGAACTTCCGAGTGCCGTATTTCATACTTAAACAATCAAGTGATCGTTATTCAATAGAATACCTAGTTAAATCGTAGAATTCAATAATTTTATATACTTTAACTGACTTGTCTAGTTATTTCATGAAATACCTAATTATTCTATGAAATAACTGATTTCACACTTTAATGGTAACATACATTATTACTCAAACAAGAGATGGCAATCCTTAAAGTATCCTTCATAGTATAGGAACTTTAACAGATACTAACTTTAAAATACTGTAAGTACTCTCCATAATTAGTTGTATTTTATGTATTACAGGTGTACAGAATAAGAGACTAATTCACGAATTTATGACTTAAAATGGATGTTCATGACCAGAATAACGACGACAGACCATCCACATCTTCTGAGACTGTAGAACAACGATATGTAAGACAAAAGCTGAGATGGGCCACAAAATTCAACCCTAACGCCCTTCACAAGACCGTGAGATTGTGTGCTGCTGTTCAAATGAAAAGCAAGAAACCACAGAAAAAGCTCATTTTGTTGAGAATTTAAACATTTCAAAGGTTAGGAAATTTGTTGTAAAATTTTTTTATAAAGCTGCATATTAGTTACTATACAACAATACTAACGAAAAATAATTTTTATCACTAATACTAATTTCACTGGGAAATTGTTCATCAATTTATAATGCGACCTAAAACTTTTCAACTAACTAAATGTCTCGGTTGAACTTGCTGAATATGAATTGTAAAATTCACATTTGCTTCGAAATTAAAAAACGTTTGTGGACAAATAAGCTATAAAAGAATTTAGTTTAAAAGTAATTTTGTGACAGTGAAAATACTTTGTCTTTAGATGTTTTTCTTAAATTTTTAAAATGAGAAGAACAATTGAAGCATAAAAATATATGAAGCACCGGGGTTCATGCTCTTTTATTCTAAGTAGTTAATAAAGTTAAGATATAGTATGAGTATAATTTTTGATTTTTTTCCAATCTAGATTTGTGAGAGTACAGAGATGTAAATATATATTTGAAGCATGTTCAAGATCATGGAGGATGTCAGTGTAGATAAACAGATCTGTGGATCGGAACGAATCCCACCATCATCAAAGTTAAGTATATGGGATGAACAGCAGTCTGGATGGTGCTACAAGTCGTATTTCAACTCCTTTTACAAGACGTTGAAACTAAAACCTACAATTTTACAAAATCACAAGAAAGGACTAATTTTGCTGAACATTTGAGCAGTTTCTAAAGTTTACTGTCATTACATCTTGACACAAAAACAAATATCTGTATTCTAATCCAAAAATGTTTTTACAAACGCTTAATTTGATAAATATCATAAGAGGCAATTGACTTGGTAAGTTCTGGGATATTTCGACAGTCTTGATTTTCAACCAACTACGATAACTGTACGTATGCTTAATACGTAATCACATAAAAGCTAATTCAGATTTCATTTTTACACTAGACGTTATTACTTTACTCTCTTCATTTTATCTTGTTTAAAGATAAATGAAGCAGCTTCTGAAAAATTCTAATACAAACATGTATTTAAAAACACTTAATTTAATAAGGGCCACAAGGAGCAATCGGCTTGGTGAGTTCTGGGATTTTCAACAACAGCCTCAATACTATAACAATACATATATTTAAAACAAAATCACACTGTTCCCTGCATTTCTTACCAACGTTAACTGGGACTGTGTGCTCTTTGTTTGCCGCCCTTCTTACCTGAATCGAAACTTTACTCTCTTGCGGACTGGTACATTATTGTTGTAAATTGGAAAAACACAGGATGAAACGTCTTTGTTAAAAGGGCAATCACAGTTTAGAACATCTAAGTTTTAAATTCGCAACACTTTCAAAGTTGTGAATTCTCAATCCGCATTTTACTGTATGAAATTAAGGGTAAATTAACTGTAAATATTCTTATAATTAAAAGGGTGTATCATCTCTATCATTATATTTTATTAATATAAGGTTGTTTTTTTAGGACTTATACTTTCATTATAAAGCTCAAGTATACACATCTATTAAAAAATTCTGTGAATGCTTCAAATGTAGGAAAATCGCTTTTTTATGTTAAAATTGTGTCTATTCTTGGCGTATAACAGGAACAACCTTTTTTAGAATTAAAATTTAAATTAACCATGCATCTCTAGACTTCACTTAAATTTGACTCTTATTACTTCGTTTGAAGTATCGCGTCTATATTGAGTAAGTTGTCAGAGATGGTTTTTCTATGAATATTTTAGTAAGTGAATAAATAGTTTGCTTCTTTTTATCATAATCAGCTAATAATTTTCCTTTAGCCTCCTCGTGAGCAGTTTCAGTAATAGAAATATGATCACTTATGTTTGCAGGTCCTGGAAGCCATAAACCTCTAGGATACTTACATTAATTCTCATTGTTATGCACTTAAAGTATAAATAAATATTTAAATGAAAGCCAATCTTTTTAATTAACAGAAAAACGCTTTTTATTAAGTTTTTGGTAACTTAAAATTTTTATAGATTTCATAATTGAAACATTTTCAGAAGCATTAGAATCATCAGCATTATATGCTTTTTTTCTTGTAGATAAATTTTCTGGAACATTCTGTAAGTTGGTTTTGGTTTCATAATATTTAATTTCAAATTCTTCCATTTAAGATCATTCAAATGGTAATACCACTTTATCTAAAAATCCGAATAAATTATTTCAATTTTCCTAATTTATTGCAGAAATTATTTTTATTGAAGGTTTGATCTCATCCTTGTCTATAAAGTAAGAGTTATAGTTATTATAGCTTTTTATCTGCCACGAAGCACTCATGAAATTTCTACGTCCATTATTATTGCTGAAAAGAAATAGGGACGGAATGAATTACTAATAGAAACCAACATCAAACGTTAAATCAAAATATAAAATTGTACTTATCTCTTTCTTCTCAGGAACCAATGAGAGAACTATGCCTCCAAACAGTTCGCCATAGCTTGTGGTTTAAATAAAATCCAGAAATGGAATTACACAGTTAATATACACTTAATACACTGATTACACAGTTAATATACACTTAATTTCATACAGTAAAATGCAGATTGAGAAATCACTTCTTTGTAGATTCTGCGAATTCTTAGAATTTAAATGTTCTAAGCTGCTTTTGCTCTTTTGACAAAGGCAAACAAAGACGTTGTGTCCTGTGTGTTTATGTTTACGATAATATTGCCCCAGTTCTCAGGAGAGTAAAATTGCAGTTCGGGTAAGAAAAGCGAGAAACGTAGTGCGCACAGTTACAGTTAAGGTTAGTAAGAAGTATAGGAAACATTACGTGAGAGTTAACTAAAATTTAATTACATTAAATGGTATTGTTTTAATCTCTTTCTCTATCTTATTTCAAGATATATGGAGCAATTTCTGAGGCTTGTTGCTGATACTCTTTGACTAAAACAAAAATGTAAGCTCGTACTCAAACAGGCTGTTAAGAACGCCTGATTTTATGTTGTCTTAAAAGGCAACCGACTCGTGAATTTACAGGATTTTAAAGGACAGTCTAGATTAACAGTCACCGGAATAACTTTACGTATATTTAATACGTAATAGCATGAGGGTGGTTTCAAAATTCATCTGTACCGAATGATATGGTTTTTAGCCATATCATTTTTATCTTGTTTCAAGATACTTTTGAAAACATATTTAAAAAAACTCATGTTATTTAACTTGTATATAATTTTCATAATTTTAATTTTAATTTTTCAAGTTGCACTTGGATGAATATCTATGCCAAAGCAGTAATAATATGATGTGTAGATTTATTCTAATCTCAAAATAAAAGCACTGCATATGAAATGTTGTACATGAATTGTATTCGATGTTTAAAACCCGAAATTAGTTATGAACTACTTTTAGGTTTTTGCCTAACTTCTTCCTATTTGCAACTCATACATCGCAAAATGTTCATTTATCTCAAAATACTCTTTGAGATAATCTGTCAATTTATGCAAGTAGAAAAATACACCAATACCAAAAGATAAATGAATGTTTCATGAAGCTGTATTCGATACTCACAACGTAAATACATTTGTAAGCATTATATGATTTCATTAAAAGTTAGTTGCTTCTGTGTTTGATGTGATAGCTATTTATGTGAGCCCCAAATATTGTAAGAAATGGTGGGCAAGTTAGAATTGTGTTCAAAATGTTTCTGCATACAAATCTTGTATAACTGTTTTCAGAAACCTGCTAATTCAAATATGTCTAATGAAAATAAATGTAATGTGTGGTCTAATTGGCTAGATGTACTTCAAAATTTTGTGAAATGTAAATGTTTGTATAAAATATCCATGTGTGTTTTCAAATAATACTAACTGGGAAATACGACAATAAAATACATTGCTTTGACTACCAATTTTGTTCTTTTATTTCAACATTCACAACACTTTTAATTTATAAAATGTTATTGAATTTTAAACTCTCAAAAGTTTATTTATTGATATTGCACAGTTACTGTTGATTATATGGTATAAATACAAAGAAGTATTGAGCACTGTGTTAAAATATGAATGCTTTATTATAATGTTTATTCATAAAAAACAAGCTTGAATTCATAAATAATAAATGTACAGTTTCTTAAAACAACCAATGCTCTATCATACCACTCTTAGCTTTTATGATGATGAGAATTAATTTTAATTTACTTCCAAATGTGTGGTTGATTTCATCAATTATATTCTTTCATTTTTTCTGAAGACGTTCAAGGTTTTCCTTTGCATGTGTAAGGATACTACGCTTTAGAGTACCCTTCAAAATATTTCATGAGGTTCATAGGAAGTTCATAGAATTTTTATCAGGAGGCAGTGCTAGTCAATAAAACGGATTTGATCATTTTTCTTCAAAACATTAAATGATATACATAAATTTGTGGTAAGATCTGCTGTTTTACTCAGAACATGCTCTTTTTCCTCATCGTGTTCTCAAACATATGAGAAAATAATTATATATATATTAACATATCTCTTAAGTATTCATCATTCATGATTTATGTATCATTCGCATTAAAACATTTTGTAATGCCATTTACATTTATATGACAGTCTCAAATCATAAAACTTTTCTTCTCTTTATGCGACAGGTGGTGTAGTGAACTCCTAAAATAGTTTCTCACCAGATGACTCGCTCAATGAAACTACGTCATCAATGACGTCAAGGAGAAAGGTTATATAACACTTCTTTCTCTGCGTCAGGTGACTCTCATCCATCAAGCACAATCACTCCTAAATTTTCATTTAACTACACACATAGTAACTTTTTAATTTCCAAATGATTTTCACTCATCCTAATTTTCACACTTAATTTTTATACAATTATGCAGCAAAGGGCTAAGAGAAAAGCTGAACCCATGTATCCTCCCAGTTAATCATAAAAGGAGTTTGTGAGCTTCCCTGCGGGAAGCAGGTACTCCAGTAATCCATCAACTTATCATCCATCAAGGCCCATCCACATCAGGCCACATCTAACATTTTCGATATGGGATGGAGTAACGCTTCGCGTTCCATTTCCCAGTGACGTCCAGCGTCCAGCAACCGCGCAGAACAGCCATGCAGAGCAACCACGCTTCCCATTTCTTTCTCCCTCCATACCAACGGAAAGATACGTAACAGAAATAATTCAATAAATCTAACATCATTCATCCCGACATAAGAAATTGACTCATAATTTCTTTAAAGAACACATCAGCTTCTACAATGGCATCAAAAACTGTCGATTGTGCGTCTTATCCATTCGAAGTCTCATTTTTAAAATTAGAAGTTATAAATACACTAAGAAAATTAAAACAACAGTCCAATGTTATGTCATAGATGTTTGCAATTGTCTGATTTAAATAACATATAATTAGCATTTTTTTTCTGTTTAAATAGAGTTTTTCAAAAAATACTTTAAAGTTTTATTATAAATCATTCCCACACATAATATACAACTAACTCCCTATATGTGGATGCTTCACAATTCATTTGTTGCAGAGTTTTTATTTTTTAACTTTCAGAAGGGCACATAGATTTTTCCAAGTTAAAATATCCCCTTAAAATTATTATACTAAAACATCCCCCCTCCCTTCATCTTTGCAAATAAATTTATCTCTTAGTTGCTACTGAAAAGACAGTAGTAGTCTCAGATGCTATCTTCGTTCCAAATTTTTTATCTGCTTTGCATATTATAGAGCTACACGAGCATTTTATTTTAAAAAAAGTACGCGAAAATACTCGTGTATTTGAGACTATCTTCAAAAACAGACAGGTTTCCAAAAATACCTGAGAAAATGAGTTTAAATGCGTGAGTGTGTTAATACTTTTGACTGTCTGTATACATGCAATGGAATCTCTAAAAACATTCATTACCTTTCTACATTAACTACCTCAGTAAATTTTTTTTGGGCCATCCCAGTAAGCTGTATGTTAAGTACTTTAATAAATTATATTTTAACAACTTAGATCAGGGATACTCGACCTTTCTTTCTGCTGGGTCGCATACATATGTCAGCTGTTTCACGCCGGCCACAACATGAGGATAAATGGGGGAGGGGGAGTGAGAATTGCTTTAAAACCAAGATAACATTGGAAATTTAAAATGTGGAAAATTGATCAAAATATTATAAATTTCTTATTTTGCTTTTTTAATTATTATTTTTATATTTTTGCCACTAACGCTAAATCAGAAGCCTTTAAGAAAAACTCTTTCACAATTTCTGCGTCTCAATAAACGGTTTCATATGATTACCAATAATATAACGAATACCGCTGTGACATTATTACTGACAAAACACTTTGTTGCTGTTGCAACAAATCCTATTTATTACCTCTTGAAAGAGATCTTCCGAGGAAAAGTGTCATTGAATGATTCCTGTTAATTGGTAATTTTTAAATACAGCACTTTCGTGACAAATCAAACAATTACTAATCCATGTTTATTTTTCACTACAAAATAGTCATCCTCCCAATCGTCATGAAACGATACATTTTCTTGAAACATTTTTCGCATGCAAGATATGAAAGATATTTAAAAATTGGTCCCCCCCCATAAAATGGTCGCTACTCCACTGTTGTCTGTTAACCGTTCCTAATAGAAAAGAATATCAATTCGTATACGTACGACACCGACAACAAAAAGCAAAATTCATATATTTGATTTCTTGACAAAGAATTTCCCCCCAAATTTTTAATACAATGTTCTAAAAAATATGAATATTTCAGAGCAATGAGCCATGACCGGGCCACTTAAAAAGGCTCAGTGGGCCGCACGTTGAGTATCGCTGACTTAGACTGTAACACGCAACATTGATATATATGCTATGAATTCAATTTCTTTGTAACTTGACCATTTTATATTTATATGTCACGTAACAGAACGAGTTTTTCTCTTTAAATGTGTTAACTTATCCTTTTATTTTAAATTTCTGCGTGTTTTTTTTTTGCCACAAGTGACAATCGTTGGAATAATTTAGTTTAGATTTTGAAAAATGATTTGTTTTTGCGAGAAAAAACATAAACTGCAGCTACCTTGAATAAAATACAGAACAGAGAGCCATATTTTAATCGAATGTGGTTCATTAAGATTAAAAATGGATGTGTATTTACACTCATGGCCAAAAAAATTAGCGCACTAAGAAATAATTGCGGGATCGTAACGAAACTTGGCATGAAGGTACATGTCGGGGAGATATGCAAATGATTAAAAATGCAGCGTGATCGCGCATTAAGTATAGTCGGTTGAGGGCGTTTAACGTCGTTCTCCGTGGAGTATGAAAAAGGTAACCAAAGCTTGCTGGAGTGTGCTGAATCATTTAAAAAGGAAGAGCTGTGGTAGACATGCCATTACGTCGTTTTCGAAGACAATATGAGCAGCTGTCGTAGTTTCAGAGGGGGAGAATCATCGGCATGATGGAAGCTGGGTGGTCAGCTAGGCGAGTAGCTCATCAATTAGGTCGCTCTGATTGTGATGTGAGAAGGTGTTGGGACCAGTGGATCCGAGAGATGTCATTTAAACGAAGGCCAGGCTCAGGACGCCCTCGACAGACCAGTCGTCGGGAAGACCGCCACATCGTAAGAAATTCATGCGTAAAGCCAACTGCTTCATCAGCCGCCATTCAGGCACAGGTAGCACCTTCATTAGGGGCCCCTGTGTCTTCTCGAACCATACGAAGGCGCCTGGCTGAAGGACATTTGGGATCGCTGCATCCATTACGTGTACTGTTCTTGACGCCCACCCATCAACGCCTCCGTTTGGAGTGGTGCCGTGCACGAGGAAGCTAGACTGCAGCGGAATGGAACCAGGTCGTCTTTAGCGACGCGCACGCGCGAGAGAGAGAATCCAGATTCAATCTCAGCAGTGATGACAATCGTGTTCGTGTGTGGAGACCCCGTAGTGAACACCTCAATCCTGCCTTTGCTTTACAGCGGCACACCACTCCCACAGCTGGTGTATGCAGTGGCGCACACAAGGAGGAAGTGGGGGTGGGGGGTCCGGAGCCTCCCCAAAGCCCTTGATATTTTTCTGATTAATTATTATTATTCAATATAGTACGTAAAATTTAATTAAGTATTTGTTATTAATGATTAATTTTATTAATTAGTGCTAATTATTTATTCAATAATTAGTTTTTTACTGTCTTTTTTCCCGAAAATCGACTAAATCAAAAGGAGCATGATACAAGAATGGTGAACTTTCGACCCTAGACCCCCCTTGAAAAATTCTTGTGTGCGCTACTGGGTGTATGTAAGGGGTGCCATTGCCTACAATACGCGGTCACCCCCTAGTATTGATCCATGGCACCATGACAGCCCAGCGGTATGTCCATGACATCCTGCAACCACATGTGTTGCCACTCATGCAACGGCTGCCAGGAGCCATTTTTCAACAAGACAATGCTCGACCTCACACGGCAAGGGTGTCACAAAACAGTCTCCGCACTGTTACTACCCTTCCTTGGCCTGTCCGATCCCCAGATTTGTCTCCAATCGAGCATATCTGGGATCATTTGGGACGGCGAGTTGGGCATCCCACGAGTTTAAGCGAACCAGAGGCAAGGTTACAGCAAATATAGAACGAAATGTCTCAAGACATCATACAAAACTTGTATGCCTCAATACCCGATCGTATCGCATTCTGCATTCGCGATAGAGAGGGTTCAATAGGGTATTAAATCCTCCGTTCTTTTGCCTTTTTCTCTGTAGTAAATTATCCTTTTTCTTTGATTTTCTAATCGATTACTTATTTCAAAGTAGTCATTACGTATGTAAAATTTCGTTTCATTTTGACGACTCCTTCTTGGTGCGCTAATTTTTTTTGTCCATGAGTGTATTTTGGATTGATGAATGTATTGATTTTGAGTTTAGGTTTGAATTGATGGATCTATTAAAATTGATGTATTGTATTTTATTTTGATGATTTAAATAAGAAATGCAATATACATATATGAATGAGATGTATTCATTTAACTTAATATTATATTTCACCTAGGAATAATTGATTTTTAACCTTAAATCAAAGTAGGTCTTATTCCTTGTATTAATTCTTTAACTTATTCACTAATTTTGCACAATTGATACAAATTACCTAAAATTACAAATCTGATTCAATTAGTTTTCTTCTAGCTTGAGTTAATTGCAATCTCACTTTTACTCATTTATCTCTTATTGGTATATGACATCACGAAGCATCAAGCTAAAGTTTTAGAAAGTATAATTAGTAAGGTATCCGACTACGTTCGGAACCGTGATTTTAAAAAAGCGCATAAATTGATAATTTTCATGATATTTAGTGTCACTTAGATTTAAATACACGTATAAAATTGTTTAAAGGACATTTTGACAAAAAAAAAATTATTCAAATACAATATTTTGGTAAAATATTAACTTAGAATAACCTTTTTTCAAAATGTTCTCCATTTATAAAAAATGTTTCTAAAATAATAATATTTTGCTTATATAAAGTAAAGACTTCTCTCTCCAGAGAGTCTGAACTGGGAGTTTTGAAAAATTCACATTATTTTCAGAGTTACAACCAATTGAAATAATTATCGGCGTTTTTTTTTTTCTGAAAGTTTCTCCCCTCTGTTGTCGTAAAACATGAATAAACCCACTTCTTCTAAGTTATATAGTTCAAAAATTCTAGTTGAGTCTCTGTACAGAGGTCTGAGCTATATACAGGCAAAATATTATTATAATAGAAGCATTTTCACAAATGGAGAATATTTTGAAAATGGGTCATTCTATGTTCATTTTTTGTGAAAATATTGTACTTGAATAATTTTTTATTTTAATAATATTCTTAAAACAATTTTATATACATTTTCTAATCTAAGTGACACTAAATATCATAAATATTATCCATTTATACGCTTTTGAAAAATCACGGTTCCGAACGTAGTCTGATATCTTAAGATTTGGAACGCCAAAAATGATCGACCTGTCGTTTTTTTTATTTAATCTTCTCTTTGCATTATTATCTTTCGATTGATACATCATTTATGCCTTTCGGAAAGTTAGAAGTTGATTAAAATTTCATTTGTAAACAAATTAGGCAATTTGGCCAAGCCCCCTTTTTAGAAAAAAAAGCTAAAAATATGATAAAAAAATATCTACTTTATAAAGAGAAATAGTAACTACAAAAAATTAATGTGCAATATATAAAGCAGAATATTTCCGAAGCAATACAATGATGTAATTTTTCTTCTTTGTGAAATGTGTGCATGTAAAATTTTTGAATTAAGGCATTTTATATATTAATAATTTCAGTTTTTATTCCTATGTTTTTCATACAAATGAAATACTTCAATATATGTGAAGAAAAAACTAAACTTTCTGTCATGACAGAAAAAAAAAAAAAAAAAAATTTTAACACTTTCCTTGTGTGTTTTTGTGCAATTAATACCTTCTTAAAATTGATCATTTATAAAAATGTATGGGTTAAAAAAATACGAAAATGCAATTATTTTAAAGAAAAATATATAACTAATATCTTAAAGTGGTATTTTAAGTTTATTTAAGCTTATTATAATTTTTTTTTCAGAATTATAAACTTTAAAGTGGTTTTTCTCAGTTTGTGTTTTTCGAAACATTAGGGCATTCAAAATGCTACTCCTTCCACAACTATTTACCAATCACTTCCACTTTTTTCCTGTGTGTTGCATATAAAGCATGTAACAAAATTAGGGATCCATTTTGCTGTAAACGGAATACTTTTTTTTAAAAAAAATTAAAATGTAAGAGATATTGGCTTTTTTGTTGATTTTTAGCATGCATATCAACATTTTGTAAAATCGATCCCTAAAGTTGTTTATAACATCCATAAAAATATTACAAAAAAATTTCAGGTCGATAAATTAATAACTACAGAAGGAGTAGAATTTTAAAATTTTCCAGATTTTCTTCAAAAAATTAAAATTTTTAAAATTGTGTGAATATGTGAAAAATTTCATCTCCTACCATTTTCTTAAATAGAAACATTATACAAAAAATGTTAAAATATAATTTTTAAATACAAAAGAAAGAAAGTAGTTCAAAAGGTACCAAGTCATCTTAAAGGTAGGGAAATATAAAAACAAAGCGAGTCCAGTACTTTATTTTAGTTGCAGTAGCTTATGCTTTTACTACTTGGGTGTGATCAATTTAAAATTTCTAATTTAATAACATACAGAAATAAAAAAAAAATTCTGAAACTCAAGGTTTTTAAGAAAGCTACGAAATAAGTTTTATTGCTGTTCATAATATAACACACAAGGATGACTTTGAATTTATACTCAAATGTACACATGATTTTCGTGATTCTTTTAGGCTTATCATAAGCAATCTTATTATTGTTATGCATGAAATTCTAAAAATGATTTGTTACTCTCCAATCATCCAGCTACAGCAAAATTAAAAAAAATTTTTTTTTTTTAAATCATGATTAGCCCATCTATTAGAAAGGATGCATTTTCATTATAGTCGACATGGAAATTTACATAGTATGTATACTCATGTCCACAATTAAGGTCACAAACATGTTTTTCGTCATGATCTCCAATAAAACTGATAGAATTTGTATTTTATATATTTTGAAGAAAGGGTTGTACATCAATCTTCAGTTTAGGAAAAGATATTGTTTAGCGTTAGTTTTTAACTGAACTATTAGATTGAGAACGTTCGAGCATAAGAGTGTTTTGCCTCCAGTTTTGTGAATATTGCATTAAAACAAACAGGTTAGCCTGTTTGCAAAGGGAATGATTTCTCATAATCGTTTAGTTCAGTGGTACTCAACCTGCGGCCCACCGGCCTTTCTTGAGTGGCTCGGCCATCGCACCAGGAAATTCACTTATTGGAGAACAATGTGCGAAAAATTTAACAGAAACTTCTATCAATCAAACAATGAAATGTATCAATTTTTTTTTAATAGTAGAATGCAAGCAAGAGGATTGGCCATAGATGAAAGAAAATATAGAAATTATCCCATAACTCAGTAAAAGTTCATAAAAAATATTTTTTGTGCGTGTGTGTGTTTGATATAGAAAAGTTAATATAGTATTAAAATAAAGGCAAAAAATGAGTTTTAATACTTTGATTGTCAGTGTTTTGGTCTTATAGACCGCCTTTTCCATTATCCGCATGTTGCGGCCCGAATGAAATAACTGCCATGTGTATGCGGCCCGCAGGAAATACCTATCATGTGTATGCAGCCCGGCGGGAAAAAAGGTTGAGTACCTCTGATATAGATTATTCCTTGAGATGGAGAGCCGTTGGCAGATCTGAAGCAGGCCTGTCTCAAGCGGAGGTATCTCGATGGTTACAAGTGGTCCGAAAGCGGTCACCCGGTTATGGGATCAATTTCAAACAAGTGGTACTGTCACCAGGATGATTGTCCAAGGTCGCCACATAGCATCGACATTAGCACAGGATCGCTATTTGGTATTGAGCGCACGACAATATAGGAGAATAATGGCTTCTCAGTTTGTTCGTGACCTTTCTGCTGTGTCTGGAAGAATTTCCAAGCAAACAGTCTAAAGCCGTTTTGCAGTGATTGGCCTTTACGCCCAGTCTGGTGCGTCCCTTTGACTGCATCCAGCAGGATATACCTCATATTGGGCAGATGAAAACATCGGTTGTGGATGCCACAAGAATGGAGGCGTGTTCTTTTCAGTGATGAATCGAAATGCACCAAAGTTATTCTCGTAGAGACTTCACCTAGAGGGAAAACGTTCACTTTCATCCCTCCTATGTAACAGAAATCGACAGATTTGATGGCTAAGGAATTCTTGTGTGTGGTGGTATAATGTTGGAGAGTAGTACACCACTGTACGTTTTCAATGCGGGTACTGTCAATTCACAGTGCTATAGGAATGAGATTCTCGAAGCCTACGGGAGGTTTTTCTAGGTGTTTTGGGCCTGGACTACATTATGATTGATAAGGTGCAGCCACACAGAACTTCCATTGTTGATGAATTTCATGAAGGAGAGAATATTCAACGTATGGACTGACTCTCGAGGTCTCCGGATCACTATTCTGTTCAATATGTTTGGGATGATCTAGGAAAAGCCATTTCTCACCATAGTTCCTCTCCCAGGGACCCCTTAGGAATTAAAAGTCCCACTTTTTGAAAAATGGGCTTTGTTGCCACAAATATATTTATTGACACCCTCATAAGCAGTATGAAAACTTGTTGTGAGGCTTGTATAGCAGTTCACAGTGCTCACACTCCATATTAGACAGATTTTTCTCGAGGTAAATGTTTTATCTCTGATTCATGATTTCCCACTTTTTGATGACTTGCACTTTAATTCACTCCTTCTACCTTTGCCATATTGTTACATTCTTTCTGACATTATAATATACCTCTGTGCCAAATTTCATGGCAACACAGTACATAGTTAATAAGTTTCTACTCATTTTATGTTCGTGACCTTAATTTTGGGCATGGGTGTAATATAATGTACATTGTATGTCTTTAAATTTTTCTGAGGTCACCAATAAATAATACTGAAAAGGAGTTTTACAGCTAACTATATCTCAGTAATTAGAAAGGCAAAAATTCAGGGAAAAGGAACTCACAGTTGCATTTCACTAGCAGCTATTTAAAATGATTGAAAAATTTAAATAAAATAAGATAAATCTACCTTTGGAGTAAAATTTTGAGTTGCATTTTAATTTTCCCTGTATGTTTGAGGGGAGTTTTTGTCTCTAGTTTTTCAGTATAATACTAGTCGAATGTAGCTACGCCACAAGGATATATGTATAATTCAAAAAATTTAATTAGCTCAAAAGGTGTTGTTTTTTAAGCAGTTTCAGGCCTAAAAACTCAATTTTCACTTTAGTCACAATTTTCAATAAATCTAAAACTGAGTCCAAAGATATCTGCTTTAACCTCAAATAGTAGTATGCCTCATACAATATACAGAAAAAAATAATTTGGAAAATAAAATTCATTTGATTTCTACATACTTTCACTCAAGTCAAGTATAACAGAGCTGCCTATTTTTTCGAAAAACTGAATCTAAATTATCAGTATTTATTTACAGAATTAATTAAATATGTTTTCACATAACTTTAGAAGCAAAAAAATATTTTATTCACTTTTATATCAATGGTATTTTTTTAGCAACATATCTTACTTAAACTCAGATTTTAAGCCATAGATATAGATAACCATATAGATCAAGAAACATCATAAACTTATATCTATACTTTTAATTACTGTAAATTTAAATGTTACGAATCTGACAAAACAAACAATCAATTATTTTTTAAATAATGTATTTCACTATATTTACATAGTATTTTAAACAATAATTATTATATTAGACTTATGGAATAATAATTCTTTCTCAGGGACAGAAAACTCTACATTTAAAATAAATTGTAGAATTATTTGAAATATTATCGTAATTTACAGCCGTTAATTAAAAATGATGCAATAGACATTAATTAAAAGTAATTTTTTTTTTTTAAAGTTGTAAAAAATTCAACTAACTCATGCATGAAAGGATGTGTCAAATATTTATATATATAAATTCACAACAATTCTAAAAAAATCTTTTGGAAGTCTAGCAATACCACGAATTGTTTAGTAGAAATTTGGCACTATTTAGTTTGAAATTTAACTTAGCAAAAAAATTTTACAATACAATATAAAAATTTGTCACTCTTTTCTATTTTTCATAACAGCAAATATATAGTTTTAGAATTGTAGAAAAAAATCAAACACACAGAATACACCTAAAAAAAACAAACAAATTTATTTCTATTTCTAACATAAAAACTCATAACAAACTTTTACATTTACATTTAACAATACATTTAATTTTTATTGAAACTATATTGCCAGTATTTTTTACAAATCTTAAGAAATCAGGATATATATTATAAACGTGAAAGTTTGTGAGTCTTTCACGCAAAAACAGCTGAATGGAATTTAATGAAACTTTATAATAGTATAGCTTATACATCAGAAAAGCACATAAGCTATAATTGATAAAGATATTGTGTGAAGTGTGCAAAATATAACAATAATTGTCAAGTAGGAAAAAATTCTGCCATCTGCAAAAAAAGCCTGCAACAGCAAATATCTATCTTTTATGTGCCAAGCTAACCTTTGCATTTTTTTTGTCTACGCCAGGCGCCAGGAACTGCGAAAGTTTGAACAGGCAGAGTGTGAGGCTGATTACAATTTTAACATAAAAAAAATACAACAAAAGTAATATTAATGTATTACACTTCCAGATATAAATTATTTATACTATTTTAATCAAAAAAATAACAGTTTATTTGCTTATGATTTTAGAAAAGTTCGAGCATGTTACGTTCGCCAATTTTTAAATCTTAATATTTACGAACTGCGCAATATTAATTAAAGTAAAAATTCGCTGAAATTCTAAAGACAAAATACAGACAATTATTCTATAAAAATCCTTGCAAAAACGAATACGTCTCGAATCAGTCAACCTGAAAAAGAATGCATTTTGAACCAAGATTGATTTCGGCCATTTTTCAGAAAAAGCTTTTCACTGTTTTTTAAATTGTGCTATATAGTTTTCAGTTATGGTAATTTAAGGTCGCTTTTTTACACAGAATTCGGAGATTCGGTGTACTTTTGGATTTACACGTGAGAAAAAACGCTATTTGATAGTTTGAATGACGTTAGTGAAATTATTTTGTAAGTTAAATATTAACAGAGAGAGAGGTCCTCACACTCAATAAATGTCTTTTAAATTCAACGTAAGATCGATTCTCCCATTTGAATGCAAAGCTGTAATAATAGTTTCCATTCAGCAAGGCGATAATTTAAAATTAATTATAGTGGATCAAAAATATTAAAACAAATTTACAGTTCAAAAGATACTATTGAAATACAAAACAAACTTAGTTGAAAAAGGCCAAGTGTAGGACCCACATTTCACTAAACTTGAAGAATGGTGGATAGTTAGGAATATTATATATAAACCTATAACAAATCTACACTAAAATTGATACTGGATGTATATCGAAGGTTTTACAAGTCTGTCAATGTGCATAATTCTAAACCTTTCAAGAAAGTGTCATAATAAGTATTATAATAATTAGGAAAAAAGGTAGTTTTAATATTTTTAAAAAATAGAACACAAAGTAACATTTTTATTTTAACTGGGAATTGCTTAAATAAATTTTAATTCTTTATAGTATTTTATTTTTTAATTATGTTGCATCAGTTAAAATATACTCAAACTTTAAATATTTAATAACTACTTATCAAATTCAAAGTTTTTATAACTTCTTCATTTATAAAAATTGCATGAAACTTTTTTTCCATGTATCGAACATTTCAAAAAATGCTCACAACTTTAATTCAACATTTAATACAGTTGTGAAATTTTGTCATTATAAAAATTTCTACTTTTCTCAACATACAACTATTTTTAAAAAGGTAAATTTTAGTTTCCGGGTCCTAAAAAGTTGCAAAGTGAGTGAGTGAATATTAAGGTCCCACTGTTCACTTACTCGAGAGATATCATAGCGAGAAGGGAAGGGGAATTTCCATGACAATGTGTTATGCATTTAAAAATGTTCAAGCAACGCAGGGGGGAAATAAACCTGTCAGACAGAAAAGAAGCAAAAAAATTTCGAAACAGTGAATTTTAAGTTATACACTTGGAAACAGGCCGAGCAACGCCGGGCTAAGCGGAGGAAGGGGGTGGGGTGAAAGTCATTTTGAAAAAGAGTATTAGAAGTGCTGATTTTATGAAGGAAAGGGAAAATTTTTATAAAAGTAGAGAAAGCCTGAGCAACGCCGAGCAATGCAGCTAGTGTTTTAATATTTTAACATACCGTAAAATACAGCGTATAACCCTTTAACTACCGCATTATGATTTACAACAGTTTTTTTCATGCAATATTGTTTTTCGAATCACTACATCGAAAATTAAGGGATATACATAAACAAAATACTCATCTTTGGAAAATTTAATCCATTAGAGCTAATTCTATTAATTAAAGATATTCATCTGTAAAATTAATTACGATATTTTACGGTATGTTTGGAGCAGCATAGCGAGATTTGGCTCTTCCGCCAAAACACCCCACATCCGCGATACTCAACCTGCAGTCTGCGGGCCGCATGCAGCACATCCGAGTCTTTTTAAGTGGCCTGGCTATGGTCAATTGCTATGAGAGATTTACTTATTTAAAAGCTTCTAATTTAGTGTTAGTGACATAAATAAAAAATGTAATAATTAAAAAACGTAAAACAGGAGTCATCATATTTTGATCAATTTTCCACATTTTAAATTTAAAATGCTATCTTGGTTTTAAAGCATTTCTTTCTCCCTTCCCCATTTATCCTCATGTTGCAGCCTGCATGAAAAAACTATCATATGTATGCCGCCCAGTAGAAAACAAAGGGTGAGTACTCCTGCCCCACATTCACTCACTCAAGAAACAGTAGTGTAACGAACATCCCAGTAGCCCCTGCATTGCGGGAGGCCCAGGGTTCTAGAAGGCCCCAAAGCCTGACTTTGCAGGGGGGCCTAAATGTTCACTGTTACGCCACTATCAATACTGTTTTTGTGTGTCCCAATATTTCTATGAAATCACTTTCTGCCTGTCTCTAGCCAGATTTGGCTCTTGGGCCAAAAAAACCCACATTCACTCACTCACTCAATAAACAGTAGTGTAATGCACATCCCTCCAGCCCACACATTGTGAAAGGCCCAGGGTTCTAGGGGCCCCCAAAGCCTGACTTTGCAGAGGGGGCCCAAATGTTCTCCGTTACGCCACTCTCAATACACTTTTTAAATCGCAACTCTTCAAGTCGCACTCTCGGCATGTCCTTTAAAGTGTCCATAATGACAATGACAGAGTCTTGCATGCTCATGATAGAGATAAATTTCTGAAATGATATAAAAGAATTGCAAAATTACCTGGAGATAGTAAATTATGAACAAACAAAGGAAAAACTATTAGATTTTTTAAAAAAATGTTTTAGTATGATAAAAATACCTTTTTACAAAAAGTTGTTACTAAACATAGAAAATTATTTTAGAAAGAACAGGTACAAATATAAACTTTAATTTTTTGTTACATTTACTTCAAAATAGTAATGAAACTACATATAAAATAGATAAAACTCAATAATATTAAGAAATTATTCCATTATGGTTTTGATTCTGATATATTATCATATAAACTTCTTAAGGACATTTATACATTATATATACATTGATCGTCTAGTAACTTTTGATTCCAAAACCATCACACAACACTATGATCACAAATTTAGCTTGTAAGTGGTCTTGCTGTAGAGATGGAAAACATTTTTTTACATCTTAAACTTTCAATATGCACATTCTGAAACATCTCATATACATTTACAAATACCTATATTTTGGCAACGAACCAACTTATAACCTACCGAGTGTCATTCGCATGCATCTTTTTTGACATTATGCTATAGGTGATGTGCCTTTATATACGTTCAATGTCTACTTAAATAACAGTTACAATACAATCATTTCAAGAATTTTTATTTCTTTAAAAAATGATGCAAGTGCAAATTTTTAAATTCTTTCATTAAAATTTTATGAAAAATTGCAAACTGAAAGCCTTATCACACACGTAAGTCTCGGAACAACTCGAGTCTCTTTGGAACAACTCTTTCAAGCAGCTGTGAGGGTGAAGTGTTGCTGTAAGCAAAACGATGCGCTGACGTCAGCCGCGCCATATTTTCACATTGAAAACTTACTCGCCAAAGATTACTTGCCAAACTACATTCCTGACAAGTTTCCTGCTAGTACCTAAATTTCTTCTGGGTACATATATTTTTTGTGCGACAGACTGCATATATATATGTGTGTGTGTGTGTACTGCATATATTCTTTATGTACTGCAGAGTTTTGCCCTACTGCAGTACATAAAGAAAAAAAATTGTTTCAAAACAATTAAATTTGATATTATGTAATAAGTTGTAACAAAAGTATTGTAACAGTACATATTATATACAGTATAAATAATGTACAGAAGTTAAGGTTCTGTACAAAAAGAATACATTTATGTATTGAAAAACAATATTTGTACATACATACTGTATACAATTAGTCTCCTTTGATGAAAAAATATGTTACCTTTTTCATTTAAAGTTGTTCATTCACCTTCTTTGTAAAAGAATTTTCTCCAATGATTAAATCTTTGGAACATGAAAAGAAAAGTCCATTGGAACATGATTTTGAAGGGAGAATTTGGGTAGTTTTTTCACATTGAACTTTCTTTCCCCTTAACCCTTGAAAGTCTCTCGTTTTCGGTAGAGTCCTTCAAACTTTGGTCTGTCGCCCAACCGGCATAGTGGGTAGCGACGCTGACTGCAGTATCTTAGGCACTGGGTTCGAATCCTGGAGGAGACATGGATGTTTGTAAATACGGATTGGAAGTACTCTAAATTACAGTCAAGCTGCAAGTCTTCTCGTATGGTTGGTGGAAGGGGTAGACAGGTGGGAGGCCCTGACCACCCCAAAGTGTCCTTACCTCACAGCGTCACTTAGCCCTTTAGCATGAAGAATTTCGTTTGCCTTTGCCGATCAGGTGGCATCAGTAGCAACAACAAACTGTGGTCTGAGCTTAGGAGATGAAGCATTTTTTGCATCGTGGACCTTAGGACCCAAGGTTCCTTTAGTACAAGATTTCTTCAATGCACAGTAGCGTAACGTACATCCCCGTAGCCCCTGCATTGCAGGAGGCCCAGGGTTCTAGGGGGCCCGAAAGCCTGACTTTGCAGGGGGGCCTAAATGTTCTCCGTTACGCCACTGTCAATACTGTTTTTGTGTCCCAATTTTTCTATGAAATCACTTTCTGCCTGTCTCTTGCCATATTTGGCTCTTGAACCAAAAATATTTACATTCAATCACTCACTCACTCAACAAACAGTAGTGTAACGCAATTCCCCGGAGCCCATGCATTGCGGAGTGAGTGAGTTAATATTAACCTCTCACTGTTCATCAGCTACACGAGGGCTTTTGGCGACGGACCACGTAATTTTGAACCATGGTCAAGTGACGTGGACGACACCAGAGCTGGCACCCCCCTCTCCTAACTACCACACCAACGGGAGGACGTTTCAGCTCTCGACAGATTTAATGTACATCGCTGCCCTACACGGCGGGTCTTTAGTGGTACTGGGATCGAACTCATGACATGCCTGCCATGGTTGGATACCTTAACCACTGGGCTACCGCAGCCCCCCCATGCATTGCGGAAGGCCCAAAGCCTGACTTTGCAGGGGGCCTAAATGTTCTCCATTACGCCACTGTCAATACTGTTTTTGTGTCCCAGTTTTTCTATGAAATCACTCTGGCCATGTCTTGGAGCAGCTTATCCAGGTTTGACTCTTGGGCCAAAAAAACCTACATTCATTCACTCACTCACTCAATAAACAGTAGTGTAATGCACATCCCACCAGCCCACGCATTGTGAAAGGCCCAGGGTTCTAAGGGCCCCCAAAGCCTGACTTTGCAGAGGGGGCCCAAATGTTCTCCGTTATGCCACTCTCAATACATTTTTTAAATCGCAACTCTTCAAGTCACACTCTTGGCATGTCCTTTAAAGTGTCCATAATGACAATGACAGAGTCTTGCATGCTCATCATAGAGATAAATTTCTGAAATGATATAAAAGAATTGCAAAATTATCTGGAGATAGTAAATTATGAACAAACAAAGGAAAAACTATTAGATTTTTTTAAAAAATGTTTTAGTATGATAAAAATACCTTTTTACAAAGGTTGTTACTAAACATAGAAGATTATTTTAGAAAAACAGGTACAAATATAAACTTGAATTTTTTGTTACATCTCATTAATTAAACTCTTACTTCAAAATAGTAATCAAACTACATACAAAATAGATAAACTCAATAATATTAAGAAATCATTCCATTACTGTTTTGATTCTGATATTATCATATAAACTTCTTAAGGACATTTATACATTATATATACATTGATCGTCTAGTAACTTTTGATTCCAAAACCATCACACAACACTACGATCACAAATTTAGCTTGTAAGTGGTCTTGCTGTGAAGATTGAAAACATTTTTCTCACATCTTACACGTTCTATATGCACATTCTGAAACATCTCATATACATTTACAAATACATATATTTTGGCAACGAACCAACTTATAACCTACCGAGTGTCATTAGCATGCATCTTTTTTGACATTATGCTATAGGTGATGTGCCTTTATATACGTTCAATGTTTTTTTAAAAAACAGTTACAATACAATCATTTCAAGAATTTTTATTTCTATAAAAAATGATGCGAGTACAAATTTTTAAAATTCTTTCATTAAAATTTTTTGATAAATTTCAAACTCAAGGTCTTACCACACACGCATATCTCGGAACAACTCCAGTCTCTTTGGGACAAGCATTTCAAGCAGCTGTGAGGGAGAAGAGTTGCCATAAGCAAAACGGTGTGCTCTGACGTCAACCGCGTCTTATCTTCACATTGAAAAATTACTTACCAATTTTTCTGCTTCGTAAAACGAACATCCAATATTATTTCTTTTACTCCGCTAGCACTTTTGTTGACAGTTGTAAACAGAAATGGAGCACCATTCCGTTTAAAAGATTATACACCAATAAAATACTATACATAATTTCTGATGCGTTTGATGAAGCTGAGGTTGCCATCTTTACTGCCACCTTGTTTATGTCGTAGGGAGCCGAAGAATCCCATTGGCTGGAATCTCGAGCAAGTCTTTCAGCTCACTGGGAAAAAGTTGCTCAAAGACAAAATTCATGTGCACTTAAAATATCATAAAAGTAAAGCTTGAAAAACAAGAAAGTACACTTATGGACAAAAAGTTTGCGCACGAAGAAATAATTGCGGGATCGTAGCGAAACTTGGCATGAAGGTACATGTCGGAGAGATTCGGATGATTAGGGGTGCAAAAACGTGGGGTGCTCTATATCAATTGTTATAATTTCTTACTAGTTCTATTTCCAAATGCGAATTAATGTAAAAACGTAGTACAAGGCACTCTGTGCGTTTACCCCAATGACATTAATTTTCTCGTTAATCATTTTATTCTTATATTAAGAATTTTTTTCTTACTTTTTAGTTTGATTAAACTTAAAAGCGTGTTTTTAGTTTTTTTTAAACTATAGTTTATCTTTCATTTTTTAGTTGGATCTACAATAAAAGCATGCATCATTTATTCATTGATGAATTAATTTTAAATGCGTCATGTTTTAGAATCTGGAAAACCCATTGACATCCTATCAGTGCATCGATTTGGCCTGGTTTGCAAAATGTAGGATCAGCCACTTGAAGGAAATCTGAAAGAGCTAAGTTTGAAATATTTCATGCAAAAGAAGGTGTAAATTCAATGATATTTTTCACTAAAAAGAGAAACTTGCATCAGTATTAGACACTAAAGTACACTTTTTGAATCGAAAAGCTTGTGAGAAATTATTTAATCCAGTGAGACCTCTGAATCAATTCTCAGCTTTTTTGGTAAAATGGAGCAATGAATGTCTCATTTTCCAGATCCGAGAAGAGAATTTAGAAATCAGACTTTAATTATGAGTTTAGTGGTTAGAACAGTGCTTCTCAAACTTTCCATATTTGCGACCTAATTTTTAGTTATAATTTTCATTGTGCCTCCTTCGTACAACAACAATGCATTGAATGCAATAATGAAGTACTTAGACGCCACAGCTACAATGCGCCTTTAATATTATAAACAGCACATGTTAGCAATATGTGCCCATGGAAGTCACTAGTAATTACTAAATTTGCTTTTAATTTAGTATTGATAAATCAATTATTCAATACTATTTGCCGCACTGATACATTTATAAGCATCTTATATGAGTGGGAATATGTATTTTATTTATCATGACAGAATGCATTTTGTTTTGCTTCATTTGGGTAAGTTAATAATTGTTTTAAATATTTTATTTTTGACTTTTCGATATGCTCACCCCTCCCACGTAGGGTTATTATGCCCCCCCTCCTAAGGGGCCACGCCCCACAGTTAGAGAAACGCTGGGTTAGAACATAAATTTTTTTTCACATGCATGAGTCTTTTTTTTTATTTCCATTTCAGAAAAACTAGACAATATTGTTTATAATATGGTAAGCAATCGCAGATGCAAACACTTACGCTTTTATAGGGTTGTAACTTAATCTTCTAGTCGTCAAACCTATAAATGGGATCTGGAATCAGTCGCCAAATCTTGAAATGGAATATGGAATTAAATGCCAAATCTGGAAATTGTTACTCCTATGATCCTCATAAGAACAACAGAATAAAGTTATGAAATTATTGTATTGTCATTGATCCTTGACAAGTGTGCAAAATTTCGAATTAATCTGACCTTATAAAGTGGGTAAAAATCGAGTTCAAAGATTCCGTTACATACAAATGAAACTTATAAAAGCGTGTTAAAAAAGACAATGCTACTCTTCAAAAAAGCACTAGTACCACATATCTAGGTGAAGTCCTAGACAACAAATTAAATTTTTCTAATCATGTGAATAGTGTTATAAAAAAGTAGAGAAGATATCCTCAATTTTGAAAAGACTATCCTGTACCAAATGGGGAAGTTAACATGCTACCTGAAATAAAACTTACAACACTTATATTAAATCCCTTTTCAAATATGGAGGTGAGGTATTAATCTACCACACACCGTCAAATCAAAGTTCTTCGGATCATCACAGGAGTGATGAAAACTACCCCAATTACAGATATCCAAAGCTATTCTTCCAACTCACCAATTGCTATTGAAATCAAGAAACAAGTATGCGATGCATTCATTAAAATGAGAAGGCATCGCATATAGAGCAATGAATGAACAAATGCAAACCAAGTACCATGAGGACCCAAGTGGCTTCCCTAGAGGCTTGTGAGAAATCATTACAAGAAATAGATGAAAATAAACCAAACTGAATTGTAACAAGGTTACGGTTAATCCTCTTGAATATATTGATACCAAATACCAGCTAGATATTAATGACTTGGGAAAGAAAAACATTTCTGATGCAATATTAAAAGCAAATACTTTATGCATATTACATGAACAATACCCTGAACCTAAATAGACTAGAATGTACACTGATCTTGAAAATACAAGACAACACTGGGGTTGGTATATAAAGTAAACTCTTTTCCCAATGTACTCCTGTAGAACACTTCACGCCAAATTTTGATGCAGAGATTCTTGCAATCTCACTAGTTCTGGAAAACCTCAAGATAACGATAGATTATTTCTCTAAAGCTGTTATTCTAGTCGATTCCAAAGCAGCTATCCAGGCTGTAGTTATAAATCATGACACAGACACCCTGATTATCTCAGAAATAAGACAAACCTTGAACCTTCTTTATAAATACAACAAAACAATCATTTTTCAATGGATGCCTTCACTTATGGATATCGACGATAGCAAATAGCAGGCTTACTTACCAAGAAAGGAACATTTGAGCTACAAGACAACAAACCACTTCCCCCAGTCACTTAAAAACATATTTTTGAGAGAAGAATTGGTGGATACTCTTAAATCTGACCAGGAAGCAAAATCAACAGGCTAACATTCAACACACTTGTCAAGCTTTGTCAAATTCCTGTAAAGAGGAGGTGGCAAACTTTAGACTGCAAACAGGCCATGATTGCATGGGATATCATCTTGTCCTGGTTCCATGAGGAATGTGTCGATTTAGTGTGTGACTCCTTCCATTTTAATGAGTGTTGAGAGAGAGTAAGTCCTCATTAAATGTTGTTTTTCTTTAAGTTTGTAATAATTTGTGTTAATTTAATAGTTTATCTGATTTTCACCATTTAATTATTTTTAATTTATAGATAAAAACAGATATCATTTGCAATACAATTTGTCCAATAAAAAAGGTTTAAGTTTACTTCTTATAATTTGCCAAAGATGTAATTTGTATAAAAATATATTTCCGTTTGTAAAAGATAAATGTAGAGATGACAGTTTCTCTTATCTTTTTCTAATGCAACCTGCCCATATTTCCTGTTATTGTGTCTATATTACCTTGAGTTTCAGTCAAACATGGGCAATTGCAAAAAATTTGCTTTGGAACTTCTTTATACACTCAACAACAAGAGTAGAGTTAGAGGTTTGTCCGTATAGCATTAACAAGACCGCACTCTAAAGTTTGAAATATCTTAATTTTGGGAAAATGGAAAGTGTTTTAGTAAAGTATATTTTCAATTAAATATTTTGGTGCCCATATTTATTCAATTTACCTTATATGTATAGCATTTTAGACACGATTCAATTTATTAAGTTACAAACGAAATTATGTGAAACCAAGAATGTTGACAAAAACATCGACATAACTACATAAAACCACTGATTTCTCATGAAGTTTTTTTAAAATTTTTTTTTAACCTTTTATACGTGTATATTTCATAAGTGGAACATCATATTTCAAAAATTTTCTAAAGTATGTAATTTTTTTCTATTGCTACATAAAAATTATTAAGTAGAGTAAAGATAAGAATTAATTTTTAGTATCAAGGAAATGTTTATAATAAATAGTATCTTGATAAAAAAAAATATATTCAACCTTTTAAAAAAAAAAATTTTTTGTTGAAGAAAATTTAAAAATTCAAAATTTACAAAGTGTTTTTAATAATTTAATGCAAGTTATAAAAGTGAGATAATTTTTTGTTGATATACTATAAGATATAAAAAGGTAATAATTTCTTTTTTTACTATGAAGTAAGAAATTTGGACCATAGAGACCTCCAACGATTCTTGATAAATATTGCATGGATCTTTCCTCTTGGCCCTTAAAAAGGAAACAACAATGTACATCTATTCCTTGAAGTATTGCTCAAGAAGTTGATACATTGTTTAACCAAAATTGGGTCTTGCACTATAAACCTCAACAATCACTCACTCACCACATTTGATTTTCTTTAAGGACCAGACGGGTTGACGATTCCTAAACTCAAACTCAGTGGGCCTAACAGTCCATGAGAGCTAGGTGCAGAACTCCAACGATTTTTGGTTCTTTCCTCTTGGCCCATATAAAGAGAACGGCAATGCACACATACTGCTTGAAGTATTACTCAAGTTGATACGCCGTTTTCAGCCTTTCATCCTTACTGCAGTAGGTCAATGAATAAGTACCAAGCTTGCTTGGGGACTAAAACAATGGGGGTCTCGTTCTAAACTGACCACCTGATTGGGACATCTGCTCATGCACTTCAGGGCCAGAGTAGCCAAGTGGTCAAGGTATAATGGTCCCGACCAGGTGGTCAGTCCGAAGCGAGACCCCCAGTGTTTAAGGTTGTTTTTGCCATATGTACCAGAGCATGAACTTGACGCGGAGCATAGTGAACAAAATATGTTTTGGTATATAATGTCTAATTTTTAAAAAAATAGATTTATATGTGCAAAAAGAAAATTAAGATTTTTAAAATTTTAAGGTTTTATGATTATTTCAAAGAAATTATGCAATTAATTCATTAAAAAACTGATTCATTATGTTTGATATGTTGCTTTATATATATGTGTAAAATGTTTTGTATATTCAAGAAATATTTTTGTAAGAAATGGTACCTACATCAAAGTATTATAAGACCTCAAAAATTATGTTCATGTCAACTAAAACAAAGCAAAAAAACATATGAATTTAAAATTACTTTTGTAACTCTAGAAAATGATTAACCATTATTATTAGACATATAAAAATAGGCAAGCAAATGCTGATCAAGTGTATAATATGTGAAAACACTGTTTTTTTTAGTTTTTTCACTTTTTCTCAAAAGCATATTTTTTTGCATTTAGGTACATTTTTAAAAAATCTATTGCACTATATGATTCCAGATTTTTTACTTCTATACAAGATGCCTATACATATAATGAACCTAATTTTTTCCCCATTAAAATAGTGATTAATTTTTTTAAAATGGCTTTAGGCTATCAACATTTACATTTTGAAATAAATTAATTTTAACGTATACAGTGAGACTTCTAATCGGCTAGGAAATAAAAAAAAAACAAAAGGCTCAATTTACAATAAAAAATACAAGTTTTGGTTTATATCAGACCTTCAACTTTAAGCAAAAACGAAGAACTTTGTTTACCTTTTTCGCCATTCAAATGGGCGTGGCCCAGTTTCAACGATTATTTAAAAATAGGTTTTAAGGGCTTTTTAATTACTCTAAAAGTTAAAGTAAAGTATTTTTAGAAAGGATGAAATCTATACAATTTGAAAATGCAACAATCTCAAAATGTCAAAAAAATAAAGATTTTAGCTTTCCAACACCCCTAAATCCCTAAGCAAGCTTGGTACTCATTTATCAACCCACTGCAGTAGGGATAAAATGCTGAGTCGACTGCTGGGCCATGATGATACCTACAAAATGGAAAAAAAATATTAGTTACACAAAAAATTCTGAGTTTCAGAGACCAATTCACCTTACTTTTTAATACAATTTTGAATCAGAATTAATTAAGCTTTACAATTTATAGCTTTTAGACCATATCTATCACAAAAAAAGGTTTAGGTATAACAGTCTTGTGATGCCTATAAGATTAAAAAAATAATTCTTGTATTTAAGTATATAACATAAGATATATTTTTCCTATTAATTTCTACAGCTTATTAGTAATATTAAAATATTTTAGGGCGAGATCAGATCTCTGACAAGGAAAAAAAATATGAAAATAAGAAAACAAGTTTTGTAAACATTCATAAGCACATAATAATTAACACTAACTGACACATGTGAACAAACAAGTAATATAAAAAAAATTAAGTCAATTACTACTTAGGTCAACAAAGAAAATTTTATTTTAGTTACTCTTTATTAAATAGTTACAAGTAATATAAATATGTATATGCATATATGACAAAATCACAACATTGTGACAAAATAGAAAGTGATCTTCCTTGCAATTTTCCATTTTCCTTTCTATATAGGGTGTTGGACTATTTTTTGCTTGTTACTATTTATTCATTAATTAAATTTAATTACTCTAATACAATAGTATAGTAAAAAAATGATATTCTCAAAAGTTAGGCCATCCCAGATGGAATTTGAACCCACAACCTTTGGATTAGAAGTCCAATGTGCTATTCATTGCGCTACAGGGACACATCGAACGATTATCCTTTCTCTACATGCTGTTGGACTTAATTATTGTTACTATTTATCCATTTTTTAATTTCATTAATGAATTAATATTTGAAAAAACTGTATTAAGATCAAGTGTCATCCATTACAAGGTTAAAAAAATGTATTTGAACTTGAATGGATGAATTGAAAGTATTTTATTAACGATTGAAAATTTGAACAAGATATATTAATATACGAGCTGCACCCTGCCACGCGTTGCTGTGGCTCAGTGTGGTTAAAAAGAAAGAAAAGAGAAAGCACATATTTTTAGTATGTTTAAACATTTGCATTTGACATATGATTTTTTATAATAAAAAAATTATAAATGTTCTTGATGTTTCTAATGCCACTTGCCTAACAGTGTCTGATCGAGGCCAACGAAATTCATCATGGCATAGGTCTAAGATGTATGCCTGTTGTTAGCTGTAGCTTTGAGCATCATGCAGGCGACAATACAATTTGGCTTGGTTCCACCCCAATTTTGAGGGAGAACATCCAGAGGTGGTCAGAGGCCTCCCAACTCTCTTCCCCTTCCACCAACCTCACAAGAGAACTTGCAGCTCGATGGCTATTCAGAGTACCCCCATGCCACAAAGGCACTATACATTTACAAACATTCATGCTTTCTCCAGGATTTGAACCCAGGCCCTACAACACAACAGTCAGCATCACTAACTACTATATAAGATGGGCAGCAAAATATATGCACACAAAACTTTCCTTAAATGATTTCCTTTGTAACTTGTTAACCAAATACTTGAAGTTATTATGGCTTATTTTCATCCTTATGTTATGAGCCTAAAATTATTTACACGGTCTTCATAGTGGAGACCTCAAGCTCGATGATAATTTTTAAATGGCTCTACTCTAGATTCCTCAAGGGCAAAGGGTTAGTTTAGAAACATGAATTGTATTTCTCAATGATATTGGAAATGTTTTTATTCTGCATTATATCTGGCAAGCAAAGTTTTTAATGACTCTGGAGGTTCTCCAAGTTGTGGCAGTTTAATTTTTCCAGTGGTGCAAAACATTCCTTTTGTTTCTCCCTTAAATTTCAGTCTTGCAATAATGACACTTTTCAGTAATTGCGCTGATTAGAACATGCTGGCTCAACCAATAATCTTCTGCTGGGTTGCACTGGAATGCAATGTGACCATTATCGTGTGATTGCTCGCCACCAAGTCATGTTTGACTATGAAATGCTGTTGCTCATTGATATCTTTCAGCCATTCGTAACCTATTGTATTCCTTTTGTCAAGAACAGAACAGACCTAATGTTGTAAGAAGCAAAGATGCATCCTCAAGTCTGGTTGCTATTACTCTGCTGCGTCCTCAGCACACGTCTTTGTCTGTTTTTCTCATTTGCAATGCAATTACTCATTGCACTACTTTTGTCTAGCAAATACAACAACCTAAATTTGATTTCCTACAAAGCGTTATTTTTATGTACTGAAGCCAATTAATTGACTGCACTTAAAAAGAAAGTTAAAACAAAAACATAAAATTTCAAAATATTGAAAAAAAAATCAGGAACAAAAAGAAAGGGCAAAATAAAAAATACACTCTCTAATGAAACATTTAACTTTAAATGTACATCAATCAACATAGCTTAATTCTAACGCAATGAGAAACAGATTATTTCATTCCACTCCAAAAAATCACTCTGAAGAGGTCAATTTTACTATATAATTTGAATTCAAATGAAAAGTAATAGGCAGAGCTCAATTCCTGCCAACGGCTCTGAGAAATGAAGAGGAAAAAATAAATGAAAAACAATGGGGAAAAAATTAACTATACTCATATAAAATCAACTCTATAGTAAAAGACAGCTTAATACCAATGCAATGTAGAAAAAAAAAATAACTAAGGTGACCGCCTTTGTTAAAAATGTCATTAACACTGGGAAGTATCATCAATGACATGAGCAACATGTGACAACAAAATCAAATTTGTGCATTGTTTGTAATCATATATTGTGTGTGAATGTGCCTGCTTTCCTTCATCTCCAACAAAGTAAGAGGAGAATT
Source organism: Trichonephila clavipes (assembly GCA_019973935.1). Classification (NCBI taxonomy): domain Eukaryota; kingdom Metazoa; phylum Arthropoda; class Arachnida; order Araneae; family Nephilidae; genus Trichonephila; species Trichonephila clavipes. The sequence goes on from BMAU01019176.1 coordinate 83,295, forward strand.
ATAGACCATACATGTGTGTGGGGCTGAAGATATTTTCAGTAGAATACACAGGGAAATTTCAAATATTAACTTGGATTTCTTAGCAAAAAATGTATGATAAAGTGTTGATAATGATTGATAATTCTTGTGATTCACCATTCAATTAGCATTAGCAATTGTTATCAACAAATTTAAGGGCCTATCTTTATATAACAGAGTGGCTTATATCTAGACACAGGCTGCTTTTCACATGGACCATTATTTATGAGGGTACTTGCGTATTAGCATCACTGCAGCCAAATTACCACTATGAGAATCACACTATTTCCCATCCAAATCTGACTGATTGGTTCTTTTTCATATAAAAAATGTTAGAATCTTTGTTGCTTTGATATCAAGGTGTGATTTGCGTGGCAACAATTTTGTTATGGTGATGCTAATATACAAATACCTTTGTATGTTTTAGAGCAACAGTCACAAATTGATGGTACATAAGAAATTTTGCATGGTCCACAGAAAAATTGGAACATTTGTACTTTTATGATATACTCACACAAAATCAACACCATCGCTCCCACATTAGCAATGCAATTTATCAAAAAACAACTAAAGTGACTGCCTACATTTAAACTGTAACAGACACTGGAAGCTGATTGACTTAGGTAAAATCCTAGGAGGACCCACTGCTGTTTTTGGCGCCAAAATTTTTCGCCAAAAAGCGCCAAATTGAAGGTTTTCAAAAGGCGTCAATGACGAAAACTCTCTTGGGAAGCGCATGCGTCAGCGGGGGGAGAAGGGGGATGAAATGGGCGTTTCGCAAAGATGAAATCGAATAAATACATTAAATTAATCATTATATAAAGAAAAAAACGGAGAAAGCAATGAAATTCATTTTAAAAAAGCATTCTAAAACCAGTGTGTTAAAAAAGGACGAAAGGGGCGTTTCGCAAAGATAAAATCGAAGAAATACATGAAATCAATCATTTTAAAAAATGTTAAAAAGCACTTACCTTACGCTTGCATTTCTTCATGACCTGTTGGTGGATACACCCTTGCGATGGATGCAAGGAATTTATGAAAATTCTCATTCACCAACTTGTGATCGTTAGATCGCCGCCACATGTCTTATTAACTTTGTCTCATATTCTTATTAACTTTCAAGTCATTCACCACGAACGCATTCATGCTCTTGCCAAACCAATATCTCGTCAAATGCAAGATAAGTTATAGCAAGTTTGCTTTCGCTAAACCAAGTGCCCTTTCTCACACTCCGAACGACGTCGTGGCGATTATCTTTCGACTGGTTGCGGCAACGCCATTCGTAGCCGTCAACCGTTCCCTTTCGCTTTTGCAAACGCATATTTTTTTTACACCTCGGACATTCATAACGAGAAGCAATTAAATTAGCTTTCATACACCATTCTAACGTCTCTTTCTTCCCCTATGTGCCCAGGAGCACAAAGAAACCTATCGTAGCCTCACTTGCAAGTAATTTCCTTTCACACGCCATTCTTAATGTTGCACTTTTTTTAGGGTTGCCATTTTTTCGGTGATTTGAAAATCCAAATTTTTTTGATGCAATGGAAGGGTTACCATATTGTAACCTTTATCGCTCAAAATTTGGCAACAAAAAAATTTGGCGACCAAAAGTGGGTCCTCCTAGGATTCAACCAAATACGGTTAACAAAATATTTAACTTCAAATGCAAATCAATCAACATAGCTCAATTCTGATGACACGGGAAACATAATATTTCATTCCACTTGAACAAATCACTCCAAAGAGGTCAATTTCCCTATGATTTCAAATGAAAATTAATTGACAGAACAGAATTCTCACCAATTGCACTGAGAAATAAGAAAAACAATTAAAAAACTAAATGAAGAACAATGAAATAATAAGCTATGCTCTCACAAAATTGACATTATCGTAAAAGACAACAAAATTGACATTATCGTAAAAGACACAGCTCAATAGCAATGCGATACATCACAAAATAATTGTAAAATCAAACCTTTGCCCTCATGGACTCCATAGACATTTTCACAAATTTGGGTATATTTTATTTGCTTAAGAAAGCTTTTTGATTCAAATTAATGTAGCAATTCTTTTTCAGTAAAAGACTGCCCCTCAATAATGTTTTTGATTATTTTATGAACTTATTGATGTACTTAGAAATTATTTTGGTGCTTGCATATTATCGCAAGAGCCAATTTTGGCTATACTGTGCCAAACATTTGTTAGAAAACTTAAAATTTTTATAAAATATGTAAAAATAATGACAATACACTTTTAAAAAGTTAAAATTTCAAACCACTTAAAACCGTTTCCAAGGAATAATAGAAACAAATTTTGGTGGGGAATTCCCCCACCAAGTAAGACCATATCTTATAATATAAGCATCCAAACATTTGCTTAAAATGTTTTTTTAAAATAAATGAAAAATACAATTATATATAAATAAAAATTATATATGTGCATGCACATAGATAAAAATGTCTGACTTGCTTGTTCTTTCAAGATCTAAAAATAAAAGCATTTAAAAAAAAACTAGTGAAAAATTGAATTGTAGAAAAGGTTTAAGAGCATTTCATGTAAATAAAATTCGCTCCTACTTTTTTCGGAAACGCGTTGGAGTTAACGTGCGTAAATATATCCTTTAGGATAATTTATAGGATTTTCTTTAAGTACAAACTTAACCATAGGATCTGGCTCAAGTTCCTCCTCCTCCATGTCATAAGTTATCATGTATTCCTCATCTGTTGCATATTCTATAGGTGCTGACTTTCTAGGTCTATGTGGAGCCATTTTAATTTCAATTTCTGGTTTCTGCACTTTTGGGCGCTTTCTCCTATTTCTTGAATTTCGTTTTATACACTGTGGGTTTTCAGGTGCATTAGAATGTTCACTATTAGATGTAGTAGGAACAGACTCTGGTAAGGGAACTAATGGTTGAGTTTCAGTTGAAAGTGCAGCAAATTTATTAGGAGTTGTAAGAGAACGGGTTTCAGTTTCTAAAGATGAAACGGAAGTATTCAGGTTTGCCAGGGGAAGTAGTTGTAGTAGTAATAGGAAAGGGTATTTTTAACAAAGACTCACTTTGTATTGTTGGTATTATTGCAGATGGGGAAGGAAGTAGATTTTCTTGAGTACATGAAGATGACGTGGAGACGGTAGACACTGAAGATGAGGTACTAGGCATTGGATTTTCAGAAGATACAGGTTTCAGGTATTGAAAAGGTGGACAGATTATGTTTGTTATATTTGGATCTGTTTGTGTAATTGTGGATATAGCTGTAGGTTTTGTAATTTGAGCATATGTCTGGGATGGCTGAGGAACTATTAGTTTGCGTGCTTCTGAGTAAGAAATATTTTAATTTGTTTTTCTAACTTCCATTTTGGGCATAATTTCGAATCCGATGCATGAGATTGTAAACAATTAATACATTTCAGCTCTAGAGTGCAGTACATGGAAGAATGCCCAGCGGACGCACATCTAGAGCATGTTAATTGACCGCGGCAGGAAGTTTGGGAGTGACCGAACCTTTGGCATTTGAAACAGCGCAAAGGATTCAGAATATAAGGACGGATTTTACAGTTCAAATATCCAGCTTTTATAATTTTGGGTTGAGTAGGGCTATTAAAAGTTAAAATTAAATGTTTTGTTGGAATGACTGAATTATCTTTTTTTATTGTTATTCTTCTGACTTGTATCACATCCTGATCAGAAAATCCTTCGAGGATCTCTGCTTCAGTTGTGGTCAACAGGTCAGGTTCAGATATGACACCGCGAGAAGTATTGAGTGATTTATGTGGACTGATATTGACAGGTGAATCAAGAAAAGACTTGGCCAGTAGAAATGACTTTGTTTGAATTGCAGAATTAGTCTCTATAAGTAAATCTCCAGAACGTAAGCGTTTGATAGATATAGGTTCACCTCCTATTCCAATGATTGCTGTATGAACGGCAAATGGAGATTTTAGACATTTCATTTTTTTCTAAAAATATTATCAAAAATCTGACATGTGTTGCAATTTGATCAATGGTAAGGTTGGGTAAAACAAGGCCTTTACTCGGGCACAGCAGCAATGGATCCATATATATGCGTAAAAAACTTCATCCTGGCATGCCTCCACCCACCACGGAGTCCAACAAGGGAGGCAGTGTGCCGGTCATCTGGCAAAAACCAGGCACAGCGCTTACCTGGAGTACACCCAGAATATAATGCTACAGCATCTGGGCGAGGATCCAACAGGTAAACCCGACACCCCTTATCTGCAGCACTAACCCTACAGCAGTGTCTCTTCGGGACACCGAAGAGAGGTACCACCAGCCGATTGACAGGAGCGGGCTCACTCCTGCCACCTGTCTACAGCGAAGCGTGGGCCAAAGGTATTCCCAGGACACCATTTTCCTCCTTACGGGATGCCGCACACTGCAAACATGTGGGTCAGAAAACCAGCGTTGTTAGTCGAAAACAAATAGAGCAACACAATCAAAATATTTAAAGGAATATAGGAAAAAGAAACTAAATAATGTAAAAAAAAATTTTAACCAAAATATTTTAATAAAAATACCAGTTTTCTCATTAGAAAAACTTATTTGGACTAGATACTATATAAAATATTTGTCTGTGGTCTGGACGTGAAAAGAAGAAAAGGAAAAGTGGGATGACAAAAAAGAGGGTCGAAAATAGAGAAGGATCTTTAGGGTACCCCGGGGTCGTGACGCCCGTGTTTACCAAAGATAGTAAACCACTTGGGAAAAGGAAAAGATCACTAGGGTACCTCGGGATTGTGACACCCGCACTCACTTAAAGAAGGTGAGCTCCCTGAGGGGGTCGTTCGGAGTGTAAGAAAGGGCACTTGGTTTATCGAAAGAAAGCTTGGTACGACTATTATCTTGCGTTTGACCAGATATTGGTTCGGCAAGAGCATGAATGCATTCGTTGTGAATGACTTGAAAGTCAATAAGAATACCGTCGTGAACTGGTATATGTTTTGTCGTGAGGTATGTATGATTGCATGTGTGAAAGAGAGTGCTAAACTGGGTGGTGTAGGTGAAATTGATGAAAGTTTGTTTGGGAAGATGAAATATGGAAAAGGGAGAAAAGTGAATGGTAAATGGGTGTTTGGAGGAGTGCAGAGAGAAAGCAAGAAATGTTTCTTCCATGTGGTTGAGTCTAGAACGAAAGAGGAATTACATAAAGGTAATTCATGAATGGATCCTACCGGGAACCACTATTATTTCGGACTGTTGGAAGTCTTATGACTGCCTCTCAGACGAGGGATATGTTCATTTAAGAGTCAACCACAGTCTGACATTTGTGGACCCCGAGACTGGTGCGCATAGCAACTCCATTGAAGGCACCTGATCTGCAATTAAAAAGGGCCTTCCTAAAGCGCATGTCAAGGGTCAATTTGATTCTTACCTTGCGGAATACATGTGGCGGCGATCTAACGGCCACAAAATGGCGGATGAAAACTTCCACGACTAGCAAGGGTGTATCCACCACCCGAAAAAGACGAACCGGTAAAGGTAAGTGCTTTTTAAAAATTCTTAAAATGATTAATTTCATGTATTTCTTCAATTTCATCTTTGCGAAATGCTCATTTCATCCTTTTTTTTTAAATGTAAATCATGTACTGGTTTTGACCTTTTTTTAAATGTAAATCATGTACTGGTTTTAGAGTGCTTTTTTAAAAAGGAATTTTATTGGTTTCTCCGTTTTTATCTTTTTAAAATGAGTAATTGCATGTATTTATTTGATTTTATCTTCGCAAAAAGCACATTTTATACTTTTTTAAATGTAAAACATTTACTACCAATGGTTTTCAGGCGTCCCTGACGCCATTACTGAAACCCCGCTCCTTTCATGATTTTTGAACTTTTCGTCCCCCGACACATATGGTTTCTAAGAGTTTTTCGTCTTTGACAGCATTTTGAAAAACTTATGTTTCTCAATTTGGCAAAAAAATTTTGGCACCACAAAACACCAGTGGGTCCAGCTAGGATTTTACCCAGGCTAAGATAAAATACTCATAATATTAATTTCATATTGGTAGGCTACTCGTTTTTGGCATGATTTTGAAATCACACCAAATTGGTATGTTGTGGCCAGTCTAATGTTATAGTAATGTACAGAATTAAAGGTACTTACGTATTATGGCAACCTACTAGTGACATTATACAAAAAGAAGCACATGATTGCCAAAGTGGCAAGTTGTCTTGAACATTGGCGATTGTACAATAATATGTAAGTACTAAATAAAAAAATTATCCAAAGTATATATCTCGAGCATAAAAATAAATTGAAAAATGAAGTACAAAACTAACATTAACTGACATAAAAAGAACTGAACTAACTTCATCAATGCAAAAGTATAATTTGAAAAAATAAAGTACTTACATATAACTGCAACCTATTGGTAACATTGCATGAAACGAAGCACAACTCCCAATTCAGTATATGTATGACATGCAAAATCGAGGTTGTCAACTTATATTGAACATTGGAGATTGTTAGGATAGTACATAAGTACCAAAAATAACCTGCTTCCTCAACAGGTATTTAAGCCATTTGTCTGTTTTGCTCATTCTCTGATGCCTATTCTAGTTTGATATGTAATTACTACAAACACTGGTTTTGCTTGGGCAGTATAATTAACCAAGTTTGAATTTCTGCAAGGCAATTTTATGCACTGAAGCCAATAGTATACACTTAAAGGTTAAAATAAAGACACATGAAATTGCAAAACAGCTCTGAGTGGGCCCTGTATCAAAACACTTTTAGGGAATGATTTCAGATATGAAATATTAGTGACTGTAGTAATATGTATGGGGACCACTGTACCTTAGAGCCCTTGTATCATTGGTACGGCTGATACAGTGGTAGCTATGTACCTGACAAAAGCAAACAGTACTTACATATTATCGCAACCTATTGGCAACATTACATGATATGAAGCATCTGGTTGCTAATTCAACACATAGGAAATCGGGGTTGTCAATTTGACAAGTTATAATAGAGCTGGTAATTGCTGTAATACGCAAGTTACCCTTTATTTTATTTGTTTCAATTTTTAAGTATTATTTACTTTTTTAACCCTTTTGGCACACCAGTCTTTTCAATCTGACTGAGCCACAGCAACATGTGGTACAGCTAGTTATAAAATATAAATCTTAAGATATCAAAAGTAAAATAAGGCTGAATATTTTAATTAAACCAAAAAAGCAGTTTCGTACAAACACAAAACATTTATAAGAAAATCTTTGTTTTATATTTCAGAGGAACATAAAACATGTCAAAAACAGATAAAATAAAATCGTATTTAAGAACAAACCCGTCGAGTAATTTAGACAAATTAACCATTAAAACATCGCAAAGGAAAAGCAAAAAAAAAAAAAAAAAAAACGTAAGTACTAAAGTATAAAAAATAAATAAAAATTATATATTGAATCAAAAAAGGATTATACGGGAGAGAAAGATCACTACTAATATTCATATTAATTTCAAAATATCTAAAAAAAGATAACGAAAACGGAAATACTATACTAACGTTAATTGCAGTAATAAGAGCTGAAATACCCTTATCAATAAGAAGTTTTGGTTAATAAAAATTATAATTTTCGCATTCTAAAGAAATAAATTCTCCAAGAAAATACTGAAAACGTAAGTTGTAATTTGTAAGCTAAATCACGCACATAAACAGCGTAGCGTTAAATAAAGAGCACTTTTTGAGTTCCTCACACCCTCGGGCATTCCTCTTCGGCACGGTCAAAGGAAAAGAGGTTGCTTGTCATTGGTAGATGTGCAATGACGTCATTATTCTGGGTTGCCTGGTTTGGCGTTATAGCATTTTTCTATGCCGTAGTGGTTCATTGAAACATAAAAGTTTTGTCCCAATTTGGGAGATTGTTTTCAGGCAGTTTTTCCTTCCGTGTCTTGAGTATAATAGCTAAATTCCCTTGCGTATGAAATTTTCACTGTAAAAATAACAATCGGTTCTTTTTTTCATTCACGTAAATCAAAATATTTTTAATGGATTC
>BMAU01019177.1:0-50000 GCA_019973935.1 Trichonephila clavipes
CAACCAAAGCTGAGCGTTTCCTTTCATTTCTTTCAGGCCGAGTAAAACCGTGATAAAACAAATCGTACAGACAAATTCCGCTCGGGATAATAATTAGCTGTAATATATACTAACCCGAGATAATCAGGCAAGCGGTTAAAGTTCACTACATATTCCCTTTGAAAATTTAACAAAATAATTTTAAATATCACCATTAGACATGATGATGAACATAAATATACAAAGAAAAGAATTTAGCATTTTCCAATTTCGAGAAATTTACGGTTTCACAGTGAACCTTAACAGTCCATTTTTCCTATTCGAACTAACTAATCCAAAAGATCATTCAGAAAAAAAATCTATTATTTTAAAGCCATAAAACTTTTTATATTTTAACGAAATCAATAAAGGAAAAAATATTTTTAAAGTTTTTAATTGTTTTTTAAAGTTTTCTGCACTTTTATAATTTTATACAAATTTGGACATAAAATTACATACTAAAAATTTATATTCCTTAATATAAAAATTGCTAGTCCATATAAATTTTCCGTCTATAATTTTTAAGAGAGAATATTTATATTCATTATGTACACCCACACAGTGTCGCATTTAGGCAGGGTGGAAAAATTTTAGAGTGCGGACAAGTATTGTTAAATACAAAAATTTATCACTATAATTTTTAAAGTAAATAAATATTTTACTAAGATATGCAATAAACAAATATTGCTTCAAAATGTCAGCTCTGCTTCTATTCCTAAATTCTCTAAATCCCAAAATTCGCTAAGCTTTTTCGAAGTATTGGATTCATTAACAATAACACTCATTGTTAAAAATTCCTCCCGATCTGACCCAAATAATGTATCTATTTCTATAAGATTTTTGTTTAGACGTGTAATTCTACCTATAACTACTTGATAATAATAGTCCACGCCAATAAGAATTGATATTTCTTTATCGTTAAATTCATAAGAATCAGCTAATTGTACATTTCTTAAATATCTAAATTTTTTTATCAGGGGTTGGTAAATGTGTAATCGAAATATGTTCTGTCTCGACCGCTTCCATTGCAATGTACAAATTTGGATCATTCCTGTTTTTCAATTTTATTTTAACTATAAGGTTTTTATTTCAGTTTCTTTAGCACCAAATGTGCAAATGGAAAGGTTTTCTTTCTAAGAATTAGAAAGTTAAATTTCTCAGAAGTACTCTTTAAAACGAACCTTCTTTGTGAACCATTATCTAAGAATAAGAATAATCTAACAACTTCTTGTTCATTTTTGTGTCATCTATTAACTCAGCACATATTTGTAATAATACACTATTTACTTCTGTTTTAAATACTGCTGAAACTATATTATTTGTTTCACTTTTTTGGAGAGAAATCGTCACCGTGCCGATTTCGAAAACATATTGTGAAAATGGTGGGAGCCATTACAAATAGGACATGACTCTCTTTTCGCACATTCCATTGATCTATGACCGGGCATGAGGCTCAAATAACATCCCCTTTTTTCTTAAAATTTCTCTCTTTTCGTTAGCGCTTAAGAAATGGCAGGCCTCGAGTTCATGACCTTTGTTGCAGTATAAACATTTGCGACTTCTATGCAATTCACAATGAAGGAAAAGGAGTTGGTTCGGGGTGTTCTGTCATCGGATTTCTCTTACGATGTCCGGGGGAAAAAGGAGCTTTTATTTTTGCTCTCTTTAGTGGTGGAGGGGAATAATGACATGGTTTATGCTTGTTTATTTGAGAGGCTTGTTCCAGAACTAGAATTTCAAGTTCATTAACCGCAAAAGAGCGCTTTGGTTAAACCCTTAGTCCAGGGGTCCAACCCAAAAGAAATTGCAGGCCACTTCGGAAAAATATTATAATCTCGCGGGCCACACATAAAAATATGTACCTTTATATCAAATTTGGAAACAAAAACATTTATTGGAGTGAAAATTTAAAACTTTTCTTTTTAGTGTACAGGATTTAAAACCTGATAATTAAATTGCGGATTCTGTTATAAATCTCATGATTTGACATATCTGTACAAGAATTATTTACTACACAAGCTTGGGAAGAAGTAGAAAAAATATTTACATTGAAACAAAACTTTTGGCGTTTCAATCATTGTGAAAGCGCAACGACTTAAAAAATATGGTTCAGTGTGATGATTGCAGTTACTGGTAACATTGGAAATGCGTCAATTTTAAGAATGGGTCAAAAATTAAAAATTGGCTTTGTCCATATTATTCTATAAAGTAAAAGATGGCGATACCTCTATAAAAACGCATCGAGATTCCTACCTCATGGTGATGTAGAAACGGGATCAATATCATAAATATTTCTAATATGCATTCCCCCATTTAATTAATTATTTTAAGAGAGAGCTGCCAAGAGCTGGGAGGCCCCTGATCACCCCTAAGATGTTCTCCCCTCAAAATTGGGGTGGAACTCAGCCAAAACGTACTGTTACCTGAATGGTACTCAAAGCTACGGCTAACGACAAGCGTACTTGTAGCCCTTTGCAGCGATGAATTTCTTGGGCCTCGATCTGACATCGTCAGATAGGAGGCATTAGTAACAACAGAGAGAGAGCAACATTATTTCATAACTTATTATTTAGTGTACAAACTCATGAATAAAAAAAATGCTCATTTCTTACATATTAATTAAAAGAAAAATGTTTTCCAGTGAGGATATGTGTTCAAAAATTATACTTTGGATAATATTTAGGATATTTAATTCCTTCTTAGGTCAACAAAGAAAATCTTTTATTTTAGTTACTTTTTATTAAATAGTTACAATTAATATAAATATGTATATACATATGACAGACTTACAATATTAAGTGACAAACTAGAAAGCGATTTTCCTTGCAATTTTTCATTTTCCTTTTTATATATGGTGTTAGACTATTTTTTGTTTGTTTGTTACTATTTATTCATTTATCGAATTTAATTATTCCTATAAAATAGTAATGTAAAAAAGAAATCACATTCTCAGAAATTAGGCCATCCCAGGAGGGATTCGAACCTACGACATTTGGATTAAAAGTCCAACGTGCTATTTATTGCTCAACAGGGGCACAACGAACGATTTTCCTTTCTATATATGCTGTTGGACTATTATTTTTTTTTACTTTTTATTCATTTTTTAAATATAATGAATGAATTAATATGTGAAAAAAAAGAAACAATGGTATTAACATCAAGTGTCATCCACTGCTAGTTTAAAAAGATGTATTTGAACTTCAATGGATGAATAGAAAGTATTTTATTAACGATTGAAAAAGAGTGAACTAGTAGTAGGAATTAATAAGAAATAAACAACATAAAATATAGGCATTCCTTTAATATAGTTAAATAAAAAAATTAAGATTTTAATGAGAATTTTGCCCTTGTAAAGTTATACTTAATGACGCAATATCAGGGATATAGTTTGTGATTTTCAATTTAACAATGATTCTAATGTTGAGTTGTTACGTGGGGAGATTCAGATTTTATATCAGAATTTTTTTTTTTACCCAATTACACCAATTTTTTTAGAATTTAAATGGATAGGCTGGTTAAAGAAATATATAGAACAAAATACTCAAAGACTATTACATTTTTGAAAAACTTTTTTTTTTTTCTTAATTAATGAATAATTTTGTATTTGTGTCAAAAATATTTTTAAAAAATGATTTATCGTGTAATTATGAAAAAATTAAAAATTAATTGCTGAATCTAATTGTAAAGATGGAACTATATTTATTGAAAATTCGATAGAGAGTTTTCTCAACAGGTATAGAAACTAAATGTGATTATAGTTGGAAATAGATTCCAAAAATAAAAAAGAATATTCGATATTTATCATCTAGTTATTAGCCGTCATGTAGAAGTATTGATACACGTTAAATCTATTGAGGCTCAAACGTCTTCTCATTGGTGTGGTGAGGAAGTTAAGACAGGGGTGCCAGCTCAGGTGTCGTCCTCGTCACTTGATCATGGTTCAAAATTACGAGGTTCGTCGCCAAAAGTCCTCGTGTAGCTGAACAGAGCGACATTGTCACTCTCTCTCTCTCGAGTTATTGAGATTTTCATCGATTTGCAATTCTATAAACGATTTTAGAATATCTCTATGTATAAAGCTAATAATTTATTATATAATAATGGTATCTGTTTGCATTATAATCATTTGCTCATACTAAAGGGGGAAAATGTTTATTCCTTAATATGTGTTCTTTGTACATTAAATTCTGTACTTTCAACTACTTTTTCTAATTTGATCATTTATATTTTGTAATCAAATATTATTCCTTAACTCAGTAGCGCAACAGCCCATGAGAGCCAAGACCTGTTGTGCCCATCTCAGTATACGTGATCCTGGGCGCTGAGTTGCGTGAGCAGATGCTTCGGTCATGTGGTCAATATGACGCGAAACTCTCAGTGTTTAGTTCCCAAGCAATCATGACACTCATTTATCGACCCACTGAAAAGATGAAAGGCTGAGTCAACCATGCCCAGCCCGGGGTTTGAAACTCGCACATGTGGTGTGGAAGCGTGATGCACGACTACTCAGCTTCAATATTATTCCTAAAATAATATAGTATTTTCTGTGTATATGTGTGATCAGCTTATACTTTTTATCAACATTGTAAAATCTTTAAAATGTTTTGCTTTGAGTGAGATTCAACGAGTTTGAAAACTAACGTTTTGTTCAAAATCTGTATGCCATCTATAAAATTTATAAAGTTTTTATTACATTTTATAGCATCAGAGAATCAATGTTAATACTTATATAAAAAAATTTGTCTTAATTTTACCTTTTTCTATTACAAAGTGGTAAATGTTTACAGTCTTTAAAATCTTAAGAATAAGTTAAGTGAATATTATCAGTTATAATTTTTTTCTTTGCCATATAAAGACATTTTTGCATCTTAAAACAAATTTCCTTCAATCCAACAAATTTTAATTTTTAAAATCCTGAAACTCAATGTCAGCATCTCTTTTGTTTTCCAATTAGGTTGTATTACGATGACTTAATGCCAAGGAATAATTTTCGCATTCGAAATAATCCAATCAAAAGAGCATGCGTTATTGCATATTAGAAATCATTAATTCCGTACAAACTCACCAGTAGTTAAAATATACCGGTTCTGGAACAGTGGAGCCGGTGGCGCCAGGAGGTTGAGGCGCATGCAAACAAAAAGAGGGTGGAAGTCCCCCGGATCTGAACCGGGAAGATGGTTTGTGATTGATAAGGGTTTCGGGGATCTGTACTGATAAGAAATGCACGCTTTTAGCGATAACGAGTTATATTCTGATATAGTTTTAATTAAATGATTATGATTTTTTTAATTACGTCATTGGAAGCAAATTTTAATTGGGATAAAGAGTCAAATTTTTCTGTACATATGATTATTTTTATATAATTCCGTATACATCTATTTCTGAAAATCATGATATACGTGTTGAATGATAATTATGTTTCAAATGCGCACATTGGGAGATTATCGTGATTTGTGTGTAACCGTAGACGTATTATTTTCAGACATATTGGAAAACTTTAGAACTCTATGCCAAAATTACTACAAAATTGATCCATGTAATACATATACGATTCCTGGTTTGGAATGGCAAGCATAAAATGACAAAAGTACGATTGGAGCTTTTAACGGATATAGACATGCTTTTTATTCATCGAAAAAGGAATTCGCGGAGGTGTTGCGATGATTGGTCATCGCTACGCTAAGGCTAACAATGTGTATTTATCAACCTATGATTCAAGCCTACCTAGTAGTTACATTATATATTTAGATGCAAACAATCTATATGGTTGAGTAATGTCGCAAAATTTGTCTACACACGACTTTTCCTGGACTGATGAATACGTTAACTTCATGGATGTACCAGACGATTCGGATATAAGTTGTATATTTTAAGTTAGAATATCCAGATTAATTGCACGATTTGCATAACTGCTATCCATTAGCTCCAGAAAAAGTTGAAGTGTCTCTGAATGTTCCTCCCCTATACTAAAAATATTGCTAAAGAATTCAGTATTTTAGAATCGAAGTCTGTGGAAAAATTGGCTCCTAACTTAAGAAATAAAACTAAATATGTTCTTCATTATAGAAATTTGAAGTTATATGTACAATTAGGTTTAAAAATTAAAAAAAATACATCAATTTCTAAAATTCAAACAAAGTCCTCGGTTAAAAAATTATATAGATTTTAATACTGAACATCGAAAACGAGGAAACAACAATTTTGAAAAAGATCTCTTTAAACTTTTAAACAATGCCGTGTTTGGTAAAACAATGAAAGATTTACGCAAAAAGTTAAGATTTATCTAGTGAATAGAGAGAAAAGAGCTAAGAAATTCATAGCATCTACAGCAGTTCATGCTTATAAAATAATTAATAACGACCTTGTATCTATTCAAAGAAAACTTACTTCTTTTTTATTGAAATGACCCATATATTTGTTTCCAAATCATTTTCTTCATAATCCTTTAACTAATAATGTTCTCGGAAAAATGACAGATGAGTTAAATGGTATGGTAGCAACTGAGTTCGTAGGTCTCAATGTAAAAAATGTACAGCATAAAAACATTAACTTAAGAAAAAAATACAGCAAAAGAGATACATAGATCTATTTTAAAAAGTAAAATTTCTCATGAAGACTATAAAAATTGCTTTATAAATAAGTATAGAAGTCGTGAAGAGTTTAAACCCATTAACAGTTCTATACATCAAATACATTCTGTAAAAAGTAAAAAAAAATCACTTTGCCCCTTCGATAAGATATATTCTTGAAGATGGTATTACAACTTTAGCTTTCGGTAACTGCCATATAAATGAAAGCTAATATTTTATATAAATGAGAATTTAATTAAATAGTTTCTTTTATAAATATTGATTTCTGTATATATCTTATTCTTTCATGTTTAAGAATGTAAATTTTTCCTCTTCATTTTATGCATATACCTGTCGAATGTATTTATTATTCATATTGAATGATGTTACTTATTTCAATGCTTCTCATATAATACATTTTAAAAAATATAAGATTAAATTAAGTTTTCTGTTAGCACATTGTTTTATAAAAGGAAAATTGTTGAGATCTGAAGGACTTTATTTATTGAGAAATGGATTAACCAAGGGATATTCCTTATTTTTATGTGGTCATTATTTTATATATTTCTTGTTGAAAATCAGTAAAGGCTTTTCAATGAATTATATTTTATATGAATTTGTTCGTAGCAAACAGAAGGATTTCAGATTGTATCAATATTTTAAGAAAAGATATAATGTAAGAATAAATTTTAGAAGGTAAATAAATACAATATTGTTCTCATATTTTGTGTTTGTATTATTATTATTATAAGATGAATAAGATTTTGCTTTGAATTTTTTTATAAGTTTACCATATATTTAAATTTATAAAGTTATTATTATTTTAAGATTAAGAGGACTTGGCACCCTTTGAGCAAACTTCTTTATTTACGTATTTAAAAATTATATTTTAGCATTTTATACAATGTTTCTATTCAAGAAAATGTTACCAGATGAAAATTTTCATATATTATTCACACAATTTTAAAATTTTTAATTTTTTGAAGAAAATTGGGAAAATTTTAAAATCCTACTCCTTTTGTAAAAATTAATTTTTTGACCTGAAATTTTTTTATAATACTCTTATGGATGATCTAAACAACTTTAGGGATCGATTTTATATATATATAGAATAACTTCATTCGTTTTCGAGATAAAAATAAAATGTTGATATACAGGCTAAAAATCAACGAAAAAGCCAACATGTCTTACATTTTATTTTTTTTTAAAAAAAAGTATTCAGTTTATAGAAAAACGGATCCTTAATTTTATTACATGCTTTATTTTGAACACGCAAGAAAAAAATGGAAGTGATTGGTAAATAATTGTCGAAGGAGTAGCATTTTGTGAATGCACTAAGGTTTCGAAAAACACAAACTGAGAAAAACAGGTTTAAAGTTCATAATTCTGAAAAAATAATTATTATAAGCTTAATTAAACTTAAAATACCACTTTAAGACATTAGTTATACGTTTTTCTTTAAAATAATTGCATTTTCATAGTTTTTCAACCCCACACATTTTTATAAATGATCAACTTTTAGAGAGTACTAATTGCCCATGAAAATTCAAGAAAAATGTTAAATAAAATTTTTTTCTGTCACGACAGAAATTTTAGCTGTTTTTCTTCTTATAATATTAAAGTATTACATTTGTATGAAAAATATATCAGGAAGAAGAACTGAAATTATATAAAATTATTAATATAAAATGCCTTAATTTAAAAATTTTACATGCACATATTTCACAAGGAATGAAAGCCATAAAAAAACTTTAAAAAATATTGAAATTTTTTTTCCTAGCGTTCCAAAGTCTAAAGCGCCCTCTAGCGATGTTTTAGCAGCAATATTGCTCAGAATTTTTTTTATGAAATAATAAATAATTACAATAATTTTGACCAAAACCCAAAGCGTTTCGACAATTTTTTTCCGTTTTTAAGACCAGTTGAAGTTTTGCACCCTAAATTTTGTCGGCACGTGGAGCCTTAGGAAAGCATTTCCGACCCATCATTGCCTATATACTTCGAGTCGTCTTGTTGTCCCCTACCTCTCCTAGAAGTTTGTAACATCTTAGCTGAAATACCCTGTATATATATAATATATATATATATATATATATATATATATATATATATATATATATATATATATATATATATAAGTTATAAAATATTATATAAAAGAATATAGTAAAGAGCTAATGTGTTATGGATAGAACTGCAAAGTAAGTAAATAGAATATGGTTTCAAAATGTCGAATTTATATATTAAAAATTGAAAAAATGTAAAGTATATCAATTAAGCCTTCCCAAAACAAAAGCCTCTCTTAGTGGCTAAAAAAATAAAAATTAAACCTACCTTTAAACATTTTTTGCTTCAGATAATATCAAAATATTATATCATTATGAGAATATATGATGAATAAATAAGAACACAGATTACGAAATTAATAATAATAACTGTCTTAACTTATTATATTTTAATCAATGTCTTAGAACAATAAAACGCTACAGTTAGGATTAAAACGAAATGAAATCAATTTTCGAAGAGTTGCTTATAAAAAAAAAATTGCATGAAATTGCTGACATATCTAAAAAAGGGATGAGATCAACTCCCCTAATTTGTTTATTATCATTTTTCAGTTCACTTCTTTCAATTTTTGTTTCTCATACACACAAAAGTAATACATCAGTCGAAAGAATCGCTGATTTTATATGGTAAAGAAAATAATTTAACTTCACGCTTAAAAGAAAAAAGATTAATAAATTTAGAAGAATTGTAATATTAGAAATTTAGAATCACACTTTAAAAAAAAATAACAATATATATTTTTTTTTAAAAAAAAGATAAATTGTGTATGAACTGATTTTAGAAAAAATAATATAACTTTGCTTAAATGAAGACAAAATTTTATAAATTTAGAAGAATTATATTTTATGAGAAAAAAAAATTTAGAATCATTTAAGGAATAAATTTAACAAATTTAGAATAAGATTGCGAAAGAGAATAAAGCAGCTAATTAAATTATAAGAAAATCGAAAATTTAATTAATTTAGAAGAGTTATATTGTGTAAGAAGTAATTTATCTTTCATAATTAAACAATTATTATTCCAATGGAACCAATGGAAAATACAATGAAAATAAATCTGTATTAACTCTTGTTTAAGAAGATATTTACTTCATTATAATATATATAATGCTTCTAAAAATGTCAATAATAGTTATATTAAAAAATCTTTGAATTGTTTAACTGAAAAAATATTGAATCCAGAAATAAAAATTGATTTAGATGAACATAATAAAAAATTAAACATTGCTAAGGAAATTAAAAGTTACGTTTTTTTACTAGACAGGATTTTTTATCACATGAAATTTATAAAAATATTAGTCATTGTGTTGAGCAAAATATCAAAATACGAGAATAAAAATGAATTGATAAACATATTAAAAGAGGAATTTAATGGTGCACATGACAAATTCCCGTTTAGAAAAACATTCAGAAGTATTAAATGGATTTGAACCAGTTTCATCTATTAATACTTCCGTTAATGAGCAAAACAATATCATAACTGAATACATTTTATAGAATCAAATTAAGTTAAAGGATTCATAGAACAGCTTAAAAAAGAGATGCAAAAGTGTTTATAGAGTAGGAAAAATAATTATATATGTTTTTTTATAAGTTTTTCATAAATGTTAAATTACAATATCATAGGAACTTCACTTTTTGATTTTTTGTCTTTAACAACTCATTATTTTAAATCTGATCACATTATGTCAAAATATGCAATTGATAAATCTAATAATCATACCATATTCAAAACTTTTAATGATATCACAAAAATAACACTAACTGCTAAAATCTATAAAGAAGATAACCTTAAAATAGATTTGCTCTCCTTGATGTATGTTTATGAATAGAAACTAAATATGATGATGGTTGAAAAATAATTTCTGAAACTCTAAAAGATTACGATATTTATATTCCAAATATTAGACATTCATAATATACTCAACAGTTTTTAACTATAGAAGAAAATTTAGAAAAGATCTGAAAATTTATTTATATAATACTGGGATTTGTTTTCATTATAAGTATTCAATATATTCTATACCGGAATATTGTTTATTTCTGTAAGTCTCTTTTATTTTCATTTTTTTTCTTATTTAACCTTTTTTTTATTCTAAGAGAATTTACATTTATATAGTGTTTCCAGTAAATTAAGGGGAAAAAACCTTTAACTAAATTAACTCCTTTGTTTAATTCGATTGAAGAATATGTAAATTTAACAAATGGTCTGATTTAAATAAATCACAAACCTAAAAAACAAAAAATAAATTTTTCGCTAATATACATTTTCTTGTTATGATAGATTTTAATTTAAAAAAGGAATATTAAATTTGGAGAAAGAACAATCAATACAAAATGAACAAAGTCTTCTTGGTATAATGCCTCATATTTATGCTAAACCAAGACTCGCAAAGCCTTTTACATTGTATTCACCTTTTGTTAAAACATTTATCTGTGGATTTTTGATTAATCTTGAACCATTTCCTCATTACATGAGAAAAAAATTTTTAAGATTCCATTAAAAATACTCATCCAAACGAAGTATAGTTGTAGAAGTATAGAAAAATAAATGCAAAATATGGATATTCTACTATTATATAAAATTAGGAAGTATATATTGAAGAAAAAAAGTTAATATTTTCATAGAAAACTGTATATAAAACTTTCTGAAAAGTCAAATAAAAAATTCATAAAAGAGGCTGTATATTCAATTATAAAGATACAATAATAATCGATAAGATGATACATGGATTAAAATTTTAACTTTCATTTCAAAAGTTTTGATTTAAGATGGAAAGTTTTCTTCCCTATAAATATTTAGAATGCGCAAAATTAAACCACCCTTCATATTTTCATGTTCGTAAACTATAAGAATTTTTTCTAATCAGTGATTTTCGGATAATTAATTTATCTCAAAAAATTACATCATATTTAAATAAAAATTTCTTTTAATATTACGGTAATTACAGAGGGTAAAAAGTTTGCTCCCCCCTCTGTAATCAAACAACGGAATCTTTAAATTTATTACCCAAATCATCAAATTTTATATGGAATATTTCTATTTTTTTTCTTTCAAAAAATTATGTTAAGCATAAAACTTCGTCAAAAAATAAGTTATTCATGTAAAAAAAAAGTATAATGATTATCGTGCAAACTTTTGACTAAGTGCGCTAAAACGGATATTAATGCACTACTGTCGAATTGCAGACTTGACTGACTAATATCATTACATTTATTTTTTCAATAAAATAAAAATATTAAATTAACATGAATCGTTTACAATAGATTGTATATATAAATTACAATTTAATCACAAAAAAAAAAGTTTAAGTAACTTTTAAACTTTTTCTAACAACTTTGTTCGTGAAAATATTTCTTAAGTTGAGAGTAAAAAAGATGTAATTAATATATAATTCTGCAAGCCCCTTATTAAATATTATTCAATATCTCTTTAGTTATATCCTTTTGTATATCAGCAATATGGATTTTTAATTATTTTCAAAATAGAATACAAGTTACATTCAATTGTTTTCGGTAAATCACCAAAATTATCATACTGCTCTGATGTGCTGATGTTACATAAAGAGAAACTGAAGATAAAACCAAATGGATGTACTGTACTTCAAATATTATATAAGTATTATATCATTAGAAGAGAATCCTCGATTCTTCTCTAGGATCTATTTGTAAAGATTCTTGATCTCTATGATGTATTTGTAAAGTGTATTGATCTCTAGGATCTATTTATAAAGATTCTTAATCTCCAGATAAATATGAAATAGACCAATCATGTTTGTTTCTATGAGACGTAACAACAGATCATCACAACTATATATTACTCGTTAAAGCCTTAAGGGGACACAATAAGATTCAATTGGCAAAAATCGGTCAAAAAATCAAATCTAATATTATTAGCCTGAATTATACTTTACATACTTTTTTATAACCTCACAAAATTTGAAAGGTCTAAACTTAAAAATGCAGAATTATGATAGATTTTACGTTCGTTTTTATTAACATCCCAATGGCAAATCAAAACTTTAAACGGATTTATCTCAGAAAGATAAAACAACTAGTTTGTCTTCTTTTAAAATGCTAAGGCTTTTTTTCCGATTGAGTCTAATGCGTTGAATTTTTTTTACCTATATTGCTAATAGTGAATGCAACGAAAGTTGGTATGCATTTTTGAGTTAAAGCAATATTTATTTATTTTTTAAATAATTGAACTCAGGATTTATACATTTTTTTAAGAATTTTCAATAAGCGTTCATAAAAAGAAGTATTGTACGAATACCCCACAATCATGTTATCGTAAAACCCATACTAACTTTTGTTAGACATAGTTTGACGTACTTATAACTCAAATTTCATGCGTGTACGTAAACTTTTGGTGGGGAAGGGTAGCATTTTAAAATCACTTCACAAATTTTAAATTTTTTCCTTAAAAAATTAAATGGTTAGCTTTTTATGAAATTTTGAGCACAAAATCTGTTTAACATAGTTACGAACATAGGAGACAACTAAAAATGAATGAATATAAAAGTACAAATAATTACAGAAAAGCAAATAACTAATATATTATAATTCTTATTTAAAAGCATTATATATATATATACAGAATATTAGAAATTACAACACCCTGAACAATTAATAACTTCATCAGGAACTCTAACGGGCTCTACTCAAATATCCCGTAGTGTAGATACGGCCTCTTTTATCTTATAGCCACCCATTACATTCAATAATTCCATGTCTATAGTCCAATTGTAGACTTTGTTTTAAAAACACAAGTGTTATTTAATTTCTTCCGAATTCATCCTTTAAATGTGAATCTCCTCTACATAGTTTAATTTACAGATTTTTGCCTTTGTTA
Organism: Trichonephila clavipes; assembly: GCA_019973935.1. Lineage (NCBI taxonomy): Eukaryota > Metazoa > Arthropoda > Arachnida > Araneae > Nephilidae > Trichonephila > Trichonephila clavipes. Next base: position 13,509 of record BMAU01019177.1, read on the forward strand.
AAAGTTTGGCATTTTATCGATAAAAAAAACTACTATGCTTAATTATGATACCTTTTTCTTACATACACTTGTTGGCTAGAAATCGGATTTTTGTTGTTGTTGCTCCTTTTATAATAATAAACAAAAATATATTTTTAAACTTTAATTAGAAAGATAGATAAAAGAAATAATTATGGATTCAAGTTCTTTCAATGAGTTTTTAACATCATTGAAAAATGAAAGAATTAAGAATTTCATTGAAGAATTATGAATGAAGTATCAACATAAAATGTTACAATACTTTGGCGTCAAATTACTTCAATAGCTTTTTGTTACATACGTGAATCATTTTATTTAAATCAAGGAAAATATTTTCTGTTCCTTTAATATATTATCGGATTTTCTTTTCATATCCCAAATCCAATGAATTTCTTTTCTAAAGGGCATGTCTACTTCTATATAAACGTTTATTTCTAAATATCTAAATAATATAAAAGTACTCTGAAAAAATTTGATTGAGAGTAATATTAAAATTTAAAATGTTTCATTTTGTTTTTTGTTTATAATGCATTTTCATGACTAATTGCATGATATTGTTTAGTGTGCACGTAAGGAAATCCATGATTAATAATTTTATTATTAATAGCGAACTTTATGTTAAGTACGACAGTTTTTGTTATCAAAAAACTTAATCAAAACATTATTTGGGGGGAGATACTGGATATTTTGATATCTATTTGACATTATTTGTTCCTTTAACGTTAAGAAAAGAAGTTTTTTAGAACTTAAGTTAAAAAAGAATTATTTATGTTCATCTGTGTATTTAAAACGCTTAGTAGATTTCTCGGTGTAAATTCTTGTAAAAAAAGGAAGTTATAAGCACTTTTAAGTACAAAAGCATTTGATGAGAAGAACTATCTGTGTGTTACTGTGGCGCACACAGGAATTTTTCAAGGGGGGGTCCGGGGTCGAAAATTCACCATTCTTGTCTCATGCTCCTTTTGATTTTGTCGATTTTCGGGAACAAAACACAGTAAAAAGCTCATTTTTGAATAAATAATTAGCATTAATTAATAAAATTAATCATTAATAACAAGTAATTAATTAAATTTCACGTACTATATACTTTTCTTAGAATTATAATCAATCGGAAAAAAATCAAGGGCTTTTGGGGGGGTCCGGACCCCCAGGACCCCCCTTGTGTGAGCCACTGGTGTGTTACACTAGTTTTGAATATTTTTAATATTTAGGGCAGAAATAAATGAATTTCTGAAGTTTAGCAGTGTACCAAAAATATCCCGCTTGCGGATTGATGTGACAAAAATCACTGTAATTACGTTAGATAATATTCACATACAAATTTGTATATTTATTATTATTATTTTTTTTTTTTTGCGTTTTTTGTTCCGTTTATCATTTAATTTTAAGTAAAACCTAAGTTTAACATTTTTCGCTTAATGAAGTTAGTACTGGAATAAATTTTTAAAATCATGCAGTCATTTTTATCTTAATTCTTACTTTCACTGCGGAAACATTCAGTACGGATGTACGAAATTTACGAAATTATCACAAATAAAATTTACAGAGGAAGAAACACTTTCAGTGTGTATATTAGGGTCGGTCGCGGTTACATGGAGGGGAATTATTATTAATCGCAAATTATCTATGCGGAAAAGATGATCTATGGCAGGGGTCGGCAATCTATGGTACGCATACCACATGCGGCACGCGGTACAGTTCTCGGTAGCACTCTGCACTACTTTACAAATTTGTTAATTTTTGAGTAGAGGGAAGTTGATAAAGTTGTAATGTACCTTATTTAACAAACATCTTCAGAATCATGGACATTTATGCAATTACGAAAATATCTGAAAGATAATTCTAAAGATAAACTTACAGCTATTTTGTAAAATATTAAATACCATTGCCGGAGAGATTTAATTGTTTGAAGAGAGAAAATTGCATGTGTATTCTTCTTTCCGCTTTTGATTCTACATATCTAAGCAAAACATCTATCCTTATGTGAACAATATTTCGAGTCCGCAAAGAAATTGTTCAAAAACTGCAAATTGCTAACTCAAAGAATCGTGTCACGTTGAAAATCACACACACACACACACAAAATAATAATAGTAAATAAATAAATAAAAAGTAAAAATCCCCCTGGTTTTGCGATATAAAAGTAGAGCGGTGTAAGCACAGGGTTCGCATTAAAAATTTTAATTATCTTTTTGTCAAACTATAAGGAAGAATTTCACATTTATTTTACGTTGTCTATTTCTTGTTTTAATAGTGTATATATATATATATATATATATATATACATGTACAATTTTAATTTTTTTGATATTTGTTAAAGAAGTAGCTATATTTTATGTTGTTTATTTTTATGTTAAGAAATACCTTTAAAGGATACACAAAATTAATATATAATAAAACTGTAAATCCATATTATTGACCTCTATTCTATAATTCTGCATGCATTTTGACGGTAGTCGAATTGTTTCAAAAATGTCTTACTGTGTGGCACGATTAATCCTTTTGGTAGATTGGTTTGGCACGCCACAGCTGAAAGGTTGCCTAGCCCTGATCTATGGTATGGAGATAAGAAAAGATAAATTTCTTAAAAAAAAATTTAGATTTTAATATTGCCACAAAAAGTTTAAATTTTCGAAATATATAAAATACTTAATTTTGGTTAGATGATTTTAGACTCAAAATAAGCTTATTTTTCCACGATATAAATAACCTTTCTAGCGATGACTATTGATAAGTGAATACTGAGTAGTGAATAGCACAGTGTACATTGTAATATTTTATAACCCTAGTTTTCTTTCCCTACACCATCGCATCTGTATGATCTAAGCGTTTTTCCGTCTTCTACTTTATCGTGCACTGTGATTTCTACAGTACCTTTTCATAAAAATTTAATACTAAATAAGCTGTTACGGCTGTCTTCGGTAAAAGTACGAGAGCTCTAACTAAACGCGAAGCACATTTTCAGACAGAAAAATGACCCAATTTCCATGGAAATTTTTAATATAACTCGTACCTCTTTTAACAATGTGGTGGTTTTAAAAATTTCAAAATATTCCGTGAATACTTTCTTTTTTTGTTTTAATACGTGAAGGCAAAGCCCATTTAACATTACGGTATAGGATAAAAAATGCGAAACACATTTCATACCAGAAAAAATGAATCAACTCGGTTAAAAATGGGAAGTATGATAAAAAATGCTGCTCTCTAGAGGATAGTGAAGACAGAATATCATATTAATTTTTCATTTCTTTTATATCTGAGAAATGTTCCAAATTCGGGTCCTATTCTTTAACACTAACCGAAAACAGCCTTAAATGTACCCGAAGTTTTCTTCTTGTAACTATTTAGTAGGTTTCTCATCGCAATAAAAGTTAAAAAGTGCTAAAATACCTGTTTTTTTTTAAATAAAAGTTTAACTTTTTACTATAAAAAGGCTCAAATATCTAAACTTCATTCCTCTTTTTAAAACAGTACTTAACATAAAATTTAATATTTTATTTTATCTCCCTCTTTATCTATGTACTAGAGAGCATCTTTTCCACAGAGGCAGGTTTTAAAATTGTGAAAAAAAATGTTTGATCCACCCTAGTACATTTGCGTAAGACTGTGAAATTTATTTTTTAAAGTGTACTGAAATTAAACAGTCTTAGTATAGTTGAAAGTTAAATTTTTATTATTTCTATTAACTCTTCCTCTTTTGTAATCTAAAGAGTCATTAAATTAAATAAATTTACTAAGAAAAAACAACCTCTAATCCATTACTCTCTCTTGCAAGTACAATTTCCACAAAATTAAAAATAATTTTAGATTTATCGGGAATTTTGAGTGAAATTTTAGCAAAAAATTGCAATTACGGTAAACCTCGTATTGAAAATTCTATTCAATATATTCGAGTAATATTTATACAGTACATAAATAATCTAATTATCTGTGCATAGAGCTATAAGATTTGTAATACTTTTGAAAGTTTTGAAAAATGTCATTTTTGATGCAAGAACTCAATTTTTTACAAAAAACTAATGTTATTTTCTCTAAAAAAGTGCAATAAAATACATAAATATATGCACAGAGATTAGATTATAATCTATACTAGAGATAAAACTAAATAAAACATTTTCTGAAAATTTCAATGTAATATCTTGAAAAGAAATCCTGTGGTGAACTTTACCGTGAAGCAAAAAATTGGAAAACATAGTTTCCCAGAAAATGCATTTAAATATTTTAATACAGTATAAAAAATGTACCAGAAAAATGTACAGTATAAAAATTGTAACATCTTTTCCACAGAGGTAGGTTTTAAAATTGTGAAGAAAAAAAAATGTTTGATCCACCTTTGTATATTTGCGTAAGACCGTGAAATTTATTTTTTACAGTGCATTGAAATTAAGCATTCTTAGTAGTTAAAAGTGTTTCATTTTTATTATTTCTACTAACTCTTCCTCTTTTGTAATCCAAAAATTCATTAAATTAAATAAAATTACTAAGAAAAAAAACAATCCTCTTACCCGTTACTGTTACAAGTTCTTATTTATTTTGTATAATTCTTACCATCTCTAAAATTATAAGTGGGTTATTTAACATCTGATTCTCTTTTCAAATATAAATGGGGTTAATTTTTTTAAAGCGTATTTGAAAAAAACCTCGCTTACATATGTGCGATTTTCCTAATTGAAATTTACAGGATGGTTCCAATACTAACAATAAATAATAAATTAAATTCAGTTTGTTATTGTAATAACTACTATGTATGTTTAAATAAAAGCTTAAGACACAAAATCGAATAAAACATTTTGAGTTCCAAGTTCATTTGCGTCCAGAACCGATTCTAGAGTATCGACAGCTCGCGTGCCGAGACCTATAGTGCCGTGTTTCTAGAGAATTTTTGATATTTTGACTAACACTTAACGTTGGCGTTATAAAATCATTTAACTGTATAAGAATAAACAATAAAATATTAATAAATATGTAAATAGATACAAAAATCACTTCATTTTATTTTTTATATTGTCTATATTATTCAATTGAAAACTTTTAATTTTCCCAAATGCATATTGAATTTAAACACTTCTATGTCATAGGTAATATTAACAATATTAGATATTTTCGTCAAGCGACTTTCGATAAATAATGTTTTATACGCATCGATCCACAATATGCCGCTGATTAGCAAGAAAACATTTTCTATTACAGAATTGCTGGCTCTGCCACGAATCATGCTATCAAATGCAGGATGTGTGTAAACAGAGGACATGAATGGACAACGGGTCAATACAATGCGCCCTAATATTCTATTTTTCTTAATCTACGCTATGCTATAGTAAAATAGGCCCTTATTTCAATTTTTCAATAATTATTTAAAATTTAGCATATTTTTCGACTTATTGTAAGTTTTATTTTTAGACATTCGTAAAAAAAAAAAAAAAAAATTGCTTGGTTGAGATAGAATCATTTGCGCTTTGCGGCCGCCCCTTGTTTTGGCCGCGCTGCACACCTGCTAGGATCGACCCCGTTTGCGTGTTTTTTTAAAACTTATACACAGTACTTTAATGATATATTAAATCATTGAAAAAAATGTCATTTTTTGTAAGGGGTGTCGAAAAAATTAACTTAGTGAAAAGTTATTAATTACCAACGAGACAGCATTGTTATAAATAAATCAGTAAGTAGCACTAAATAATTCTTATTAGTAAGTTTTAAATACCAGTTATAAAAGAGTCAGCAAATGAATCATTCTTTGGAATGATCTTTTGAAGGAAAAAAAAATCTTATAAAAAAGCATAATGTATATCTTGTAGAAAAAACGAAATTGCTGACTTACCCTAAAAACGACGTTGTATAACTCAGAATATAATGCCGGGAAACCTCCCGTTTGTTTAACGGGATTGTTCACGTGTAGCGGGATCCCGTTGTTGGCGGCTGTAAAAATCATTCTCTTGATCCTTACAAGCTTCCGACAGACTCTCCCGTGCTTTTACGATTTCTGTTGCATACAGGAGCGGCTGGGTTTCTCCCCGAAGTCCGCCAATCTATAAACAGAGCGAGTTTTTATGACTCAAGGCCTGATAACTAGGATTGGTGGAAATATTTCAAACACTTCATGTTCTTGGAAAGATAAGGTAATCATCTTAGTGATTTTTTTTCTGGGCGTAAACGACCTCCGCTGGCGCCAGATATATCTAATTTTCGTTTTTTCATCTTTGTGACTATTATTTAGATGTTATACTTTTTATAATCACATTATGAAAAGTTACTATAAAGAATACAAAATTCCATTTTAATGTTCATGATAGACTGCAATAGCTTTTACAGTTAATATCTTATAGAGAATGTAATTACGGGTATTATAATTTAGAATTCTCTAATTTTAATAACCAAAACAATCAAAACTTTCAATAATCAAAATTTCTTCTTAGTTTCGTATTTATAATTATTTAATGCGTTCTGCTGAAACCCATGGTGTACTGCAGGAGTGTCAAACTCGCGGCCCACAACGAGCCTTTTCGCGGCCCAGCCGGGATATCAGTAGACAATAATATATAATAAAATATCAAAATTTCTTCCGAAATAAGAAAGATAGCTGCAGAGAAGAGATGCCAAGTGTCAGAACGCAAACATTATATTTTTCGTGTTCATTTATTTATGTTTATTATAATGTATTATTCGACATAAACTTGCGTTTCTATGAATATTGATTTTTTTGCGGCCCACCTAAAGTTAAACTTTGTTTGTTTGGCCTAAGTTAGCCTTTGACACCTTTGGTGTACTATATCATATCTTTATTATGTTAAAAGTTGACATATGCAATGCTGTTTTTATGTGATATATATATGTAGCGTTGAATCATATATTTTTTTTTATTTTTATCATGATTAACTAAATTCCTTAAATATTTTAGAGCATATAATTGGGAATAAATATTCAAATGAGAAATGATTAGTAGACGGGCGAATGTCCATCTGATAAGACAGGGATGGAAAAACTGCAGAAATATTACATTTCTTTTAAAAAATCTATGAAAAGCATGTTCTGTTTTTTGCATGCGGCCGCGGTAGCCTAGCGGTCAAGGTATCGGATCGTGCTGGCATGTCACGAGTTCGAGCCCAGGACCACCAAAGACCCACCGTGTAGGGGAGTGATGTACGTTAAATCTATCTAGAGCTCAAACGTCCTCCCGTTGGTGTGGTTGTTAGGAGAGATGGCACCAGCTCAAGTGTCGTCCTCGTCACTTGACCATGGTTCAAAATTACGAGATCCGTCCCCGAAAGCCCTCGTGTAGCTGAACAGTGCGACGTTAATGTTCACTCACTCACTTTATTTTTTGTATATATAAACATTTCTATAGAAATTTGAATATTTTCAGCATATTGAAAATAAAGAGTTTAAATGTATGTTGATATTAATAATAATAATAAAAAACTTTTCTAATAATAAATATGTAAATGTAAAATTAGTAACATATTTGCTTTTATATTATAAATTTAAAAAATTGAGAGGTGGGGGTGTAAGAAATATAGGCAATCACAATTTCATTCAATGAATCAATATCAAGACATTTTCAAAATGCATTAGTTTTTAGCATTTATTTCGTTTTTGTAATAAATTACATTGGCCCACCAAAAATAATTCTCTTTTTGGTCATCCTTATGTTAAAGGATAGTGGACTTCCCTCTATAAGGGGTATCAGGGAGTTAACTTTCTCTAGAGGGCTGAAAATATAGACAATATTCAAATATATATAACCCTTTGAAATTAAAATTAAATAATTCGAATCTTTTACACATTATTTATAAAGGAATGGGGCCCCAGAAAAGTGTAAAATGTTTAAACTATAGTCATAGTCTTAAAAGTTATAGGCATATGAGAATAAGAAACATTTCTATAAGAAATATTAATTATGTTTTACGTTGCGCGGGCTATTTTCTAAAATATTAGCTTTAATTACTGGCAATAAGTTGATTTATAAAGTTAGATGTATCCTTATTACACTGTAGTATTTTTATATAAATAGAATAATAAATTATATTTTTTAAAAAATAAAAAAAATTACAAAATTATTTCTTATTTTCATATGCTTATAATTTTAAAAATTATGATTTTATTTCAAACATTTTGTACTTTTTTGAAACCATAATCCTTTGTAAATAATTTGTAAAAGATTCGAATTATTTAATTTAAATTTAAAAGAACTATACCTGTTTGAAAATTGTTTATATTTTCACCCTTCGAGACGAAATTAACACCCCTGAGACCCCATGAGAAAACCGTACAATAAAATATTTAACAATTTCTGTTCTGTATTATTCCAATGCAGAATTTTGAAATATTATTGAGGAGGGTATCAAGAATTAAGATTCCGTTGTTGTATTTATAGTCTGATTAATATAAAACAAAGGTGTGTGTGTACATATGAAAAATTATATAATGTAGTTAAAAATTAATTTTGTATGTAATTATCAGCATAAAATTATTTAATGATTAGTTTACTGTATTGAAGAATATTTAAGATATAATTTCGTTACTGCATCGTTATGGAATTCTTTAAATGATTACAGAAAATAAAAAATGCAATTTAAGGTGCTAATTCATACTATTCTATAATTACTTTGGAATTGTCACTTATTGTGTGGAAAATCATGTTATAAAAAATTATCTCTTTGAACTTTACTGTAAAACAGTCTTTCTCAAATTGTGGGGCGCGCCCCCCCTGGGGGGCGCGATGACCCTACAAGGGGGGCGCGAGCATATCAAAAATTTAAAGATTTTTTTTTAAAAAAAATAACCGGAAAGAGAAGTAAAACAAAATGCTTTCTTCCATAATAAAAAAAATTCACACAACAACACTGACATAATTTATGTTTTTTATCTGGCTTTTTTCCGTCATCAAATAGCTATCTTTGATCCCAAAACCAAATTAAAGAAAAAAAAACATTTTGTTTCATTTGCTGTATTTCCTCAATGAGAGATTTTTTTATTACGTTTTAACATAAAATATTACTCGTTAAAAGAAAAAACGAAACCCAGACCCTGAGAAAAATTCTAAGAAGATATATAAACAATTCATCACTGTAATTATTATTGAAATACTGTACATTAGTTGTAGAAAAAGAAAAGGAAGACATGATTCACTTTTCAGCCAGGCTGCATAGTACGTTTGCTTATCATTTGATTGACCTTCAATCTTAGGGTATGGTTATTCAATATTAGTTCTGTCCCATCTTTTATGCGTTTGCTTCTCGCTTAGGGAAATTGTAAATAATAGAGTTTATATTTGGAAAAGAATTGATTGATTTAACATTTCTGTAATATTAGTGAAAAGTGTCTGATTTGCGTCCTTTATTATGGCCTTGTACTTTTGAATCATTTTAGTTCAGTTTTATTGGATTTTTTCTCAAATCATCAAAGAATTGATTAGTCCTTGAAAGAAGGTAAGTATACTTTCTATAAATTAAAATATTCACTAGAATTCCGATTTGTTTCGTGTACAGTAAAAATAATTATAAACAAATGAGTGGGGTGACTGATTCCCCCACACTACCATTAGCGTTAGTATCGAGTACGCGCCTGCTCCCGGGTTAAAACATTTTCAAGTCTTCTCGCTTTAAATGTTAAAAAGTAACACAATCATTTTTCATCGGAATTTTATATTATTTTTCGTTATTTAACATTAATTCTAAATGCCAATTCTGTGAGGTTTAAAATTACAGTTCTTTTAAACAGTTATTTACAATTATAGCATTTATCTAAAAAAAAATAATTTTACATTTTTGTATACAATGTGGAGACGCAGTTTTACTCTCCTTACAGTTCAGCTATTATATCAAGAATATTGTTTTATTTTTTTAAAAAATAAACTCGTGCGAAGAGTCGGTGTTTCAGCCAGTATACGTTTAATGTATCAGTACTGAAGAAGGTATTTTATAAATAATTTCTTATTCCTAAATTTGGCCGCGGTAGCCGAGTGGTATAGGTATCGGATTGTAGCTTGCCTTGTCATGAGTTCGAGCCCAGTACCACTAAAGACCCGCCGTGTAGGGCAGCGATGCACGTTAAATCTGTCGAGAGCTGAAACGTTCTCCCGTTGGTGTGGAGTGGTAGTTAGGAGAGAGGGGTGCCAGCTCAGGTGTCATCCACGTCACTTGACCATGGTTCAAAATTACGTGGTCCTTCGTCAAAAGCCCTCGTGCAGCTGAACAGTGCGACTTTAATATTCAATCAATCAATCTTATTACTAAATTAAGAACAAGTTTAATAATTATTAGGGACTTCCACGGGCTTGTCTTGTAGAGGAAAGTTTTTCAAAGGAAGGTTTAATATCAGAAATTGACACTTAAAGAGTTATTTTTCTATATTTAGCTGAGATCTATATTTTGTCTCTTCAAAGCATCCACCGCAGAAAATCCGTTTTTAACAAAGGTAGGATGTTGAAAATGGTAATAGTATACGAAGTGCTTTTGTTTTCAGTACAGATAATTCCTCATCCACTTCTACACAAAATTCAAAGAGCGATTTATTACAAAATTGCCTTTTAATTTTTCACTGCATCTGAAATCTATGAAGATTTCTTCTTCGGAAGTTGAGAGCCCTTTTGGAGTATCTTGAAATAGATCCCGAATCCACTCGTAACTTGCTACCAAGCTGTCCTCATCCAGAAAATACTTTTTAAAATTCTTTACCAACATAGCTAAATGATTTTACATGCTTTAAAAACAACTTTCACATGTTGTTCTACAGATTTGTAAGTTTTAACACATATCGAGCTGGGGCTTTTTTTCCCATCATTTACTTCAGTAGTGGTAAATCCAAAATTTAAGTATTTTTGAGAAGATCGCCTTGATTTAATTTTCGGAACCATGCTCGTTCGTCTGTGTACTTGTTGATTCTTTATTATCATCGAATGTTTGCTTACGACTTAAAAATGTATGTATGATATTGTTTTAATCTACTGCCGAAAATACTTAATTACCGTGAATTACAATTAACGTGTAAATTAAAAAAAATGTTCTGAATGAACATTTTTTTTTTAATTTACACGTTTATAAACTAGATTCGGTAGCTATAGGAGTATCGAGTCGACTAAAACTGACTGGAATTGTACGAGGAAAAGCATTTTTACATGTTTTGCGCAGACGTCCGATAGGTTGCCCAGACTCACGCAAACGTACCCTATAATGCCAGTTTTGATGGATATGATAGAGAGCAACATAGACTAGACTATTTTTCTAATGACATTTGTACTTTGAGAAATGAATGCTGAAGGAAATAAATCTTTAATTAAATATATCATTTTGCGATCTGTTCCAATTTAAAAATTAGAGAAAGAAAAATAACATAATAATAAGTAAGTAATATATATTTTAAGTAATTTTTTCTTAAAATATATATTACTTAAAAGTTATATATACACAAAATTTAATATACTTATCGTATTAACTTGTACAGTTTATAATTAAGATCGTATTGTAACTTTAGCGTCTCTCTCTCAAAGTGCATTTTTATTGCAGTAAATATTTTATTGTTGTACAGGGGGGTACAAAAATTATGATTGAAAATTGGGTCGCCAGTATTGAAAGTTTGAGAAACACTGCTGTAAAATAATCTATGTTTTCAAAGTGCTAAAATAACACAATTTCTAAGTATTCATACTTAGTTTATTATTCGATTTTTTTTGTGTGTGTGATATGCTGTTACCTTAAAAAAAATCTTTTAAAGAACTCTCAACATTTTTAACAAAGGCCTTAAATCGGAAAGTTTTGTGCGTGTGTATTCATTACTTTATTATTTAATTATGAATTGTTTTTTGAATATTTGGCTTCGTTTTAAAATAAAAAAAAATCACTTTTGTTTTCCTTTCTCGCAGTAATAAGGGATAGCTTTTTTTTTCTTAGTAACTTTATTCAATTTTAATTTATGTTATCAGTAATATGCTGTGTTAAAGTTAACGAAAGGATGGATCATCACTAAATTATGGTTTAAATTACTGTGAAGATTATAAAACCAGGACATTCTTTTAACGTTCAATTTGAAAATATTAGAAATAAATTAAAATTTTTGAATATTTATCAAAAAATTAATAAAAAAACTACGAAATACATAAATAATTTTGATGTAGAGCTTTTTATTGATATACATAAATGATAGCTTTCCTAAATAGAATAAAAAATTATACTTCAACCTTTATTTATCCAGTTTATGCAACAGTTTACATCAGATGAAGAGGATGAAGAGAGAAAAATAAATTTACACCACTTTTATTAAAATTTCCATCAACACATTTTAAAATAAAAAATAAACTTTAAATTCGTCCTTTAAAAAAACAATTTTATTCAAAACAGCTTCTAGGCAATATTTTCCGAAATATCAGGAAAACATTTGATAAATATGGAATACATTTAATGAAGAAGTTAAGCTATCAAAATTCTAAAAATGTAATGATAAAAATTATACTTAATTCTGATTTTCATTGAAGTACGTGTTTATAACATTTTCAATGAATTATTTAATGAATCATTACATTATTTTAGAGGAAATTTTATAACAAGGCCAGCAAAGTACAGTTTAACTACTATTTTTCATTTTGAAATTGCTATATTTGTATTGATATGTTCAGTAACGTTACGTGAGTTTGCGTCACACAAAGCTTTGCATATGAGTATTGCAACCCCTACTCACCGCCTTTTTTCTTAAAGTCAAATAATTGACCGTTTATTATTTTCTACTAAAGTTAGGGCATTCGGTCATGATGGTGTTTGAATGATAAGAACTTGAACAAAAATTTGAAACCACATAAAAAAAAATGTAACATTAACATATATATATACCGTAAAATCCGGAGTATAACGCACTCCTATACTTTCAAGCTGTATTTTTTTAATTTTTAGGTATATTTCCCGTATAACGCGCACCACCTTTTTTATGAAGGAACCTGAAAAATAAGTGTGCAATTCTAGTATGTTTTGAAGTCATTTATTATTGGAGGTATTATACCAAGATTTTTGAAAAATAGTATTTTTCTAGAATCACAACTCTACCGGCGTATACCTCGCACCCGTAAATTTCGATCTTATTTTTAGAGTTAAAAAGTGCGCGTTAACCCGTTTAGGACCATGATCACATATATGTGATCACGCATTTCTCCCTCTTATGCCCACGGTATCATATGTGATTGAGCTTTCCTTGCTCGTAGGCCCATGATCACACCGGTGTGATCAGAGTTAGGAAAGTTTTTATATTGATTTTTACAAGCACTAGATGGTGGTTAAAATCGTTGTTTTTTTCGAATAATGTTTCATAAAGCTTTGAACTTTAAAATGTACTTTCAGCTCCATGTTTTTTCTTTTAAATTAAATCCGAGATATTTATAAATATAAACAATTGCACATGTTTAGATTTTTCGAGAGAATCGGACATTTAAAAGTTTCGTGATCTATTGCTCTATAGATTTCTGTTTATATTTTGAATAAGTTGGTTTAGTTTTCTAATATTTTCTATATCCGTATGCAAATGTATGAGATTTTTATAAATTTGTTTGAAAAAGTATGTATTTTTTTTTTAATAAAATGAAAACATTTTCTTTAAAATTCGCAATTGTTTTTTTTTAAATATAGCGAAAATTTTTGCACTCCATGTTCAAATATTATCAATGATATCAAATTGTAAGTTTTAGCGTATTTGATTGCATTTAAAACTTTATATGAAGTTTTATAGGAAATTAGGCTTAGCAGGGAAATTCGCCCGGTCCCTCGCGGGCGTATCCTCTCCGAACGTACGGGCCGGGGGAAGCGCTTTTCTCCTTCCGCTGGTCCTGAAGGGGACGCCGGATTTTACGGTAGGTGAAAAAAAACAAATTTTTACTCTGCAGTGGTCTTCAAGCTTTTTCGACTCACGAAACTCTTAGAACTATAACGTGTTTTCAGGGAACCCCATTCCACACACACTTAGAAGAAGATATTTTAAAATAATATTTAAAGAGTTGATCAAAATGTTATATATGTACTTTATGTAAAGGCAATTAAAAAAAAGTATTGTATTTTTTATTAAACAAGTTTTAGTATAATTTACTCAATAATAATATTAGTTTGTAATATCCATTTAGTAACTGGGATATGTGCTTGCATTTTTTTTCACATAAACTATCGAAGTCTAGATCTATTGGAATTATCTCCAGTTGCGTTTCATATTCTAATTTGTTTTTTACAGTTTTTGTAGCCACTCACGTTGAGAAATATTGTCTACTTAAATGCAATGTTCGAAATGGATTCAAATGTCTATAATTGTAGGAGAAATCCTGTGCATTCTGAAAGAGAGAGAGAGGGAGAAAGAGAAAGAGAATTTACAACCTAAAATTTAGGAGCTGTTCTTGCTTAAATTTAGATTTTAACGTCAAATCGGTTGATATGTCGATAAGTTGTTCCCTCTTTTATTATGGGTGTTTTACCCCCACAAATGGAAAAAGCTGTATTTTCCATCAGAAAACCATTTAGTTTACAAAATGCTGTAATAACGAGTATAAAATTATTTCATGGGATACCAAATAGTAAACAATAGAATATTCATAATAGAAAAAAAATATTTTTATTTAATTATGATAAAAGTTTAAAAAGCGTAACCAAATAAAGTTGGAAAAAAATTTTCAGCTTTAATGAATGAGATAGGCTTGGAATACTTGTGGTTATACAAATCTCATAGAGGACGTAAATCCATTTTGCATATACACATTTATAATTTTCTTTTCTGTTTTTTATTGTGACTCGAACCCCTAGGTATGTCTTGTGGAACCCCAGGATTCCGTGGAACCCAGTTTGAAGACCACTGCTCTACATTAAGAGGATTTATGAGAAATAATAATAATAATAAAAGTTACATATATATTCAGAATGTACTTTCCTTAAAATTTTTAAGAGTTGATCGTACCCGCTTCACCGATAATGTTTATTTGAGAATTTTTGTGGACGCTTTTCTCAGTAGCTATTATACTCAATATTATATTTAAATTTTTGCTCTGTGCATTAAACAGACTTTTACCTTTATACTGAAGAAAAATTTCACAAATATATTGTTTCTTTGTTTTTTCCCTTCAAAAAAATTTTAACCGATTTCTTGAAAATTGTCGTTTGTTACGATATTTGCGCTCCCTCTAAATATCTATGAAATATTTCACTTCAATATGTATAACTATACACCATGAATATATAATAAAAATTTCAAATGAATGCACACAAACGATTTGAAAAAAAAAAAGGTATATGTAGTTAAAAAGAATATCGTGTGTGTGTGTGTTTTGAGAAAACCTCAATTTTAATATAAAACTTTACCTTGTCACAACAGTTATGTATCATTATATGTGCTTGCCTTCTGTTTTTAAAACATTGTTTTTCCCTTTATATTGCACAAGTTTTCTTCTTCTTTTCTTTTCCAGAAAATGCATAAATCGTTTCCATCCGTTTTTCCCTATTAAGGCATTTCTCAATATTTACAGCACATTTCTTTTGCTCCAATCCCAATCGTTGAAGAATTTCACACAACACTTCTAAGTATTAACATAACACTTAAAAAATAAAAATAATAGCCAGCCTAGAATTATTTTTCTTAAACTTTCAAGTTCATGTTACTATTACACATTTTACATTTCACACAGTCACGCGCACATCTCTCTCTTTACTCCTCTCTTCTTTAATTTTCTTTCTTTATACATATGAAATTATATTTTGTATTATTTTGAAAGTATTAATGATTCTCCTTTCATCACAAATTAGAAATTTACATGACTTTTTAAAACAAGTAATCACTTCAACATGAGTCTATTTACATTACCATTTGATCTATGATTACAACTAACACTGATTCTGCCATTAAAAATTACCTCTGCAATTTTTTTTAAAGAAATTTTACGCATATTTTTAATACTAATAGAAATAATAACATTAAATCCAACATAATAGTTAACTTACTCTGAATAAAGTACTCAAAACTCAAATAATCTAAAAACTCAACAAAAACCGAACAAATACAGGTTAAAAAACCTTGCAGTTGTTCTTAAGTTACACAATATAGCAGTGATTCTCTCTCAAACACTTTCAATACTTGCGAATCAATTTTCAATCATATAATTTTCATCGCCCCCCCTCCATACAATAACAATGTATTGATTTCTATAATAATGCACTTTGACGTAAAGCTACAATACGATTTTAATGATAAAACGTACAAATTATCAAGATAAGAATTACATTTAGTATATAATTTTGTATATGGAAAATTAGTAATTATTAATCCTGCTTTATTGATAAATTAATTATCAAATACATTGTGCAGTACTGATGCATTTATAAGTATATTATATCAGCGTAAATGTATATTTTATTTTTATTTTGTCAGAATGTATTTTGTTTTGTTTCCTTTTAGTAAATTTCTAATTTTTGAAATCTTTTATTGTCGACTTTTCGATATACTCACACCCACACAGTCTGAGAAACGCTGCAATATAATTATCTAAGAACAAATAATAAAACAGTTTGAGACTTTGCAGTTATATCTCAGGTTTCATTTTTATCTGTCGAATTGTGTGTGGTGAATCAGATATGATTATTATTCATAAGTCATTGCAACTCACTTCTAATTTATATATTAGCAAACACGTTACAGCTTTGAAAAGATCAGGAATTGGAGAATTTAGGAGAATCAAAAAAACCTAAAACAGTTTGGGGGAGATATTCAAGGTAAGTAAAAAAAAAAGTTAAGTAAAAAAAAATGGACTTAATACATTAACTCTCTAAAATACCGGATTTACATATTTTTGCATCCTAATTCAAACCTTGTTCCCCTCCCACGCACTTATAAGTTAGTTTTCTTTTTTAAAAAATCTTCAACTATTTCCAAAAAAAATACAGTACAATCTTGAATTCTCCGAGCCGACTGAAATAAATCTTTAAAAAGTTACTTTCAATTCAGTTAAGGTATCCGACTACGTTCGGAACCGTGGTTTTCAAAGGTGCATAAATGGATAATTTTCATGATATTTAGTGTCACTTAGATTAGAATATATGCATAAAATTGTTTTAAGGACATTTTTGACAAAATTTTTTTTATTTAAATACAATATTTTGGCAAAAAACTAACTTAGAATAATCTTTTTTCCAAATGTTCTCCTGTGAAAAATACTTCTACTAGAATAATATTTTGCTTGTATATAGCTCAGACCTCTGTGCAGAGGCTCAACTAGAATTTTTGAAATATATAACTTAGAAGTGGGTTTATTCATATTTTACGACAATAGAGGGTAGCAATTTTCAGAAAAAAACGCGAATAATTATTTCAATTGGTGGTAACTCTGAAAATAATTTGAATTTTTCAAAAATTCTCTCTCTCTAGTTGAGCCTCTGTAGAGAGGTCTGAGCTATATACAGGCAAAATATTATTATAATAGAACCATTTTTCACAAAAGGAGAACATTTGGAAAAAGATTATTCTAAGTTAATTTTTGCCAAAATATTATACTTAAATAATTTTTTTTTTGTCAAAATGTCCTTAAAACAATTTTATGCATGTATTCTAATCTGAGTGACACTAAATATCATGAAAATTATCCATTTATGCGCTTTCTTAAAATCGCGGTTCCGAACGTAGTCGGATACCTTAAATGCTACTTGTTTTCTAAGAAATATTTTAAGAAATGTATATTTCAAATAAAAAAAATAATAGAGCTAATTATTTTAGCCTAACATTGCCTCTTTAATTGTTGCATTCCATGGGCCAAGTTAGTCTCTTTGGAAAACCGATCCTATCTCTATCAGTAGGATATAAATTTGAGATAAATTGAAATTCTTCCAAGAAATTTACAAATCCACCTAGATTGGAAAATAAAATAAAGCCTATTTAAAATTTCCTGTTCAGATTAAAGTCCACGAACAGGAAATATATTATCCTTTGAAAACTATTTTTCTCGTTAGTAAAGTTTCCAATAATTTCAGAAAGACTAAAAAGTTATCTGAAATCATATATTACATTTCTAAATCCTGTGAAATATTTTTATGATAAATGAATTGAAATATTCTTTTTAAAATCCAAATAAACTCACAAACACATTTATATATGTAGCTTTATATGTAAGCTGTTTTCCTTTTGGTTCTGTATTTTTTTCTGGAACTTTGCTTAGAATACTTGCAATACAGCATATGCTTTAAAGCTAGGAAGGTCAAAAAACCATTTCGTCATCAAGAGAGAAAGAGAGAGAGAGAAAGAAAGAAAAAAAAAGATTGTGTGCTGGCTAAAATAACTGTAATTGAAGAATGGGGGAATCGTGTCGCACGTGCATTGTAGGCTCCAGGTTGACCACTCCTGCTTCAAAATCACACTGCAATTTTTTTTTATCAAATCACTTAAAAATACATTAAAAATACATTAGCCAAAATAATCTTAACTTAGTGCAATACGTGAACTTGATAATCATCTGCAATATTTGTCGAATAAATGATACGGTTGGTGGCATAACGAAAAACATTTTGTCCCCCCTGCAAAGTCAGGTTTTGGGCCCCCAAGTTGGATTTTACAAAAGGTAGGTACTTGGTGGCAGTTAGACTTTGCCTCCCCCCCGCAATGTGGGGGTGTACGTTACGCCAGTACTCCTCCACCTTTCTATCGCTGCGGACCGGTCAACCTTTGATAATTTTACTGCGGCCCGCTGAGGGTGGGACACGTTGATTGCTTATATTTTAGATTGTTTTCATTTAACAATTTTAATTTAGTTACATTTAAATATGCTTTCAGAATAAAATACAGTTAAACCAAAAATGAATAAAAGTGATTCTGTGGAAAGTTGCTCAAATCCGAGAGAAATGCACTTTATGTTCTTTAGGCGGCTTTAGGAAATGTTCTTTAGGCGGCCCGGCTCCATTTGATCCACGGACCGGGGGTTGCGGAACACTGCGTTGTGCTACTGGATAAGGCTACTTGCCTCGCCTCTTCTAAATTTCTAGGGCTGTCGTGTTTATTTTAACATTAAACATTATTTAAAATCTTGCCTCCGTAAAAATATGAAGAAATAATAATGTAGGTAATTGATCATTTTGTTTTATTTTATTTGCTTTTGTTAGACTCGGGATATTTTTCTTTAATAGAATTCCAAACCTCTTCATAGCAATTAGATAAGTATTAATTTTAAGATATATATATATATATATATATATATATATATATATATATATATATATATATATATATATATATATATATATATATATATATATACATAACGAAAAAGTTTAATGATATTATTCACGTGTTCTGATTAAAATCTATTTGAAAATTACACATCCCAATAAATTTTCTTTTGCAAAATTTTTTATTACATTTTTTTTAAGGAACATCTGAAGTGCCTTTAGGAAGTTCCACGGACCATTAATTAAAAATGATAAGTAATTACTGTAAAGCATGTTTTATATAAGAATAAAGTAAAAAACTTAGTACATGCCGAAAAGTTTCCCATTTGGGTGAAATGAGTATAATTCGATAAAACTTTAAAGCACAATGTGTGAAAATTTTGATAGGCAGTTCGAATCGGGGAGTATTGGGTAAAATGACGACAATTCTGAATCGAAATGAACACATTCGATACATTTAACAGTCGCACTGCATCCAATCTTTAGAGAAGGAGTGTTTTAACTCTCTTTTCCCTGACTTTATGCTTTGAAAGTTGTCCATAATACTAAGATGACCATTTTTTTTTTTTTTACAATGAAAAAGAGGACGAAAAATTTAAGAAAGCATTACAACTTAAATGTATGAAACGTTTTACTAATTCAAACAAAAATATGCTAATTACGCATGCATTCTTTTTAATTATTATCTTAAACGAGTATTTTTCCATTGAATGATTTTTTTTCTGTCAACATACTATTTTTTAATATATCGGAAAGTTCGACAAAAAATGTCCTTCATACTGAACTTAACGGTAAGCACTATAGCTAAAATATTAACATTCAATTTTGATTTCTCTCTAGTCACTTCACAAAAATCATTACCAACAGAAAAAATATTCTTTTAACCGCTGCATTAGTTCCAGGGCAGCACAATGTAAATTCAACAAGAATAATTACATTTTTATAAGGAATGTGTTCATTTTTGAAAGGGCTTAAGTAATTTCACCATCTTTTACCAATTTCTCAGCTTGTTGATTTTCCAATTGTTCTAATTTATTAGAATTTAAATATACATTCAGTCTTCTTTCTACTTCAAACAGACAATTGTCATCGATTTTAATATCAGGCATTTCTTTCGATAAAAACAACGTAATTTTCTATATCTGTCCAATTTACTTGCGACAAAGTTAAAAAATACCATTGAAAACTATTATTTCCTGTGATATTTGTTTCAGACCACACATTTTTCGACATTTTGGAAGCATGTTCGGTTCATTTCTGAACAGATCAGCTTTAAAACATTGAAAAGGAGGACAAAAAGGAGGACTGTCCTCCCTAAAGTAGGACGGTTGGCCACCTTAATAATACAGACAACAAATTAATTACCATAGAAACTAGATACCAGACGCGAACTATATGAAAGTTTAATACTATTTGGTTAATACTGCCTCAAATATATAAGTGTACCGCTTTAAATCGTCCCATTTTCTCTCTTTTATAAAATAAAAACATGCAAAATGTATATATATATATATCTTAAGCATTTTATCTTGCATTAAATCTATGATAGATTAACCACAAATTTAAATAGAAGCATTTTATATATTTTAAAAGGAAACATCACATAATAAGTTTCAAATAGTTCTACACAATTCGATTTAGTATTTCAGTGACATATAAAAGGTATTTAAATGTAATTAGTTGTGTATTTAAATGCCGCTAATTATACATTTCAGGAATTTAATGAATATTTCACCGTAAAAGAAAAAAGTCTAGATTTTTATTTAAATATTCGTATAATTGTTTCTTTAGTACAACAGACATTTTCTTTAATATTATTGAAATTGAGAAACTAAAGAAATGATATATTTTCTTCAGTTTTTTTGCCTTTAATTCCCCGTTTTTTTGTTCTTTGATATTTTCGCAAAAAAAAGTAACCTATGTCTCTCCCCCTAAAACATATTTCTAGAATCGTAGAGAAACTGTTTTAATATTTTTCTAGGGATATTTGAACTGTATCATTACACAAACAAGGATTTAAAATTTTGATGATAATATTTGAAATATATCGTGAAAACAAATTATGATTTAATGTTTCTCTAAGAATATTTTAATATATCGTGATAAAGAGAGAGTTTGTAATAATTTACTTGTTTTAAGTAAAAAATTCTCTACTTTAAGTCGCCCTATAAAAAAAAGTAGTAAAAACTTGTAAACATCCAACACATCACAAAGTCGTTAAACCAATATGGCGTCATTACTACGGGGTTTACAATTGTAGTTTAAAAGGAAAATTAAAATTTTTATGATTTTTTATTTTAGTTACTTACATTTTTCATCCATAGATAGCAGCACGAGAAGTAGAAATCTGTTGGACATATGTCCCAACATATGTTTATCCCTTAACCAATGACAAAGCAGTGATTCTTCAAGGCGGAGTCAAAGAGACAGGTTAATGTAAATCTACCTTTGAGGGAACTAGATTTGGCAATTTAACTCTAAATGTTTTAATTTCACAATAGTCCGAAAATACGCATTTTTTTGGGCTCTATTAAACATATATCAATTACTTTTCTACAATTAGGTATTTTATCTCACTGTAATTGTTAGTGTGATTCTAGTAAAATAAATATTTAATATTTTATATAATGTACAATGTAACCACTATTTTATGTAACAATTTTCTTTTTGAAAAGTGATTTGAGCAAATATTTAATATTATAACATTCTGAAATTAGCAAAATAGTATCTAAAGGGTGTTTTTTTTAGAGGTATAGAACTTTAAATTGCAATAAAACAACGATGTATTATTCGATTGACATGAATTTTTTTATTCGAAAGATAATCTTGTGGCATTACATTTTAAATATGATCAAGCAAGGCGTAGATTCGTCGAATGGGCCCAAAACGAGATTGCCGTTGTTCCCGATTTTCATAAGCGAATTTTGTTTAGCGATGAAGCGCACTTCTGGCTGAATGGCTACGTCAATAAACAAAACTGCCGCATTTGGAGTGAAGCTAATCCACAAGTATATGTCGAAACACCGTTACATCCAGAAAAACTGACTGTTTGGTGCGCTTTATGGGCTGGTGGAATCATTGGTCCGTACTTCTTCAAAAACGATGAAGGCCACAACGTTACAGTCAATGGTGATCGGTATAGAGCCATGATTACTAACTTTTTTATTCCTGAATTGAACAATCATGATGTCCAGGAGCTGTGGTTCCAACAAGACGGCGCAACATGTCACACAGCTCGTACCACAATCGATTTATTGAAAGACACGTTTGGTGACCGCCTAATTTCACGTTTTGGACCTGTGAATTGGCCTCCAACATCTTGTGATTTAACACCGCTAGACTATTTTCTGTGGGGCTATGTAAAGTCATTGGTCTACGCAGATAAGCCACAAACGCTTGACCATTTGGAAGACAACATTCGCCGTGTTATTGCCGATATACGGTCACAAATGTTGGAAAAAGTCATCGAAAATTGGACGTCCAGATTGGACTACATCCGAGCCAGCCGTGGCAGTCATATGCCAGAAATCATATTTAAAATGTAATGCCACAAGATTATCTTTCGAATAAAAAAAATTCATGTCAATCGAATAACACATCGTTGTTTTATTGCAATTTAAAGTTCTATACCTCTAAAAAAACACCCTATATAAAATTGGTGCAATGTTTAGATTTTTAATAACGACTTTATTTAAATAAAAACAAAACATTTATCAGCTTATAAAGGAAATTAGGTTTCTTAATAATAATTCTTTTACTTGGATTTCATTAAGAATGTGCGAGAATTCTACATCTAAAAAAATTAATTTATAAATTAATGAATCACAATAAAAAAATAATTAATTATAAATCAGTGTCAAATTTTTTTAAAAAAAATTATCATCATTTAATTACAAAACAGGCAAAAAATATATTCTATACTTTAATTAAATATACAATTTATATTGAAAAAAAAATCACATTATATTCTATCATTAAATCTGTAATTTATATATTCTTTTTTTTAAAAAAAGTTTTCTTACTACATTTTCATTAAATCTATAATATATGTTGTTATTCAAAATTGTAACATTTTATGCTTTCATTATATCTATAGTCAGTGGCGCACACAAGGGGGGGGAGGTCCGGACCCCCCTTGATTTTTCCGATTGATTATAATTATAAGTATATAGTACGTAAAATTTAATTAAATATTTGCTATTAATGATTACTTTTATTAATTAATGCTAATTATTTATTCAATAATTAGTTTTTTACTGTGTTTTGTTCCAGAAAATCGACAAAATCAAAAGGAGCATGATACAAGAATGGCGACCTTTCGACCCCGGACTCCCCTCCCTTGAAAAATTCCTGTGTGCGCTACTGTCTATAATTTATATTCTTATTCAAAAAAGTTGGAAAGACTATATTTTCATTAAATTTGTAATTTATATAGTTAATAAAAAAATTATATATCTTATTCTTTCATTAAATATACATTATACATTATTATTCAAAAGTTTTCTTTTAAAAAAAAAATTTACATTTAAAATAGTTTATTTTATGTAATTAAAATAGTCTATTTTACACATTTAAAAGAGTCGTCTTTCATACTCAACAAGCTTGTCCCTTAAAACTTCCCAAGATGGCGACGCTTCTGCCAGAATTTTCTAGAAACAGTTCCCAGAATTATCTTAAAAACATTTCCCAGAATTTTGTACTGCAGTTTTATTCCTGGAATCGGCCCGGGCTACTGAAAGATCGATAAAATGACTTGTTGCTCCAGAGCCTCCGTTACCATAGCTTCGGTCATATCCTTTAATGCGTCATTGGAGATAAAAATAGAAGACTGTCGTTTCTGAAAGGTTTCTTGGAATCGTTCTTTCGTCATCTTTTAATGGAGATCTTTTAGGCAATAAATTTCACTTGTTTGTACCAAAAAAGTATTTATTAACTGAAACTTTTACAATTTATTTTTAATTTAAAAGTAACAAAAAAAACATTCCGTTCCCCTTTAATTGCATTGACAATTTAATTGCACTTTTTGACAAAATATTGAGAGAAGGGAAGAGCGAGTTAATTCTAGCATAGGTTGTATGATATCGTGAAATTGCCATATTGTGTTAATTTTTGTATTTCGGAATATATATCTTCTTTACACGGTATATACGTTCCTCAGAAAACCGTGGACAAAAAAAAAATCGTGTAAAATAATACATGTGCGACAAATGGTAAAAATTTCGGAATATTGTTCCCCAACTTTAAAAAATCGCGTAAAATGAAAACATTTTAAATATTTTACCCAAAAAATGTGCAAAAAAATAATAATAAAATCCATGTCACATAAAAAAATATAAAACAAAAACAATTCATTTTTATTACCAAAAAAAAAAAAATTAAAATTAGTACTTAGTGAAAATTTAACCTATAAGTACATACAACATATAAAAATTCAAACTGAAATTAGGAATAAAACTGCCAACTAACAACTATCCTTCCCCATTCAACAACAAGCATGCACGTTTATTACGAACTGGATCAAAAAGGCTATCTTTACTAGATGCGTCAGATATGTCTTGTACAACTGTCGGCTTTGATTCCAATGAAAAATTTCATTCGTTATTAACGGACTTTTTTTGTTGTTGTTACAAAGTCTGTTATTAGCGGTTGTTTTTTAGTTTCTCAAGTTGCTTATATAATTCTTGATATTTTGCTACACAAAACTAATGATTACGTGAAATTTTAATGTCCACTCTATGTCAGGATCATAAGTAAAAAAATGTTGTTCCATACTTGAAGTAAATTTCAATCTCTGCGTATTAAATCAGCTCTTAATAGCTGAACTTCACCTTTGACTTCGTCATTATTGATTTCTTTATTATCAAACTATTATTATAAATTCAATCAAATCACCCTTATTCAAAACGCACGAATACCCTAATTCCTTACGGATTCGTGTTAGAACAAAATTTCGTGTAAAAAAAAATCGTCGAATTTATGTACCGTGTTATTTCAAAATCATGTAAAAAAAAAAGAGTTGGGTGTACATATAGATCTATCTCATTATAAATATTATTGTTTCAAAAGCTATTTTGTTATAACACATTTATTATAACACATTTACTTCTCATTAAAAAAAAATTGCTGGCTTTAAAAAAATATACAATTTTGATTAAATTTTCTTGGAAGTTATTTCAGCTTCAAAAAAAAATTCTATTCGTTTTTAATTAATAGTAATAGTTTAACAATGCATTTGCATATGAATTTAGATTATTGTTTTTAATAGTGGGGAAATTTAGCTATTTATTTCCATTTGTATTGAACTAAAGTTATTGTGTATATATAAATATAGTGCATGTATTTTTCCACCATTTACACCAAAGTAGCATTAACTTTTTGTGTATATTATTTTTTACTTATATGAGATATATTTTTGAATAAAAATACTAGTAAATTTATAAAGTTATTTGTGCCAAATCTTCTGTATCTAGGTATTTATATTTTTGATTTTTACTTTTATTTGGCGTGACAAAGCTTATTTTTCACTCTATAAAGTTAAAAAAAAGCATTTTCTCTTATATTAGAACTCTTTTAAATTTGAAAAATCAGTTTTAAAGATAACTGAAATTATAACTATAAAGCAAAAGTCCTCCAAAGCTTCAAAACCAAATTAAAAAAAATAGTTAAAAGCCAAGGGCGTAGCTGCCTCCATGTCAGCTGAATCAACGATACGGGCACCCCAAATTACAGGGCCCCAGTAGGAGTAACATTTTGAAATTTTTCAGTAAGTTTTATTAATGTGATCATTTTTACTTATATTTTCCAAATAAAGGGCGCACTAGGAATTTTGATAAAGGGCTCAATCAGGACTATTTACGCTAGTTTTAAAAGAAGTCTATATTTGCCCTAGACCTGGTAGTGGCTAAGTTGTCGGAAAAAAATTCATTTCGTTAAAAATAGTATTTTTTTTTATTTCTTTAGAATATATTATAAATATTTTCGAAATTCTTGAGTCAATTTATCAATGATCGAAAAATGTTTCGCTCCAAATTAAAATACAAATGAATTGCAATTGGTATAATTTTTGTATTTGGAGAGTATTATTTATGTGTATGTGTGAGCTTTAAGGTGAATGCATTCCTTTATAAATCAGATTGAAAATAAACATGTAATATGAATGTATCTATATGTTAGTGTTTCTTCCGAACTGAGAGATTATTAGAAATTAAATATATTTCAGTTGTTTTTAATTTCATATCATATTAATTATTAACATTTTAGAGTAAAATTCTTCATCTTCAATACAATTACCTAGCAGTGAAGATTATAGTTTTGTTATTAGAATGTGATTTTAAATTATTTTTGCAAATGTATAGATTAATTTAAACAATTTTTCTAGCTTAAAAAAAAAGACTGAATATAAGATACTATCCATTTAATTTTGTAAGATAACGAGTGAGTGAATATTAACGTCACGCTGTTCATCTACACGAGAGTTTTTGGCGACGGACCTCGTAATTTTGAATCATTGTCAAGTGACGAAAACGACACCTCTCTCCTAACTATCACACAACATCAACGGGAGGACGTTTGAGCTCTCGACAGATTTAAAGCGCATCACTCCCCTACACGGCGGATCTTTAGTAGTACGCGGCTCGAACTCGTGACAAACCAACCACGATTCGATATCTTGACCACCAGGCTACCGCGGCCCTTTTTTTTCTCTCTAGTTTGTAAGATGAAACACAGTTTTAAAGCAAAATTTAAATTTTACTCTGATACAAACATCAAATTTAATTGCATGTTTAGAGAAAACTTTATAGATACTTTACAGTTTTCCCAAAAGAAAAGAAATGTCTTTCAAGAAAGTTCTTACTTTATAAATATGATTACTAACCATTGTTATATAAAAACAATCCTTTCCAGTATCAAAACATAAAAATTCAATTAGTCCTTATTGCTGAGAAAAAAAATTGTGTGGAAATAAAATTGCTATGTGCGTGTGTGAAAAAAAAAGATTTTATATGATAGTATTCAAAGTGTTTGTGTAATATTATTTTATATAATTATATAAAGATTTTGTTTAATAGTATTGTATGCATTATTTGAATTTTAAGGAGATAGAGGGAAAACAAGTTTAAAACTGAGCCCCCAAATGGTCTTTTTAAACTATATATATATATATATATATATATATATATATATATATATATATAGTTAATTATTCACTCTACTATAAAGACCGAAATTAAAAGAACACTAAAGATAAATAAAACTTTAGAAAAATAGATATTGGAATTTTTTAAAAAACAGATAGTGGAATTTTAAAAAAACAGATAGTGGAATTTTAAAAAAAACAGCTATTGAAATTTTAAAAATTATGGTTGTTGCAATATTACAAAACATTGCTGACTTAGGACAGCTCTTAACGTCCTCCCGTTGGTGTGGTGTGGTAGTTAGGAGAGGGGGAGGGTCAGCTCAGGTGTCGTCCTCGTCACTTGACAATGGTTCAAAATTACGAGGTTCGTCGCCAAAAGCCTCATGTAGCTGAACAGTGCGGCGTTAATATTCACTCACTCACTAGAACGCGCGCGCGCACGCACGCACGCACACACACACACACAATTCATATATATAAGGTAATTTAAATAAAGGTGGGGGTTAAAAGTTTTGTGGTTAGCCAACCTTTCCCCTTTCTGTTAATAATACTGAGAGAAATCCTATTGAAAATAATGGATAGAATTTCTAAACTGATTACAAAAAAAGGTAACTTATACCTAAAACTACATTCCAGCATGCTTAGTCCGTGCTGAATCTTTGAACAATGAACAAGTTATTGCTAGATTCTGGTCCAAAATACAAATTCAAAACATAGTATTATTGGCTGAATTGTAGAACTGAGCAAAAAGTATAAAATTATTAGTACTTAAATAATTAGTACTAAAATAATAATTACCTAAAGGTATATTTTATAAGTGTTTTGATCTAAATTGGGCTAAATACTCCAATTTTTTCAGTATTCGAATAGAAAATGCGTGATTCATTAAAGATTATCCAGCCAAATAGTTGCTTTATTCCTAAAAGTTCGACTTTGAAAGAACTCTCTTTCAATGGTAAAAATTTCATGGCAATTTTCACAATCTCATTAAAAAAAAAAAATCCAGGATATATGAGCATAGATATACCAATATGCCCCCTTCACCAAAAGTGATATAATTGGTTTAATGAAGTCGAAAAGAGTCCCAATACATTCGAAATGTCAACTAAAGGGTTTTTTTTCTTCCGGTTTCCGATTCCGTTGTAAGACTACCCTGCAGTGAAAGAACCCTAACAGAGGTTTCTGTTAGAACCCCCTGCGCCATTGTGTGAGATAATCATTCAATGAGGATTCGATGCAAAAAAAAAAAAAAAAATTCTTGATAAGCAATAAAGTATAAAAGTAGAATATCAAGGGAAAACGATTCACTTTCTAGTATTAGGGCATTTTTTACTTAAATACAGGGGTAGAGAAATTATGTTTTTTAAGTGCAGTTAGTGTGGTTTGTTCGTAAGTTATTATGCAGGGTTATCAGAAATGAATGAGACCCATTTACAAAATTTAATAAATCCCAGATGAATAAACAGAAAATAATCAGTAATATGTCATTATAAAGATAAAATATGAAATTTTGACTTTGTAGCATTGTTATCGTGAAATAGGTAGCAACAATGTTGTAATTGTGAGTAGAAGAGTGGAAATGGCTTTACACAGCGGGGAAGGTATTTTTTGTGCTCTTGTTTGCAAAAGTCTGTCGGAGTAATCACGGTTCAGCGTGAATTTCGGAAAAAGTACCATATAAATGCACCGACATCCAAGAGCATAAGAAGATGGTATAAACAGTTCCAAGAAATTGAATGCCTGTGTAAAGGCAAAAGTCTAGGGGGTGACCAGGTTCGTAATGATATTATACGGGTGCAGTATCGCACACAAAAATTTTTCAAGGGGGTCCGGGGTCGAAAGTTCACCATTTTTGTATCATGCTCCTTTCGATTTTGTCGATTTTCGGGAACAAAATACAGTAAAAAACTAATTATTGAATAAATAATTAGCATTAATTAATAAAATTAATCATTAATAACAAATACTTAATTAAATTTTACGTATTATATACATAGAATTATAATCAATCGGAAAAAAAATCAAGGGCTTTGGGGGGTCCGGACCCCCAGGACCCCCCCTGTGTGCGCCACTGTACGGGTGGCTAAAGAAAGTCACATATTGAACATTTGTAAAAACAAATTTTACTTTACGTCAAGAAATTGAAACGTGTGAAAACAATTCCATATTTTATCTTTACAATGGCATCTTAATTATCATTTTCTGTTTATTCATCTGGGAATTATTAAATTTTGTAATCGGGTCACTGATTTCTGATAACACCATATAATGATTTTATGCAACAATTTTCTAATAAATTCAACTATCGCCATCACATTTCCACACAGGTTTTTTTTTGTTTTTCCTTATAATATTTTGATGACATACTTCCATTGTTCTTGAAATTGAATTTTCTTTTTTTTTTATCAGTACTGGAAGATTTTAAATTATAATAAATGTTGTAATAAGTCTTTTAGTTGGAAGATATAATTTTTTTCCTCCGTACTGTAAACAATTGTCAGAAACTAGATGTTTTTTCAAAGCTCGGTTCTATTGCATCAAACTCAAGAACATATGTCCGTTTTATATGAAGCATTTATTTTTCAGACATGTGGCAATATTTTAAATATGAATTTTGTTTATAAAACGAAATAAATAGTTGAATCCTTAGTAAGGGCGAGGAGACAATTTTGATCTCTTAATTAATTTTAAGAAAAATAATTGGTTTGTTTCTGCATTTGTAACTATCTGAGATCAGAGGCCCTTGCAGAGGTGAATTAAGGACTCGGATTGGATACAACTTTCACGCCCGCTACTTACTGCCTTGGTGTGAATGAGCCTTTACCTTAAAAGTGGCCTCGGTAGCCGAGTGGTATAGGTATCTGATCGTGGCTTGCCTGGTCACGAGTTCGATCCCAGTACCACTAAAGACCCGCTGTGTAGGGCAGCGATGCACGTTAAATCTGTCGAGAGCTGAAACGTCCTCTCGTTGGTGTGGTGTGGTAGTTAGGAGAGGGGGGTGCCAGCTCAGGTGTCGTCCACGTCACTTGACCATGGTTCAAAATTACGTGGTCCGTCGCCAAAAGCCCTCGTGTAGCTGAACAGTGCGACGTTAATATTAAATCAATCAATCAATTACCTTAAAAGTGTCGTCCCCCTTTTTTCCCCTCTCTTTTGTGTGGGCGAGAGGTTTTATTTTGTATAACTAATGTCCTCGAAATCCCCTCAACTGAAGGTGACGGTTAGTTACTTTTCAGAAGTTAAATACTTAATGTATAAACTATAAAACTATATTTATATATATATATATATATATATATATATATATATATATATATACTATACATATGTAATGTATTGTTCTTATGTTCGTAACATTAGACTATTACTTATTTTATTTTAAAAGTTTTTTTTTTCTTGTCCATGATTTTTATAGCACTTTTCAATGGTATATAAGAACTTTCTTACATATTTTAAGAGTTGAGAGTTAAGATTTTAAGAATTTAAATAGAATTATCAATAGAGAGAGTTTATCAAATACAACAAAAGAAAAAAAAACCTTAACAAAACTGAATAACTAGACGACAATGGACTTTTTGAATATACATTTCTCAAAGCCCATAGGTTTTGTAAAATGTATATTCAAATAGTCCATTACAGTATTTCATTTTGTAAAAAACTATTCCCTATTTTTATAGATAATTTGAATAATATTACTATCAAATTATCCACCATAGTTTTGATTAATATTTTAATTAACTGATAAACAAGTTTCGAATTCAAAATTTACCGTTCTGAATGATATATCATTATTAGATTTGTTTTAACAAACATGATTATTTTTCTATAAAAAGCTTTTTTCCTTCATAATGCTGAATCAATTTTCAAAAATAAATTTTACTTCTGCAGAAATCTATTGAATCTACTGTTAGCTATTACAATCCAGTCTAAATACAAATTAAATGCATACGAAACTAAAATAGTATTGAGTTTTAATAAAAAAATTAACGTGACTCTCTCATATATTAATATTTAAAATAACTATCTCAAAATAGTAACTGAAATCTGAATTCGTTTCTCTACTCATTCCCATAAAGTTTTATTTAAGCTATGAGCGATGCATGTTAAATCTGTCGAGAGCTCAAACGTACTCCCATTAGTATAGTGTGGTAGTTAAGAGAGGAGGGGGGGAGGTGCAAGATCAGGTGTCGTCCTCGTCACTTGATCATGGTTCAAAATTAGGAGGTCCGTCGCCAAGTGAACAGTGCAACGTTACTATTCACTCACTCACTCACTCCATTTAAGTTATGTGGAACAAAAGCGGCTGGGAAATCCAAATATACTTAAAAGGTATCCAAGCACGTTGAAATTACCAAATTTAGTCAAAAGATATATATATATATATATACATAAATTATTATTATTAGATAGAGCTATCTTTTGGCATTACAAAACATACTTTGTTTTGTTTCTACGTTCCTAGAGACCAAGATAAATCAATTTTATAAAATTAGAAAAACCGGAAGTGGGTCTTTAATCTACCGGAAGTGGGCATTAACTATTCAAAATCTGTCCTGGTGAGTCTGATAACTCAAAATGTTATAAATGTATTTCTATAAAACTTTTTGAACCTGATATTTATATTATTTTTTAGAGAATGTACTTAAGTATTTCTTATTGTATAAATATTTTTTTGAGTTATATGGATTGTTATTTAAATAATGGTCTCATGAAGAATGCCCCATCCCCAGTGGCGCACACAAGGGAGGGGTCCGGACCATCCCCCAAAGCCCTTGATTTTTTCCGATTTATTATAATTCTAAGTATATAGTACGTAAAATTTAATTAAGTATTTGTTATTAATGATTAATTTTATTAAATAATGCTAATTATTTATTCAATAATTAGTTTTTTACTGTGTTTTGTTCCCGAAAATCGACAAAATCAAAAGGATCATGATACAAGAATGGCGACCTTTCGACCCCGGACTCCCCTCCCTTGAAAAATTCCTGTGTGCGCTACTGCCAATTTTTTATATAATATATGCTCGATGAAATCTGAAATTTTTTAAAATTTTAACCAAACATTAAAATTTTTGTAGATTTTCTAGATAAATACATCTAATTTGTTTTAGTAATACTTTTACTGATATAAGTTTATTACTTTTTCTCTAATTGCTTTTAAGTTTTTCTAAATATTGCTAAAATTTCACTAACTATTGTACCTTTTGTAAAATTTAAATAGTTTTTTAAAAATATTTTTAGTTAAATATTAGTATTTATATCGGTGTTGATTCCTAAAAAAGCATTTATAATATTTTAGTATACGTCCTAATGTTTAGTATACTAGCTCCGAACGTGTTCGAGGGCCGCGGTAGCCGAGTGGTATAGGTATCGGACTGTGGCTTGCTTTGTCACAGGTTCGAGCCCAGTACCACTAAAGACCCGCCGTGTAGGGCAGCGATGCACGTTAAATCTGTCGAGAGCTGAAACGTCCTCCCGTTGGTGTGGTGTGGTAGTTAGGAGAGGGGGGTGCCAGCTCAGGTGTCGTCCACGTCACTTGACCATGGTTCAAAATTACGTGGTCCGTCGCCAAAAGCCCTCGTGTAGCTGAACAGTGCGACGTTAATATTCAATCAATCAATCAACCGAACGTGTTCGAATACCATAAGGCTGTTTTCACCATATGTACGAGAGCGTGAACTTGACGCGGATCACATTTTCCGAGAGAAAAAATAGGGCTGCGGTAGCCCAGTGGTTAAGGTATCGGACCATGGCAGGCATGTCATGAGTTCGAGCCCAGTGCCACCAAAGACCCGCCGTGCAGGGCAGCGATGCACGTTAAATCTGTCGAGAGCTGAAACGTCCTCCCATTGGTGTGGTAGTTAGCAGAGGGGGTGCCAGCTTAAGTGTCGTCCACGTCACTTGACCGTGGTTCAAAATTACGTGGTTCATCGCCAAATGCCCTCGTGTAGCTGAACAGTGCGACGTTAATATTCACTCACCCGAGAGAAAAAATGCCTAAATTTTTATAAAATTTTTTGGCATTGTAACTTATGCATTTGTTTATAATACAGTGTTTGTAAAAGTTCAAAATTTTTCATAAATAATTAGTTTTTCCTTTAAACATGTGAAGGGATAGCTCATTTAACATTACGGTAAAGGAAAAAAAAATGCAAAACACATTTTATAAAAGAAAAAAAATGCATCAATTCGGATAAAAATGAGTAGTATGATAAAATAAGTGATTCTCTACAGGATAGTGTAGCCAGAATATATAATATTAATGTTTGAGTACTTTTATATCTGAAAAAATATTCCGAATTTGGCTCCTATTCTTTAACATTAGCTGAAGATAGCCTTAAAAACTTGCAACCCAAAATAAAGCCACCAAAGATTTCGGCACGGTATTGAAAATAAACGGGGAGAAAATGATATGTATGAATCATCCGTCAAGCGTGTATCAACCGCTTTGAGATCATTAGGGGGGCGGGGAGCACTCAAGCACTGCATGACGATCACGCAGGACTAATTCATGAAACCAGAACTCCTCTGTTGCGATTAGAAAGGGGACACCTGTTGAGAGGCTGGAACGCATCTATTGAAAAGTAATGGGACACTTTTTTAACATAATAGGTAAAAAGGAAGCTGTCTTTGAGGGATGCTTTCAAGCGCATATTCTGTTTAATGCACTGTAAAGTTGAAAAATATAAAAAAATAATATGAACCATATGTTACAATTTGAAATACTTGCTTTACAATTTCGTTCCTCAGTCGATTAAAAACTTTCCTTTCTCTGTCAAAAAAATTTCGTAGCCATTCACGTTCGGAACCGTGATTTTGCAAAAGCGTATAAATGGATAACATTTATGATATTTAGTGTCACTTAGATTAGAAAATGTATATAAAATTGTTTTAAGAATAGTATTACAGTTAAAAATTATTTAAGTAAAATATTTTGACAAAAAATGAACATAGAATGGCCAATTTACGACCACAGAGGGGAGAAATTTTAAGAAAAAAACGCCGGTAATTATTCAATCGGTGATAACTCTAAAAATAATGTGAATTTTTCAAAAAAAAATAATAAAATAGTTAAGACTCTCTGGAGAAGTCTTTACTTTATATAAGCAAAATATTATTATTTTAGAAGCGCTTTTTTAAAATGTGCTTTTTTTAGATGCGCTTTTTTAAAATCACGGTTCCGAACGTAGTCGGATACTTTAAATTATTATCCGAATTTACGTGATGAGAAAGTATATTCCACATTTTTCTGGGGACCAGCGAAGTTATCATCATTATTATAGTATTATATCAGTGTTTTGTTTTTTTATTATGTCAGAATCTATTTTGTTAGTGTTTACTTTCAGTAAATTAATATATTTTTTTTAAAAAAAAGTAGCCTTTTGTTTTCAACTTTTTAATATGCTCACGCCTCCCTTGTAGAGTTATTCCTTCCCCATAGGGAGCCGTGCCCCACAGTTTGAGAAACGCTGGGGTAAACGCAACATTTTTGAAAGTAATGGAAGGCATTGAATAGACTAAATTTTAACAAGTGCGCTATGTTTCTCTCCATTCTTTATTTGATTATTAATATATAAAGTAATGGTTATTCCTTTTTATTATTTCATAATTTTTGAAAACAAAAAGTTTACTTTTTATCTATTCAGGTATGCGAATATCAACGAAAAATGAAACATTGATTTTAATTCAAAATTTTATGTCACTGAAATTCAAAATTGTTAATGTATTTCTTCCAGTACGGATTGTTAAAAATAAATAAATAAATAAGTAATGTTTATA
Organism: Trichonephila clavipes; assembly: GCA_019973935.1. NCBI lineage: Eukaryota > Metazoa > Arthropoda > Arachnida > Araneae > Nephilidae > Trichonephila > Trichonephila clavipes. Next base: position 48,599 of record BMAU01019177.1, read on the forward strand.
AAATTTTAAACTTATGTCGTTCCCTTGGGTTATCACCCTCAGTCACTGGGGGCGTACTCTGTGGTAAACCCAACCATTGTCCCCGAATAGAATATGGCAACCCCTTAGAATTGTTTTGAGAATCTGGCCTGGCACATGATCACATGAAAAACACACACTAAGACGATGTCTGATGAGCATCACAATAAAAGAATATAGAATGTGAGAAATGCTTCTTTCGCCGTAAGGTCGTATTTGTGTCGTGAGAAAGCTTGGGGGGTATGAGGTATGGGTGGTCTACCACCAATGTTTTGAGAAACAGAGGAATCAAAAGTATTTTTGCCCCTTTTTTTATAGAAGTAAATGATGCGTGAAGTTGAACACACTATAGATCTTATAAAAAACCTCTGAGATCTTGTCATTTTAAACATTCGCATCCATCAACGCATTTTCCCCACAATCACCTTACGTAAGCAACACGAGTGCATTTACTTCCAATTAAAAAAAAAAAAAATCTGTGAAAAGGTTTGCCTGTGGTTTTTGGCTATGTATTCTTTCAAACAAACAATTCTCTGACTAACTTCACACACAGGCAAAAATTCCACTAAGTTTTATCTTAAAAATAATAAATGATGATTTGTTTTTCAAAAATTTTTTTAGTAAGCTATGCTCCTATGTGAAACAAAGCATTTTAATAGAAAACAAAGGCTAGAAATTTATATTTAAGTCATTCGAATACGTTTGGAACTGTTATTTTGCAAAAGTGTATAAATGGATAATTTTTTATGATATTTAGTTTCAGCTAGATTAGAATAGATGCATAAAATTGTTTTAAGAATATTATTGCAATAAAAGATTATTTAGGTTCAATATTTTGGCAAAAAATGTACATAGAATAACCTTTTTTCTAAACATTCTTTTTTTTTATGGAAAATGCTTCTATAATAATAATATTTTGCATATATATAGCTCAGACCTCTGTACAGAGCCTGAATTTCTGATTTTTGAAATATATAACTTAGAAATGGAGTTATCCCTATTTTAATACAACAAAGGGGAGAAATTTTAAGAAAAGAACACCGATAATTACTTTAATTGGTAGTAACTCTGAAAATAATGTGGATTTAACAAAAATTCTATTTCAGTCCTTCTGGAGAAATCTATGCTTTATATAAGCAAAATATTATTACTATAGAAGCATTTTTCATAAAAGGAGAATGTTTTGAAAATAGGTAATTCTAAGTTAATTTTGTGCCAAAATATTGTATTTAAATAAATTTTTTTTGTCAAAATGTGCCCTTAAAACAATTTTATACATGTATTCTAATCTAAGTGACACTAAATATCATGAAAATTATCTATTTATGCGCTTTTTTAAAATCACGGTTCCGAACGTAGTCGGATACCTTAACAGCAGAATTAA
>BMAU01019177.1:55000-354432 GCA_019973935.1 Trichonephila clavipes
TGTTTTTATTCTACAAAGCCTTTAAGCGGAGAAAAATCGGAACTCTTTCTGCCAAGATTTAAATAGTAGTAAAATAAACAACTAGCAATAATAATAATTAAAAAAAAGGCGCACTTTAATCGTAGCAAGAAATTTTTTTTCACCTGGGAAATTTTTTTTTTTTTCTTTCTCTTCAACCTGTAATTTTGACCTCTACGCAGTTGATTTTGAATTAAATTTCCCTGAAATTTGTCTTCCACCAGTCTTATATGTGTGTGTGATTCACCTTTTTCTCCCCCCTTTCAAAGCGTTCCAATAGAATTATTTCGATTCCATCCACATAATTACGTGGGACAACGCAAATGTGTTTATTGTTTTTATTTTACAAAGCCTTTAAGCGGGGGAAAATCGGAACTCTTTCAGCCAAGACTTAAATAGTAGTAAAATAAACAACTAGCAATAATAATAATAAAAAAGGCGCATTTTAATCATAGCAAGAAATTCACCTGGACAATTTTTTTTTCTTTCTCTTCAACCTGTAATTTTGATTTCTTGCTTCAGAAAACTCTAATGCCTCGTACTAGATGTGAAAAATTTCATGACCCTAAAAAAAGCCGCATTTGCTTAAACCATAGGTTCTTAACCTTTTTTGAAATGGCGTCCCCTTTTCTAGAGAATACCGTACTTCGATACCGCCCACTTCTACTCAAAAGAAATAAGAGAATACATAATACATGGTGAAAACAAGAATTAATTTTATATAAATTAATAATTCTATTACTAATATAAAACATATTTTTTAAACTAATTTTTTTCTAAAGCCCCCATTTTTTTATTTGCGAATCTGAAATAGTTATTGTCCCAAATATATTTAAATGTGTAATATTATATATTTTAGTTTTAGATAAACATTGTGGTAATTGAAACGCTATTGAATTTCTTCTTTATTTAAAAGATTGGAGTAAAAGTTTTAGCTTACCTGTTATAAAGACGCTTTTGAAAGAAGGTTTTGATGATATGAAGTAATTCACAGTAAACTATTGCTTTCAAACTAAAAAAAAATTGACAGTTTCAGCCTTTAAAGAATCCCACGTTAATTCCTGGTTAACATAGTTAATTATATTTCTTGGATAATATACATAATGAAATGCAGTTGACGAAACATTTTTCCTACTGCTCACAGACAAAGACAACACTACAATATAGAAATTAAAATTTACTATATCATTCAATTTATATATATATAATGTAGGTTTAAAAATGTAACGTATTCTTTAAGTTTTTCCTCCACTTCCCGAGCTACCGAAAAATGTTAATTTTCGTACACCTGACAGAAATGATTTAAATACATACAATCAACATAAGATAACCAGTATTAAAGTATACTTTTGTTAATAAATAATCAGCGTGTTTTTTAAATTCTTTTTAGACTATATTTGTTAATAAATGCCAATCAGGTGTCGTGTCACTTTTTTCAAAATTACGTGGTTTTTTGAACAGTGCGACGTTAATATTCAATCAATCAATCAACCGAAGTCCCTCCGTACCATCTCAACGCCCTCTAATTTTTTCTGGGTCTTTTACTGCCCCCTGAAAGCCTCAAACGCCCACGTTGAGAACCTATGGCTTAAACAATTTTGAAATTCGTTTCACATTTATTAACTTTTTCTACAATGTTACTTTTCAATATATTTAGGTACAATTAGAGCACAAATGATTACAGTTTTTTAAAAAAATATATAGTTAAGTTCCTTTAATAAATACCCTTGTTCTTTGCTTGTGAAATCATTGTCAGCAAAACATTTAGAACTCAGGCTCCCTTTCAGAGAAAAAAATAGGATTAAAAAATTTGAGTACGAACAACCATTACTCAGCTGAAGCATGTTTGTTTCCTCATGACAAGGTCGCCCAAAAACTAGATATATACATACCTCTCCCCCACTTTCCAAAAATTTAATGAGTTAGAGCAGTCATTCTGACTTGCGACCAGGGGCGTAGCTACCGCCGCATCAGCCCTATCAATGCTACGGGTCCCAACAAGTAATATTTGAATGCTTTCAAATAAGTTTTGTTAATGCGATAATTTATTTATTTTTCTAAAAAAGGGCCCTCAAGGAATTCAGATACAGGGCCCAATAAGGACTGGCTACGCCAGTGTTTGTGACCAGTTTTCAATTAATAATTTTCTTCTCCATAAAATAATAACATATTGAATATTCAGTAATAATATACTTTATAGAGTAATGCGACACTATGACTTTAATTATAAAACGTACACATTATCAAGATAAGTATTAAATTTTCTATATAATGTTATGACCTGCCCATAGGGTTAATAATAATTATTAATCTTATTCTTAACTTAGTAAATTAATTGTGAGATATAATGTGTAATACTGATACATTTATAAGTGTGTTATATCAGAATAAATGTAGTAAATTAATAATTTTTAAAATAATTTTTTGTTTTCGACTTTTTGATATACTCGTACCCTCCTTGTAGTGTTATCATGCCCCCAACAGGAGCGCGCCCCACAGTTTGAGAAACGCTGAGTTAGAGTGTTATATTTAAAAAGCAAAATAAATAAATAAATAAATAAAAAATGAATAAAATAAAATTTAAAAAAAATTTACCTTGCGATCAAAACCACCGACACAAAGAAAAAACCCCTTGGGCTAAACTCCATGACACTCCACACTGAACATTGTAAAGGGAACGTACTCACCAAATATCGGGGGAAAACAGCTGAGGAGGGGAGGGAGTAATATAGGGAACTATTTACATTTATTTGCTCAAATCTGTCAGCAAAAGAAAGGGCCTATTTATCCAGTGGGAAGGAAGAGAGGAAGCCCCAACAATGAGCGTATACAATGAGCACAATAGCGCACACAAAGGGGGTCCGGACCTCCAAAGCCCTTGACTTTTTTTTTGATTGATTAAAATGCTATGTATTTAGTACGCGCGCGTAAAATTGAATTAAGTATTAGTTATTAATAATTAGTTTTATTAATTTAAGCAAATTATTTATTCAATGATTAATTTTTTTACTGTTTTTTATTCTCGCAAATCACAAAATCAAAAGAATGTGTTGGGCGGCGTATTGGATCCTGATACGAGAATGGTGGACCCCCTCTTTCATTAAAAAATTTATGTGTGCGCCACTGGATGAGAATAAAACCACCTGTCGCTTTTTCGAAAAAACTGCAACACTCATTTCCTAAGGAAATTGCGGTAACGGAGTAGCTTCCGCGACCTTCTAGATATAATAAACGAAATAAAGAAAAGAGATTGAAGGATGGTATGTGGACAATACACACACACAGATTGACATACTTTAGAGGGAAATCATTCTGACTACTACTTCCTAAATGTTTGCCTGTTGTTTTGTTTTAAAAATAAGTGTATCATTTTAAAATACCTTTAATATTTACAGTGTAAGAAATCCAACACATACTGAAGAGTATCAATATACGAATAAACTAATTTATTATCATTTCTTATTTCCATTCTAATTATTTTTTGCATATAAAAATAAGAAGTATTATCGAGTTTGAAAGATGTGAAAAACGTTTTAGAGTAAGATTAAAACGTTTTTTTAAATGCTGAGATAAGATTTTCTACATATATTTTTGAAAGCTTTATTCTTTTAGTTGTTGATAATAATATCATTTATTATATCAAGTATTTTATTTCCTTTTTCGGTTAATTTAATTCCGTATCTAAAGTTAAAATTTTTATCTAAATCTTATTTTACATTTTTCTTTATAAATAATGTTTTGTAAATAAACTTTAAGTATATCCACTAATTTAAATGTTGATATTTTGGATGAAATGTACTCTAGAACTTTAATGTAACACAAAAAGAGCCATTAAAATGGGACACTGGAAATTCTTTTAAAAATATAAGCCTCATTTAAACGATGGACGCTTAAGATATTTGCAATATTTTAACTATAAGCAATTTGAAAAATTCAACTGAACCTTCTCCTAATAATCTATCGTCTGTTCCAAAAGAAGAAAAGACTTTTTAAATTGGCATCAAAGTGTTAATTCAGTATAGCTCATATACAGAGAGAAAAAGAGAGAGAAGCTAATATATAATATATTTCCTTCAAACTATACATTAAATATATGTTCCCTCTTATTTAAATTTTAGACATAATCATAAAACCTTTTTTTTTTCAAAATTCATTCAAGAAATGTGATTGCACTTAAAAATTGAAATTTCTCTTTTTAAACATAATTTTGATCGGGCATTTAAATTGTTTTGTGAAAATTAATAATTAAATATCTTACAAAATTAATCGTTATTGTTACTGGGTTATATAACTAAGTATAGCAAAATCTTTTTTTTGTTCATTAAGGTATCCGACTACGTTCGGAACCGTGATTTTAAAAAGCGCATAAATTGATAATTTTCAGGATATTTAGTGTCACTTAGATTGGAATACGTGTATAAAATTGTTTTAAGGACATTTTGACAAAAAAAAATTATTTAAATACAATATTTTGGCAAAAAATTAACTTAGAATAACCTTTTTTCAAAATGTTCTCCTTTTATAAAAAATACTTCTAAAATAGTAATATTTTGCTTATATAAAGTAAATATATCTTCTCCAGAGAGTCTCAACTAGGATTTTTGAAAAATTCACATTATTTTCAGAGTTACAACCAATTGAAATAATTATCGGCGTTTTTTTCTTAAAATTTCTCCCCTCTGTTGTCGTAAAACATGGATAAACCCACTTCTAAGTTACATATTTCAAAAATTCTAGTTGAGCCTCTATAGAGTGGTCCGAGATACATGCAGGCAAAACATTATTATAATAGAAGCATTTTTCACTAAAGGAGAATATTTTGAAAATTGGTTATTCTATGTTCATTTTTTGTCAAAATATTTTACTTAAATAACTTTTTATTGTAATAATATTCTTAAAACAATTTTATGTACATTTTCTAGTCTAAGTGTCACTAAATATCGTAAATATTATCCATTTACATGCTTTTGAAAAATCACGGTTCCGAACGGATACCTTAACAAAACTGAAAGTGCAAAATATAGAAAAACAAAAATTGCAGCTCTAGTCGTATTTCAGATTTCTCCTTTTTGTTTTTATAACATATTGCAATGATTCACTTTAATTTTCATCGATTTGGTCTTATGATTTAATAGCGTCAATTTTGTCCGTAATTATTCGTGATTTTTTTAAAGTTATGACCAACTTGGTGATTATAGTATATTAGTGTTTATAGTAAGAGGGCATACATATAAGACGGAGAGAAGGCAAATTATGTTAGCTTGTGACGAATCTATACGGAACTTTATCACTAACCTTCTGAACCGACCTTTTTAGGGAAATTTAATTCCCTACCTATTTCCAATCAACTCCAAAAAGCGGACAGGATTCCTTATTATGCAGATTAGATTCAGTATTTAAGTCAAACGAAATAGTAAAGTTAGAACAGTAGGAGATAGACATTGTGACATAGAGTTATAGTAATTTTGAATTGGAATATTGTTGATAATTTAATCTCAAGAAGAATTGAGACTACGAGTGGTAAATATAAAATTGTATTTAAAGTCTCATTAAAACTTTAAGAATCGGATTAAAGTTAAATGTTCATTAAGAACATTATTAAATATAATTCTGGGATCTCTTATCGTGGTAATTTCTGCGTGATCGTTATTTAATGAATTGATTAATTAGATTATTAATTAATTGAGTTAAATTTAAGGATATTATGTTTAAAACCTCATAATATCTGTCTTGTTGTTGCTAATAAGTCTTTGATTCTATTTGGGAAAGGTATCTAAATAAAGAAAGTTATTTATAAAAATGGCTACTGGTTCATTTACGTCTCCTAATTATTATAGTTCTCAAAGTGAGGTCCATAGGGATCATTACAATGGCGCCCAACGTATAAATCCCGAGAATAGAGTCGGATCCAGTTTTAGAATCATTCCGGAACAATATTTTTCGGGAATTGAGAACATAGATGATTTTTTGGAGAATATTGATCATAATCTCGCGTATTATGAGATACCTGCACAACTGGCATGTGCTTACTTGAAAGGTCATCTCAAAGGTCGAGCACTCGACTGGTTCGAAGTTCTAGGTTATAGAGTCATTGAAGATAAGACAACAGACTACGCGCACTTAAAACAGGCATTGTCAGAACAATTTCCCGTGGTCAGAAACAGGTCAGAACTAGAAACGCGATTTTATTCCTCATCACAAAGACGAGATCAACAGCCTTCGGACTTTATTTATGAATTGTTGAAAATTCATAAAATACTTAAACTAGAAATGTCGGAGGAAAAATTAATAGATCACGTCATCAGTCGATTAGAACCCCAAATTTTGGATTATGTCGAAGTTAGACATCCACGAAATACTGCCAATCTCCTACAAATCGTTGATAAATACGAAGAACGTTTTATGCATAGGCAAATCAGATGTTCGAGTGAGGGATTTAGAAGTTCAGGCCCTCATGAAAACAATCGTTTTAATACCCGGCATAGACAGGAAAATTGGAGGGAAAACAGAAATAATGAGAGATACACCAATAATAGCCGACCACAAAGGGAATTTAATCGGTTCGAAAACCAAGGTTTCACAAATAATCACAGATTCGAAGGTAGACGCCAAGGTGGACAATCGGATCAACCATTCCACAGTCAAGGCGGTCGACAAAGTGGATCGAGAAATAGTTCATTTCGAGGTCAAAATGAACGAAGTAGAAATTTAAACTTTTAAGCGATCGATGTGAATATGGAGGTAATCGATCGCGGGGTACGGAAAATCCTCCAGTTTGGGATCATCGGCCTATCAGAGTATCCTCTATAAGAATGACCCCAGTCGAATTACCGTATGTCCCTATTCTATTAAATGAAACCTTTATTACAGCACTATGGGACACGGGAGCAGAGAAATCTTTTATTTCGGAGGAGGTATACCGCAATTATTTTTCATACCGACCTCGTCAAAAGACGAAAGACAGAGTCGTGACAGCACAAGGAGCCCCGTGCAATCATTTGGGTAGAGTCGAATTACAAATTAGAATCAGGGAATTTCAGAAACCCTGGGAATTCCATATACTTGATAACATGCAGTATCAGTGCATTCTAGGGATTGATTTTATGAAGGCGTCGCGATTAACATTAGATTTTGATCAGAAATCCTTAATCATTCCCGATCATCTGATCAAACAAACGCCTAAAGAGCCGAAACTCGTTGATATTGATCTCACAGAATCGAAACTTGATGACGAGCAACAGAGGCAATTAAAAGCCTTATTTAATAATTTTAAAGGGTTATTTTCCGATCAACCGGGATTAACGCATGTTGTATATCATGAGATAGATACTGGAGATAAAGGACCGGTAGTGTCGAGACCATACAAGTACGACCGGGTCAAACAAGGCATCATCGATTATCACATAGATAAAATGTTACGGGATGGTACAATTTGTCCTATTAATTCGCCCTATGCATCTCCAGTCGTATTAACTCGAAAGAACAATGACCTTCCTCCAGATTCTCCCGAGGCGTATCGTTTCGCGATCGATTATCGGAAACTAAATGCAATTACCAAATATCCTCGATATCCATTACCGGTTATTGATGACTTACTCACCAATATACCTCACACCAACGTTATGTCCACTCTAGATCTCAGAAGTGGCTATTTTCAGTTGGCGATTAGTCCAAAGGACATAGAAAAAACCGCGTTTATCACTCGCAATGGCACTTTTGCATTCCTACGCATGCCTTTTGGTCTTTCTGGGGCGGCGCCTAATTTCCAAAGAGCTATCGATATAATCCTCCAACCTGTTATTGGGCGTTTCGTGTCCGTTTATATGGATGATGTTATTATTACATCTCCATCGTTTAAAGACCATCTAGATCATTTAACTCAGGTTTTTACCTTATTACGAGACGCAGGGCTAACATTAAATAAAGAAAAATGTCACTTCGCTCGTGACAAACTCAAATATTTAGGCCTGATTATTAGTAAAGAAGGAATCGAAACTGACAATAAGAAAATTCAGGCAATTACGGAAATGAAACCTCCCAAAAATAATAGAGAAGTGTCAAAATTTTTAGGGATGACGGGTTGGTACCAAAAATTTATTCCGCGATACGCAGATATATGCGAACCATTGTACCAATTAAAGAAAAAGGGGGCGAAGTTTAACTGGTCGGGAGAAGCACAGGATTCTTTTGATCAGATCAAACGCACACTAACGGAGGCACCGATTTTGCAATTACCAAATTTTTCTGAACAGTTCAATTTATTCACTGATGCAAGTGGGGTCGGAATTGGTGCTGTACTTCAACAAAATCAAAAACCTATTGCTTTCGCGTCTCGAACCCTTAATAAAGCAGAACGTAATTATACGGTTACCGAAAGAGAATGTTTGGCGGTAATTTGGGCTCTAAATAAGTTTAAAACTTATTTTGGACCCCTACCTGTGAAAGTGATTACAGATCACGCAGCGTTAACGAAGTTAACCAATGGTAAGAATTTATCAAGTAGGATGATCCGATGGGCATTGAAATTGTCAGAGTTTAACATAGAATGGGAGCACAGACCTGGTGTTCAAAACGTGGTCGCAGACCTTTTATCAAGAAATCCAGTAGACAGTGTCGAGGGATCGCAAATTTCGTGCGCAGCTCTTAGAGCCCTCGCAATAAATTCCCGTGAACAATTCATTAAGGAACAGAGGGAAGATCCTGAATTAGGACATATTTATCGATACTTAGAAAACCCTGATGACGGTTCTGTTAATGCGACGATATGCGAGAGTTGGTCCCAGGACTTCAAGTTAATAAATGGTCTCCTCTTTTACGCGAAGTATTTTTCTACTCTAGGAGAACTAAGAGTTTATATTCCTGGTTCTCTTCGAAAAGATATAATGAAAGAATTCCATGATCTGCCATTAGCAGGACATCTCGGAAAGAGGAAGACATATCTTAAACTTCGTGACACGTGCTATTTTCCATTTATGAGAAAATATATATTTGAATATGTTTCAACCTGTGACCGGTGTCAAAAGTTTAATTATAAAAACGCGCTACCAGCTGGTCGTTTAATGCCTATAGTTTCGAAATATCCAAATGAAATTGTAACGCTAGACTTAGTAGGCCCCTACCCCGCATCCCGACCCGAGAGATATAAATTCATATTAGTTATAACTGACCACTTCACTAAGTGGTGTGAGCTGATTCCTCTTCGTAAAGCTTCAGCCCAGACAATAGCTAATGCCTTTTTAATAACTATATAGCGCGTTACGGAGCTCCGATTTCTTTGATAAGTGATAACGGCCCCCAATTTATTTCTGACGTGTTTGAACATCTCAGTCACAGGTTGGACATCAAACATATGAAAACGGTAACGTACCGACCACAGTCTAATCTCACGGAGAGAGTGAATAGAAATTTAGTTCAAATGATAGCTTCTTTTGTTGAAGAAAATCATGAAAACTGGGACCAATTTCTACACGAGTTCGCTTTCGCATTACGCACGGCGGTAAATGAGACGACAAATAAAACTCCGGCTGAGTTGTTTTTAGGAAGGAAAATCATAACTCCGTTTAGCAAGCTCATAAATGTTAAGGAGGATGCGAAATATGTTGGTAATAACATCGAAAGATTATTCGATGAGGCAAGACGAAATATGCAAAAACAGCATAAATATTGGGAAAAACATTACAATCTCAGAAGGAGGGATGTTCACATCAAAGTGAACGATTTGGTTTTACTTCAAACACATTTCTTAAGTGCTGCGGGTAAGAAACAAGTGGGAAAATTTATGCCTAAGTTTGAAGGTCCCTATAAGGTTTTAGAAATAAAAGGAAATAATTTAGTTATTTGGAAAAACGGAAGAAATATAACTGTTAATATTGATCAGGTTCGAGTGTACCGACCTCGTCAGTCAGACACGATTAGTTCAGATAGTCCGATAGAAACTCTATATGACGAACAAGAAGTTAGTCATGGGTCAAATAGATCAAATCAAGGACAGTTTAAAGAGCATAGGAAAACCTCTAGTCAGGAAAGTGAGAGGTGTAGATCACGGCAGAGTAACACCACACGGGAGATCCCCAGAAATAAACGTAAAATTAATAGTACTACGTCGAAGGACCCAACTATAAAAAGATCAAAGATATGTAGGAAAAGATCACGACAAGGATCTGATCATCAGGACCGGAAAAGACACGCTCCTGAACAAAGGCAAGGAGTCAAGAGATCGATCCCTTCCTCGATCTCGTCCAGAAATTTCAAATTTAAGAGACCTAATACCTCTTCACCAGGAATACAGTCCATTGCAGGTCCATCAAAGTTGCCTGATCGCAGGAATGCTACGACTACAAGTGGATCCCGAATGGAAGTTAGTGGACGTGATAACCAGACCCGTCAAACCAGAGCGACAACGAGAAGACACAACGAACAAGCGGAGAAAACAGTCCCGTCAAATCAAACCAATACAAGAAGACCTTGCCCATACTATCTACGGAGCCGTATACAAGAAAAAGACAGAATCCATGAGAACCTCAACAACATCGAAATCAACGGCATACCTGGCAGCATATTCCGCAGAAGAAGCCTCAGTATGGAAGCGATGAATGGAGATCCAGTCCATAGGATTTAACAGACAAAATCCAGGTTGTATTGTTTCATTATCTTCGCGGTACGAACAAATGAAGAATTTTTGCAATTAAAGCAAGTCACGGGCGGACTCTAAAATTAAGAAGACTGACAAAAGTGGACACTACATTGTGTGTTTTTTTTTCTATAACAGAAAAAAACGACTTTTGTGTTACTTTTTGTATTTTGGAGAAAACATCTGTAAATTTTGCATTTGTTTACTTCGATGTATGACTTCGCTAAGATGCGACAATTCATTTGGTTGTTTGTGTTATTTATTTATTACAAAATGATTATTATTATATGCTATGTATGTTTCTATGTATGTTTTGTTTCACATCTGGTGCCTTATTGCGCGGCGAAGTTAGATAGGATTAACCATTAACACTAACTAGCGCATCAAGTTTTTCGAATGAGAAGGCAAAGGAACCAGATATTTATTGTATGACATTCATGTAACAAATGTATAACTTCATGTATACTTTTACCTACTTCTCAAATGGATATCAATCTTTCAGGGTAGCTGACCCTGAAGTCTTCGATGTTCCAGTGCCAAAGAAGATTGTATTGTATTTTTTTGTATAGTATATAAATCATACTCTATGGGGCTGGTTTTTGCCACCACTAGGGTGGTTTTTCCCACGCCCCCTTGCCGAATGGATAGAGTGCAGGGATTAATTTAAACTTGTAAAATATTATGAGGTTTGTCAATTAATTCTAAATCGTAATTTTATCCTTTTTCATTACGGAAGATGTTTCAATAATATACAGTTAGAAATTAATATCGTCGATACTGTAAGACAAAGATAGGATTTACGTAATTTATTTTTAGGACATTTGAGTCCTTCGAATAAATCCCGTTTTTTCTTTTGGAGGGGGTTGTGACGAATCTATACGGAACTTTATCACTAACCTTCTGAACCGACCTTTTAGGGAAATTTAATTCCCTACCTATTTCCAATCAACTCCAAAAAGCGGACAGGATTCCTTATTATGCAGATTAGATTCAGTATTTAAGTCAAACGAAATAGTAAAGTTAGAACAGTAGGAGATAGACATTGTGACATAGAGTTATAGTAATTTTGAATTGGAATATTGTTGATAATTTAATCTCAAGAAGAATTGAGACTACGAGTGGTAAATATAAAATTGTATTTAAAGTCTCATTAAAACTTTAAGAATCGGATTAAAGTTAAATGTTCATTAAGAACATTATTAAATATAATTCTGGGATCTCTTATCGTGGTAATTTCTGCGTGATCGTTATTTAATGAATTGATTAATTAGATTATTAATTAATTGAGTTAAATTTAAGGATATTATGTTTAAAACCTCATAATATCTGTCTTGTTGTTGCTAATAAGTCTTTGATTCTATTTGGGAAAGATATCTAAATAAAGAAAGTTATTTATAAAAATGGCTACTGGTTCATTTACGTCTCCTAATTATTATAGTTCTCAAAGTGAGGTCCATAGGGATCATTACAAGCTTAACTCTAAAAAAGATATTTAACAAAAATACATCCTAAGTAAAAATATATTTTATAAGCTGAACACAAAACCCTTAAACATCAAAGAATAAAGATTTGTTGTTAAAATTTTTGAATTAAATAATTTATATTGGCAGCTGGCAAGAATATTAAAACATGAATTCCCAACTTAATATTCTTTTATGACGAATATCACCAAAAGTGTTATTTCTAGACATTCCCCGATTTCAAAAACATTTAAAAGCAACATATATACTTATATTTTTAAGAAATAAAAAAATAAAAGTTAGAGACTGTTCAAAAAATGTTTTAAAATATTGCTATGCTCACTAAGGTACACACAAGATTGATTGTAGGTACTGTTTTAAATCTACGAATTCATAAGGATGGAAAAAAAAATTTATCTTCTGTGTTCTTCCAATTTCATAAAATTTTCTTTTCCAATTAATAACCTTATATTAAATGAATAATATAAATCCAATGAATAATCTTGACTAAAATAGTAAATTTTATTACCAATTAGTGCGACATATTAGTCTGATGATGATTTTAAAATTGTACCTAATCAGTGGCGTACACAAGGAGGGGGATCCTCGGGTCCGGACCCCTTCCAAAGCCCTTGATTTTTTTCCAATTGATTATATTCCTATGTATATAGTACATAAAATTTAATTAAGTCTTGGTTATTAATAATTAATTTAATTAATTAATGAAAATTATTCATTCAATAATTAACTTTTTACTGTTTTTTGTTCCCGAAAATCGACAAAATCAAAAGAACATGCACTGAAGCATGACACGAGAATAGTGGACTTTCGACCCTAGACCCCCTTGAAAAATTTCTGTGTGCGCTACTGTACCTAATGCACAAATAGAAATTTCAAATTTCTAGACTAATAGTTTTTGCTCAGAAATAACACTTAAAAATATTATTCTGGGTGATACTAAAGCTAGCGACACTGCTGATATAAAGTATACAGTCATATCAATGATGTTAAGTACTTTTTAGCAAATTTTTTTAAAAATGTTTTAATAAATTGTTTCTCCTGAAAGAAACTGAGAAGCTACACCCAAAACTGTAATTAAAAACTGACGAATATCTAAAATTGCTAGAAATTAAAATAAGTATGCAAAAATTAAGTAAGGGGAATACCCCTATCTTTAATAGTCACAAATATAGTCAATTGCTCATTAGTAATTTAAATGAAAACATGATGCACATAACTTCTGTTAAAAGAAAAACAAAGAAAATAATATTAGTCAAAAGTAATGTAATAAAAAAATGTAATCTTAATTTTTATTTTAACTTAAGTGATGTAAAATTTATCATAGTACTTTCCTTCCTTTTTGTCATGGGAAATGAGGGCTTCTACCTAAGTTTTTCAAAACTAATTACAGTCGAACCTCCATATAACGAAACTCTATATTACTAATTTCTCTATTGTTTGAACTTTTTCCTGGAACCAAGAACATTTTACTATTTTCTTGGTAAAATAACCTCCAAATAGCGAAGTGCATGTTCTACTTAATGAACTTTTTCACTTGTGATTCTATTTTGTTTCCTTCCTATTTTTAAAATAATTCAGAACGTTTTTCGAATTATTCTCTTTTATCCCATTTTATCGTGATCAATGACCTTAACTCGTTTTACCAGGTGCCTCTCTCATCTAGAACAATGAAATGGCCGTAATTTTTCAAACAAAAAACTCAAATAAAACTAAAAGATTTCATCAATATTTAAATTTAACGTTGCATGTAGCAATGTATGCTAATATAAAAAATTACAGGTTATGAAATAATGTATATTTAAAATTACTTGTGAGCTTAAAATTCAAAATGTCGCTAAAAATTCATTAATTTTTTAATTAATTTTTAAAGTTGAAACTACAGTGTATTTCGGAACAATGCTTCTTTTTTTTCTTGTTTTTCTTGCAGATTTATTTTTAATGGGTGAGATATATAAAATGAAAAGATATTAGTTTTCAAAAAAAGTATGAATGATTACTCTTTGTGAATAATATATAGAGTTTATAAATTTAAAATTTGTTTCATTTTAAAGTACATTAAAAGAGGATTCTCTATGAATGAGTTTTCCATATACCGAATTTTTTTTGAGATTTAGCGACTTCGTTAAATAGAGGTCCGACTGTACTTGTAAAAGAAAATTTGATAATTGAATACCATTCTTATATTAAATTTGTTAAAAAAACATATTTCTCAATAAATAACAGAATTTGTACAATATTTAAAACTACAATTACAATAGTAAATTAACAAATAAAATATTTCGTAAGCAAAATAACCGAATTAAAATTGAGGTTTTAACCAAGCAAATGAGATGAAGACAAACTCAAAATATTTTTTTTATGAATTTGGTTTCGGTTTTAGATTGCGATTTCAATTGCATTATATCCTTAAAAGCGCAGGTCATAAGAATAAATTCTCTAGTTTTTTTTAAATGCATCGAACCGTATTCTGTTAAGTTTTTGAAGATCTGTACCTTCGTGTATACTCCAGATGACAATAGAAAAGTTATATTGTAAAAAGATTTTGTAAATAAAAAGCCGTTTTTTTTGTAATTGTTATTTAACTGATACCATTTCTTAAGGACAGTATATCTTTATAAGATTCCATGCACAAATTACTTTCATACTTGGAAGGGGCGGGAGTAATTTAAAAAAAAATGCTGCCGAAAGCACCGAGACTTAATCTTTATG
The DNA here is from genome assembly GCA_019973935.1 of Trichonephila clavipes. NCBI lineage: Eukaryota > Metazoa > Arthropoda > Arachnida > Araneae > Nephilidae > Trichonephila > Trichonephila clavipes. The sequence goes on from BMAU01019177.1 coordinate 69,839, forward strand.
CTTAACATTAAAAATCTGGTGGTCTAAGGCAAGTGCTCCGCAACCTTTTTTATCACCGCGGACCGGCCAACGTTTGTTAGTTTTACCGCGGCCCGCTGAGGGGGAGGATTTTGATTGTTTGTATTTTAGACTGTTTTGTTTTAACAGTTTTAATTTAATTGTATTTAACCGTGACTTCTAAATAAAATATAGCTTCATCAAAAAATGAATATAAAGTAATTTAACAAGGAATATTAAGTGACTTTCATAAAAAGTAGCCCAAACCTATGAAAAACATACCACAGTAAAAAAAGAGAAATAATTTAATGTTTCTTGTGCGGACCGGTATTATTTGATCCACAGACCGGGGGTTGCGGAACACTGGTCTAAGGGCTTAAATCTCCATATCCCACCCTTTTGTACGCCACCGCAAGAATCGAACAAGTAGCAACAGAGGGGTTTGTGAAGCAGGAAATAGAAGGTAGGACAGCTCTACTCAACCTGCAGCCCACTGGGCCTTTTAAATGGCCCAGTCATGGCCCATTGCTCTGAGAAATTAATTTATTTCTAAAAATTTGGCGGGAAATTCTTTGTTAAGAAATCAAATATAGTAATTTTGCTTTTTTTCTTTCGATGTCGTATGATCATAAATTTTTTGTTCTGATTAGTGATAATAGACTACAGAGACGTAATGACCATTTTATGAATGGAACTTATTTTTAACTATCTTTCATATCTTCCAAGCGAAAAATATTCGAAGAAAATAGGTTGTTTCAAAACGATTGGCATATTGACTATTTTGTAGTGAAAAATAATCATGGATCGGTAATTGTTTGATTTGTCATGTAAGTGTTGTGTTTAAAAAGTACCAATAAACAGGAATCGTTCGATGACACTTTTCCTCGAAGATATCTTTCAAGAGGTGATAAATGGGCTTTCTTGAATAATCTTTACAACAGCAAAATAAAAAAAAAAGATTTTGTCTGTGGTAATATCACAGCGGTAACAAAGGCATCCTGTGAAATTAGTTATATTATTGCTAATTGTATGAAACCGTTTACTGATGCAAAAATTGTGAAGGAGTGATTCTTAAATGCTTCCAATTAAGAAAAATTCAGTGACAAAAATAAAAATTAGAAAGAATAATTAAAAAAACAAAAATAGGAGTTTTAATATTTTGATCAATTTTCTGCATTTTAAATTTCCTATGTTATCTTGGTCTTAAAGCCTTTCTTCCCCCCTCCTTCTCCCTTAATCCTCATGTTGCGGGCCGCGTGAAATAGCTAACATATGTCAGCTGCCCGGTAGAAAAAAAAGGTTGAGTACCCCTGAGATAGGGAAAAAAAGGACAATTCGTGGAGACGATGCTTGGTTTCCAGGAAGGGAATTCTTATAATGACTATATTCTTTTCAACTAGTGTTAAATTTAGTGATCGATGGGAGATTGATTACATACTCTCAGTGGGAACTGTAGGCTCTAACATTAAATGTCTCTACCATGAGGAGAATAAACAGGTTTCAGGAATTGTGGTGAGAGTGGGAGAATATTAGCGTCGCACTGTTCAGCTACGCAAAGGCTTTCGGCGACGGACCTAGTAATTTTGAACCACAGGAACTGTGAAATAATACCCTTTCAGAAAATACACATTGGTAGACTTATCTTACTTCCAAGTATTGTTAAAGGTTACTGCTAAAAAAATTTCAAATTAATGTTTCAGTTTTTACTTGAAAATTTTCTTCTAACAGATTAAAACAGGATTGTGAAACGCATATTTCCTTTCAATTAAGATTAAAAGTCATTGAATATAGAGTTTTTTTTTCCTTAACTGATAATTTTATTAATACAATTTTATAGACATCTAATTTCGATAAAAGTGGTTTAAGGCACTATTTGTTCAAGGAAAATTTTATTCAAGAATTTTGCAATAAATTGCTAACATGTAATATGAAAAAAAAAAAAAAAAAAAAAGTCAATTCCTGCTTAGGTCAACAAAGACAAATATTATTTTATATAGTTACTTTTAATTAAATAGTTACAATTATTATAAATATTTATATACATATGACAGAATCACAATATTAAGTGACAAAATAGAAAACGATTTCCCTTACAATTTTCCTTTCTAAATATGGTGTTGAACTATTTTTTTTGTTTGTTGCTATTTTTCCTTTATTAAATTTAATTTTTCTAATAAAATAGTATAGTGAAAAAGAAATCAGATTCTCAGAAATTAGGCCTGCTTCGAGTTAGAAATCCAACACGCTATCCATTGCGCTACAGGGGCACAACGAACGATTTTCCTTTCTATATATGTTCTTTGACTATTATTTTTGTTTGTTACTGTTTATTCACTTTTTAATTTGATGAATGAATTAATATTTGAAAAAATTGTATTAACAACAAGTGTCATCCACTACACATTTAAAAAATGTATTTGAACTTGAATGGATGCATAGAAAGTATATTTTATTAAAACGATTGAAAATTTGAACAAGATATATATAAATAAATACATAGGGAGAGAGTGAACTAATAGAAGGAATTAAAAAAAGACAGACGGCTTTTTTACATGACTTTATATAAAATAATTTCAAAACAAATGAATTCCTGGTTTTAAAGCTACACAGGACCACTTATTATTATTTTTTTTTAAAAAAATTGGTGACAGTAATAGTAGAAGTAATTTATGTTTTATTTTCAGATTACATTATTTAATTGATTGTGAAATAAAAAGTTAGTTTCTTTTTCTATTATTTTACAATTTTAAACACTTTGGAAGTTTTTCTTAATTTTTTAAATTACTCAATTTTTTTTTTTAAAAAATTCGTGATTAAGGGATTTATGTTTTTTTAGATTATCAGGAAAAAATGTCAGTATGGAATTGAAAATCTGATTCCTAGTTGAATTTTAATAATTATTTTTGAAGATAAACCTAGAAAAAAAAACTCAAATTTTTACAAAATATTAGCTTAAATGTTTTTTTTAAATAACTAGAGCTCTCAAATGTTTTTATAGAACATGTATATGAGTATGTACAAAAATTTTTTACACACTAGCTTGAACAGAAAAAGGAATAGAAAACACAGACATCATCAAAATTAAAAGTCTAAACAAACCCGTTTTTTTAGACACAAAATTTTTTTATACGTTATTTTCCAACTTAAGTTATACATTAAACACTTCTTTAATTAAATATGACTGAAAATATTTTTTTAGTTCAAAATATTTTTTTTATAATATTGTTAACCTTAACATAACACTGTCATAAAAGGTTTTTGAAATACAAAACATTTATACATAAAATAAAACTGATACAGCTAAAGTTAGAAATCATCAGGTTTGTACTTACTATCTAATCAGTTTTAAATCGGGACAGCTTAGCAAGTTAGATTTTATTTTTGTCTCGCGACTTTAAAGTACTTACTGTAGTACTGTAGTAATATAATGTAGTTTGGTACATCATGCAAATGTTCAGTTTTACCTGCAATACCTGCATTCAGAACACATGTATTCTGAATTCTCATTATAATATTTAGTAAAGGCAGGTTTATATATATATATATATATATATATATATATATAACTTTCTGTAGTATTCCATTTCTTCTATTGTTTTTCATAGCAACCTGAGAACGTTTTGGTAGTGTCATTTTTTCAACAAGAAAAAAAAAACTAATGAAAGCAAAGTAAAAAGCCTCTAAGTTACATAAACTATGTGTGTAAACAAATATTGAGACTTGAAATCAATCTTAGTTAAGTAACTATGAGAACTCAAAAAACTCAAAACATAAACTAACAGAAATGATTTTAGCAGTGAAAAGTTAATTTAACAATAATTTCCCTGAAAGAATTGATTACGTTCAAAAATATTTTTAATTAATTCAATTTTTAAGAATTGAAAAATGCTTCAAAATGAACCCGAAATTAAAACCTAAGCTCTGAAAACTTCAACTATCTTAAAAACTAATTGGTTATCTGATCCGAAATTTGGGGGCAAGCTTCCCAATTATATGGGCCACAAAGAAATGATGAAAAACTTTTTTTCGATATTTTAGTCATTCTTAGAGTACTGCTAGCTTTAAAGTAAGCCATTCGGTTTACATTTATTTCCTTCTATTGTTTGAAGTTGATTTCACTAAATATTGAAATTATCTCTCATTTGAATATCATATTCTAACTCCTTTAACTTAGAAACAGGAGTATGTTTAAAAGAACAATACACATTTGTGTTCATATCAACGAAATTTTTTCTTCGTGTAATGTATTCCATATTTAGTCTCTTATATATTAACTTTGAATAAAACTTTGAACAAATATTTGTATAGTATTTATAAAACGTAAAAATTCCACGAGATATGTGCGTTTTATAACAGGAGAGTTCTATTAATGTTTTCAGTCATTTTTTAATATAAAAAAGGACTTTTAGTTTACAATTTTTCTTTTCACATTAAATGAAGAAGGTGAGTATGTATAGTCCTTTTTCAAAATTTATCTCTGAAAGATTTTAAAATTGGTTACCTTTAAAATATACTTAGGTAAAAATTAAAAATCCAGTCAACTCTAAAAATATTTTTTTTGACAGCTTTATGTTTTTTAACATAAACTACTGGAAATTTCGTTTATATTTAGCTATTGTTTAAAAATTATTTTTATAATTTAGCCATCATTTTTTTCTAAAAATAAATACGTGTAAAGGCTTGTGATTTAAAATGAGTAAATGTATCTGTTTTAAGACTTTGGAAAACCTCATGCATTTTTTAAGTTAATAGTGAAAGAGATAATCTAGGAAAAAAGAAAACACAATTTAGTAAACTTAATGACATTTCTATTTTTCTAAAAATGCTTATGAATAATTAAAAATGCGTGTCTAGTACAGCTGAAGAAAAAGAAATATTTACTGATTAAATAAACAACAGCACACATGTAATACAGTATTATATGCAATGTAAAATAATGATTATACGAAGTAATGCGTCACATAAAAATGGGAAAATATAAGTTTTGAAAATTTACAAGAAGAGATTACCTTGAAGTAATATTCACCAGGGAAAAAAATTTTCCGCTACATTAAAATTACCTCCTATAGGTTGTGGGTCCTTTTTTAGAGAAGTATTGACTTGAGAATAACAAAGATAGTTATATATATCATTTACCTTCGCTAAATGCAATTCCTACATTTTATCCACACACGCATCGTAAATGTAGCACTCTGTCGTCAATCCATCTTCCTTCAATTGAGTATGTTCAAAAATGAAGTCCCGACTTTAACTGAACATGCTTGCCTTTGATCTAGATTCCCCCTTTTCACCTCAACCTTTTGTGAATCGACCTGAATAAAAAAAATAATAAAAAAAATCTCCTCCTTGTCCAACGATCTGATCCCTCTTTCCCTTCTTAAAACCCAAAATAAGTAGAAAAGATAAACGACCTCTCTAAAGTAGCAAATATCCTCTGAAAATACTATACACGCTACGCGTGATACTGTCTAAAATTTCTTTAAAAGATGTATAGTATAATTCAGTGATACTCACAACCTGTGGCCCGGTCATGACCCATTGCTTTGAGAAATTCACTTATTTAAGAACAAGTATTAAAAATTTGGTGGGAAATTCTTTGACAAGAAATCAAATATATTGATTTTGCTTTTTTGCTGTCGATGTCATACGGATGCGAATTGATATTCTTTTTCTATTTGTAACGATTACTGTTAGTGATAACAGACAACAGTGGTGTAGCGAATATTTTATGGGTGGAACTAATTTTTAACAATCTTTCATACCTTGCAAGCGAAAAATATTCGAACGATTTGGAGGTTGACTGTTTTGTAGGGAAAACTAATATGTATTAGTACTTGTTTGATTTGCCACGAAAGTGTTGTATTTAAAAAGTACCATTAAACAGGAATCACACATACATCCAATGATACTTTTCCTCCAAGATCTCTTTCAAGGGGTGATAAATAGGTTTCATATATTGAATTTTCTTTGAAACAAAAACAAAATGTTTTGTCAATGGTAATGTCACAACTGTAACAAAGACATCCTATGAAGTTTGTTATATTATTGATAATTATATGAAACCGTTTACTGCAAAAATTATGAAGGAGTGTTTTTTTAAATTCTTTTAATTTAGTGTTAGGGATAAAAATAAAAAAATATAAAAAATAATAATTAAAAAAAGTGAAACAGGAGTTATATAATATTTTTATTAATTTTCCACATTTTAAATTTCCAATGTTATCTTGGTCCTAAAGCATTCCCCCTCCTATAAGCTCATTTTGCAGCCCGCGCGAAATGGCTGACATATGTATGTGGCCCAGCAGAAAAAAAGGTTGAGTACCCCTGATATAATTTATTTCTTAAATTTCATCTGATTTGTTTCACATTTTCGATTATACCATTTAAGCAAATTTTTGTGAGCCCAGCAGAAAAAATACAATGTTTGTTCCTCAACATATCCATTCAGCTAATCGATATATGACGCTATTTCCCCTTTTATTTTCAAAGTTATTGACTTTTTTTTTATCCTTTTTTCAAAATGTTTGAAGTATTTAAAACATGAAACATAAAATATGCAATTTTAACAATCATAATAATACAGACTTTTTTTTAAAAAAAGTTCAACTTTAAAATTTTTTTTAAAATCTAGAGTCTTTCAAATGCTAAATTATTAAAATATGTATAATTCAATAGTACACAAAAAACAAATTAGAATTATCAAGCAAATAAAAGTATATCAGCTCTAAGATTAATACTTGTACGTTTTTTTTTTTAAAAAAACTATTTAACAGTATTTTTAAACCAGTTTTAGGCCTATAACTGCATGGGCCAGTGTAAAATTTTCTTATTTCTGTTGCCCTAATTACGGATGTAGAGTTGAAGAGATCTCACGCCTCATCTCTCGTCCACATCTAAACACTTTGGATTGCAAAATGTAAAATATATAATCTCAATAAACCTAAAATTCAAAAATGGAATGAAAAAAAATATCCGAAAATACATAAACTATCTAAGCACTTTTTTAAAAAAAATATGTTGAAATAAAGAAAACAACACAACTCTATATTTCTTTGGTTTTGAGTTCATAATTGAGATCTAGTTGTTTTTTTTAATGTGCATTTAATGAATTGGAAAGAAGAAATGGGATTAAAAAAATCTTTAAAAGCCGAATTCTGATTGATAAATAATTGTGCGTTATTTTCTCATCTGCTCTTTTCCTTGATTTATTTCAAAACAAGGTTTTTGCCCATACTTGTTTAGCAGAATAATGTTGCACTCCTTGAAAAGGAGAGCTGCGTGGACCACCATAAAATCGATACACTTGTTGATTTTCCCCACTGTTTCCAGTGGGGGAATTACGATCCGGTGGGGGATTTCAGTAGGGAGGTAATGATCTCTTTATACTTTTACTCACCACCAAAAGCTTCGAAGCACTTAAACAATTTAGATAAAAAATATACAATTTTAATAACCTTTAAAATCAATAATAGGGTCAGAAATTATCAAGGACATGTCAAAAATAATTAATGTAATTAAAAGAAGCTTAAAGAGTAGTAGACAAATGTTAATAAATATGTATTTTCTTTAATTGAGAATAAATAATTGGTATTAGTGTACTAAATTTTAATTTTTTAAAAAAAAGGCTTTTTGGTGAATTAGGAGAGATTTGAAATTCAAATTCTTCATTAATAACCTGAAACAATTTGTCATCTGCTTCCTTATTATTGCTCTTTCAGTTTTCTGCCCATACTTATTTACTATGATTCTACCGCATCCCCCAGACTGGGAGAGCTAGCTACAAGTGTCCACGCATAATTGATTTAATAAATCGATACCTTTTGCCTTCTCTCCGACTGAAATAATATCTCCCCTGCCTCCTTATTCTTTCTTAGTTCAATTTTCGGCCTTCGCTTGTTTACCAGGATTCTTCTGCCTCCCCAGACTGGAGCTACAAGTGCCCACGCGTAATCAATTCAATAAATCAATACCTGTTGACTTCCTCCCGGTTGTTTCCATGGATACGGGCTATTTTTGTCAAATTTCGTCTAACCGAGAGCGAATCTTACCCGGACTAGCTCTTCGAAATGATTGATGATGAGTTACTGAGGGGGTAATCAAATGGCGGAACATTATTATTTTAACCGTTTCGATTCGAGTTTTACCATATGCAGCTATACTCATTTAAAAAAAAAACCCAGTTTTATCAACCTAAGCAAAATCCCTCTCTCATTTTTTTTTCACCAGGAAAAATATTTAAATATTTTTCCGATTTGTTACCTAGAAACAAATTGCCATATAACTGATAAAAATTTCACAATTCAAACCAATCCTTGAAACTACGGTGTTTATATTCTTGTGCTGTAAGGAAGGATGGTGAATTACAATATGATACATTAATGAGCTCTAAAAACATTAATCGATATTTTTAAATTTTAAGTAAAACTCCTTTTTTTACTCATAAAAAAACTATTTAATTTTTTTAATAAAATTTATCGTTTTATAGTCATTGTTCATTTGAATAATCATTACGGGAAAAAATATGAAAAAAAAAGGAATAAAGTATTAAGGTATTATAAGACTACGTTCGGAACCGTGATTTAAAAAAAAACAAAAAAATGGATAATTTTCATGATATTTAGTATTACTTAGATTGGAATACATGCATAAAATTGTTTTAAGGACATTTTGATAAAAAAAAATATTTAAATACAATATATCGGCAAAAAAATTAACTTAGAATGACTAATTTTCAAATTGTTCTCCTGTTGTAAAAAGTGCTTCTATTATAATAATATTTTGCCTGTATATAGCTTAGACCTCTGTACAGAGGCTCAACTATGATTTTTGACAAATTCACATTATTTTCAGAGTTTCAACCAATTGAAATAAGTATCGGCGTATTTTTCTTAAAATTTCTCCCCTCTGTTGTGGTAAAACATGGATAAACCCACTTCTAAGTTACATATTTCAAAAATTCTAGTTATCCACGTACAGAGGTCTGAGCTATATACAGGCAAAATATTATTATAATAGAAACATTTTGCGCAAAAGGAGAATATTTTGAAAATTGGTCATTCTATGTTCATTTTTTGTCAAAATATTGTACTTGAATAATTTTTTATTGTAATAATATTCTCAAAACAATTTTATATACATTTTCTAATCTAAGTGACACTAAATATCATAATTATTATCCATTTATACGCTTTTGCAAAATCATGGTTCCGGACGTAGTCGGATACCTTAATGTTTTTTATGTTTACATATGCTTTAAGCAATTTAACAAGAAATCATAGAATTTCTTAAGGTGTATCAAAGTATACATACAAATCAGGGATGATTGTAACGATTCTAATCTTCAAATTAACGTGAAAAAAATACTGATTAGAAGTAATATTTCATATGAGTGTTTTTTTAATGTTAATGTTTGCACGACTTCAAAAACTTGAATGCAAGCAACCGGTCTATTATCATAAGAGTTTGAAGTTGATCATTTGCATAAAATCTAAAAATGAATGAATAAATAAATATTTCATATCTATATTTCGGAAATATGTACAAATACGCAATAAAGATAAAATAAATAATTAAAAAAGAATTTCAAAATCAGTTTAATAAGCCAGAGCAGTTCTAATTCCTGAAAAGATGAAAAATTTCTTGAATTATAGAAATGATTTAACGCGAGTATAGTACCTAACTATAATAGTGGGCTTTATAAGAATGATATTGACAAAAAGGTCCGAAAAATATACAAAAAGATCAAACGATATTATTACAAGATGAAAAAATAAAATAAAAGGGAGTATTCGTCTTAAAGGGCAGCATGAGGAGTGAGTGAAGAATGGAATTCTTGCCCTGTTGTTCGTTAAACTCAAATAGAGCCATTACATTGTAAGGTGTAGAAAGAAAAGGAAAGCACACACACAAGCATCTAAGCACAGTGAAGTACTGACATGTTTAATTGATATCAACAAAAATTAAGGTATCCGACTACGTTCGGAACCGAGATTTTGTAAAAGCTTATATAAATGGGTAACATTTATGATATTTAATGTCACTCAGATTAGAAAATGAGTATAAAATTGTTTTAAGAATAGTATTACAATTAGAAATTATTTAAGTACAATATTTTGACAAAAACTGAACATAGAATGGCCAATTTTCAAAATATTCAACTTTTGTGAATAATGCTTCTATTATAACATTTTGCCTGTATATAGCTCTGACCTCTGTACAGAGGCTCAACTAGAATTTTTGAAATATATAGCTTAGAAGTAGGTTTATCCATGTATTACACGATAACAGAAGGGAGAAATTTTAAGAAAAAAACGCCAATAATTATTTCAATTGGTTGTAACTCTGAAAATAATGTGAATTTTTCAAAACTCACTGTTGAGCATCTGTACAGAGGTTTGAGCTATATACAGGCAAAATATTATTATAATATAAGCATTTTTCACAAACGGAGAACATTTTGAAAAAGGTTATTCTAAGTTGATTTTTTGCCGAAATATTGTATTTAAATAATTTTTTTTTGTCAAAATGTCCTTAAAACAATTTTATACATGTATTCTAATCTAAGTGACACTAAATGTCATGAAAATTATCCATTTATGCTCTTTTTTAAAATCACGTTTCCGAACGTAGTCGGATGCCTTAAAGGATTCTTTGTGCCAAAATCTTTTCAGCTGTTTTTGAAATTTTCAGTTCTAAATCATAAATTCATCAATTTTGAGAATAACATTTATAATTTCTATTTCCTGATAATTTTTCCTTGTGGATGCTTTTTTTCTTTTTTGTGCTGAAATATTTTTGCCTATATATATATATATATATATATATAGTTTAATTCTCTATACAAACAAGAGATAAACTTTCATATCAATCACATTCGAAAAAAAACAGAGACAGTAAAGAGAATGCACAATGAAGGACACTAGATTAAAATTATAAAATGGATGATGCAGTATTATAAGCATTGCTGACTTAGTACAGCTAATATATAATTTTTTTTATATAAAAAAAAGGGTTGAACATGTTTTTTGGCCAGCCAACCTTCCCCCTTTATGTAAATAATACTGAGCAAAAACCTATTGAAAATAATGGATAGGAATATCTAAATCCATTACAAAATAGAGGTAACTTATCTAAAAATTGCACTTGAAAATGTAGAGCCCGCGCTAAATCTGATTGCAATAAAAAAGTTATTGCCAGATTCTGGACCCTAATACAGATTCAAAGCATGTAAATGGCTGAAATGTAGCACTTAACAAAAGTATAAAAAGAATAGAAACGAAAATCAATAAAAATATATATATATATATATATATATATATATATATATACTGTATTTACTCGAATCTAAGCGGCCCCATTTTTCCAGTGTTAATGCTACAGAAAAACGGGTGCGGCTTAGAATCGAAGGCAAAACGTTTGTTGGATGGAGGGAAATTGAGTTTCAACCCATTTCAAAAGGAAAAATATAACCATTTATTCCGGCCACTTGCATTGATGATTTATTCCATTCCGCAGTTTATTTCCAGTATTCAATCTATTCTAAACATCGTTGTCTGTTCGTATTTAGGAAATTTTTTTCTATGCACTCTCTTTGATCACTTAAACATCAGAGATATCGGTAACAACTCCAGGATTTCACTATGACGGAGTATGAAAAAGGAAGCAATTTTATATGCAGAAAAAATGGTAACAGAGTAGCGGCCACTGAAAATTTGACACGAGTGAAACAAATATACGTCGATGGCGTAAACAAAATGATATAATTTCTTCTTGTAAATGTTCAACAGTGTTTAATAATTCTCTTACATTTTCCCATAATGCATTCTTTAAGAAAATGTTACATAACAAATGAATTGGATAACATAGAAGACGACGTTGCGTGGGAAAATGGCGACTGAAGTCAATTTTGATGTCAGCTTTGACAATGGCAGTGACGAATTATTTTCGAGACATGATACTCGGTTAGAGTAATTATAGGTTCATTTATACATTTGAAAGTTTTTAACACTGATCAAATAAATTAATTACTCACTCTTATTATTTCTCCTTATATTTTTTTTTAAAAAAATTCATAATCATTGGTTATTGATGAATCTTTTACACAATTTTTCCTTTTTTCTTAAAAACAAGCAGAGAATTGGGAGTGTGGCGTAGATTCGATGACAGCATTTTTTCACAAAAACATTTTGAGAATTCGGGGTGCCGCTTAGAATCGATGGGGACTTAGATTCGAGTAAATACGGATTACTAGGAAATGGAATGAGCTTATGCTTATATTAGCTTGTTTTCACTGAGTAATATTGGCAAATAAAGAATTTTGGTATATTAAGACTTTTTTGATCGCTGCAATTTATCCCAAGGCCTAAGAGTTGCTAATGCAGCATTTCTAAAACTGTGGGGCACTCCCCACCTCCTGGGGGAAGGGGTGATAACTCTACGAGGGGGACGCGATCATATTGAAAAGTCGAAAACAAAAGATTATTTAAAAAATTATTAATATACTGAAAACAAACAAAATGCATTCTGACATAATAAAATATAAAATATACATTTGCATTAATGTAATACACTTAAAAATGTATCAATACTGCACAGTGTATTTTATAATTAATTTAACAACATTAAGAACAAGTTTAATAATTACCCATGGGTTTATCATATATAAAATTATGTGATGTATTGGTGGGGGGATGAAAAGGAACACATAAGCAATACCTTCTCTGAAATTAGTAAATCCTTCACAAACACTGTCAAGGTCCTTTTATTGCATTCCAAAGCCTTCGGAATAATTTTATGGATAGCAGTGCACAGAAAAGATCATTCTTCGGGAAGACGTATATATACGTCCGGGGAAATTAATGTTTTGGCTAAGTGAGACGTTTATATAGGGCGGTTGCACTTAAGAGGTTAAAGCCGTATTCTAATTTTATCGTCAAAGTATAGTACGATTGAATTCAATATTTTGTTATTGTATGGAAGGGGGCGTGATGAAAATTATTGATTGAATATTGGGTCACAAATATTGAAAGTTTGAGAGTGAGTGAGTGACTTAAGGGTTTATTGGCGCAAGAGCCAGTTCCGGCTATACTACGCGAAACATTTGTGCGTTTTATATACTATAAAAATTTAAAAATACATTCAAAATATTAAAATTTTATACAAATAGTGTATATGTATAAAAGTAGTTTATTTAAAATCAAGTACACATCACATAATATCGTGTAATGTATAAAAGGTAAGTTCTAAAAATAAATTATCTAAATTTTGGGGAGATTTACCCCACCAAGTCCGATATACAGGATGGAAAAATATCATTTCCCTGAAAGTTTGAGAAGCAGTGTGCTAATGTGTTAAGTGTGGTTATATTACTTTGTCCTATGCTATCTTGCTATTTACTTGCGAACTGTTCTGCTTTAAGGTAGATTTATTGCAATTTAAATTTAATATTATCTATATATGGAAATATTTAAGTACTTAAGGACTTAAGTCATTTACTGGAGAAATCTATTGATTAATTTTGCAGTTATAGAAGACTGAGGAGACTTCTTGCAATTTTAATTGCACATTTTTTGGTTTAATTAAAACATACAACACCAACAGTGACGAAACACTACACAAAACCGATACACAAAAGTATTCCTTTTTCGCTCCTGAGTTCTCAGCTTTTATAGTTTTTCTCAATCGGAAGCTTTTAAAATCCGGTAGACAGTTGCGATTGGTCAGAATAAGCGGATGATGCAATATTGCACAAAATCTTATTTTAAAAACTCGAACTTGGCACATTTTTAGTGTGGTTTTTAGTTGTGGTTAACGATATGTTTCCTGTTAGGCGTATAAACTAAAAATTAATTATCACGTGATGTGTTTGAGGGCTCAAGACCATTATAAATTTAAAAAAAATCCCTCGAGAGAAAATTTAAGTAAATTATTACACACATTGGCGGAACGGAGAATATTAGAGCCTACCTGTAAAGTGAGGTTTTGAGCCCCAAGCCGGATTTTACAAAAAAAAAAAAAAAAACCATAACATCAGGTTTTGTCCCTCCCTAGAATCCCCCTCTCGCGATGCGGGGTGTACGTCACGCCATTGCAGCCTATGTTAGAATTATTTCGCTCTTCCCTTCTCTCTACATTTTGTCAAAAAATACAATTAAATTTTTTTTTGTTCATAAAGGGGGGGGGAGAAAACTGAATGCTCTTCTTTTTTTTTAATTTTGAACAAAATACATAAGTTTTAGTTAATAAGTACCTTTGGACTTTCAGTTAATAAATAATTTGGCGTCAGTGAGGCTTTGGGCCCCTAGAATCATATAGTAAAAAAAAAAAAAAAAATCACTACAGCTTTTGGGTGATTACATATCAATTGTAATTGATTTCTCAGAATTAATTAACAAAATGCACAGTTTTTAAGAACTTTTCTTTTATTTCCTTTTTTCAAAATGAATGAAACAATTGATAAAAGAAAATTTTTTAAAAAAATGATTCAAAAACTCATTCTATTTTGATCTTAGGAGAAGAAGCTCATCCTCATTACTTGACCATACAAAACTACGAGGTTCTCGTGTTAATTCTAGATGGGACTATCGATTGATATACAAGTTCTTAAAAATAGATCCCTTATGAAATACTTTGATTTTATGCAGAAGAAAACTTGAATAATAATAATACGCAAAAAATGAATAATTCTAAAACAAAACTATGAGTATCACGTATCTTTAACTCAGCGAGAGGAAAGTTTATATGTTTCTTTAAACTTGTTTATGTAAGGAATCAAGTATTCTAATTTATAAGTAATTGTAAATCTTTTGTGAGTATTATTACAAATCACGTGTTTCTAAATATATACATCTTTTTTAAAAAAGTGTAATATACCTATTTGCTTACAGATTGTGACTTCTTTTTTGGATAGTATAACACCACACGTGCACCCCTAAATATTGCAGGGTCCTTTCATGATGAGAAACCCAACGGCTGGAGACGTGCAAGTCGGAGCTCCAAGTGTCATTCGAAGTGTCAAAAATGATCCACCCCACCCCGGCAGTGGAGAGGACAGTCCGGTGAAAACACCAAAGAGAACGGTTGTGTTGCCTTCTCCCACACAAATGACATATTCTGAACTCTAATGAAATAATCAATAATATAAATAACTTCTAAGTAAATGTATAAGTATTCTATGTATACTGTAATTAATAGCTGTGACTTAAATAAATCAACTATTTAATTTCCCGCTGTCATTAATTTCCCCAAACATCACAAGATGTTAAACTTGTTAATTTTTATAATATAATTGTTTTGATGTGGTTTTCTATCTTTTTTGACTCATGAAACCCTTAGAATTATGAAGTGTTCTCTCTTAAAGTTTTCTCCTCACTGTTTCTCTCTCACTGCTTTAGGAGAATATATCATAAAATAATATTTGTCATAGATCAACATATTGTAGGTACTTTATGTAAAGACAAAATAAAGAAAAACGTTGTATTTGTTGCTAAGAATTTTTAAATATAATGTAAGTTTTAATTTGCTCATATTCATAATATTAATATATGCTTCACACACACACACACACACACACACACACACACACACACACACACACACACACACACACACACACACACACACACACACACACACACACACACACACACACACACACACACACACACACACGCACGCACACACACACACACACACACACACACACACACACACACACACACACACACACACACACACACACACACACACAGGTATCCCCTACACATTTATTATAATTAAAAAAACTGGGGCAGTGGCGCACACAGGAATTTTACAAGGGGGGAGGGGTAAATGGTCAAGAGTCTACCATTCTGGTATCATGCTTTAATATGCCACCAACAGGGCCGATCATAGCAGGTGTGCAGCGCATGCACCGCACGAGGGCGGCCAAAACAAGGGGCGGCCGCATATAGTTCTATCAATGAAGCGAAATTTTGTGCAATTTCTTAAAATATATCTTATCATAAGTGCAATAAGCATGCTGAATTTTAAACAGTTATTGAAAAATCAAAATAAGTCTCTATTTCCCGATAGCATAACATAGTTTAAGAAAAACAGAATATTAATGCACAGTGTGTTGGCTCACACAAATTATCCATTAATGTCTACTTTTTACGTCCATCCTTCATTTGATAGCTATGTTCGTGACAGAGTTGGCTATACCGCAATAGAAATTTTTTTTTATTATTATTATCAGCGACACTGGCAACGCACTGGGGATTGATATTTAACAAAAGCGTCTCAAAATTGACTTTGCGAAAGCTGCTTTACGAAAATATTTGATATGGTTAATATTACCCAAGACAAAGGAGTGTTTAAATTCAATATGCATTTGGGAAAAATAAAAGTTTTCACTTTAATAATAGCATTACAATTTAGAAAAAAACAAAACAGAGGAAAGAAGTGATTGTTTTACTTATGATTTTACAACGCTCATTAACAGGACCCATTTTCCTTTTTAGTAAAAATGTTATACTTCCAATAAAAGGTAGTTTCTTGTAATTATATTTAGTATAAAAATATTTGAGAAAAAATCTTGCAGCTCTCATTTTGATTAAATAATTTTCATTACAAAGCTTGTTTGAAAAACACTTCAGTATTCCCATAGTATTGTCAATGTTAACGAAGTTTACCGAAGTTCTAAATCTAATTTTTATATTCTAGGTACTTCAGAACTATATTTAAAAAAAAAAATGTGCGGTGTGTTATGTGTTTTTTTAAAGAATCCCAAAATGTAACAAGATGCTATGTAATTAAATAGGCGAATAAAAAAATTCACAATATAGCACTAAAAACAATAATAAAAGAAAACATATTAAAAGCTAATAATGATCTACAGTACAATATGTTTAACGCGAAAACGCTTGAAGCGAAATATCGGATAACACGAAACAAAACAATGGTCATGACAACTGCTATGTATTTTCATGCATTTTTTCCCATCTTAGCACGAAAAGATTTCCCTTCTGGAAATGAACAAAATTCGGAAAATACCAGAAATTTCAGAAGGGTGTGAAATGAAAGAGATGGTCCCTCTCTCTCGCATTAGTTTTCTATATTATTGGAATGTCTTATTATATCAACGGAAGAATTCGTTGCAGTACATGATGATAATGTGTGTGCAGCCCCAATCATGACAGGCAAAGACATTTAGGAGTGTTTTCAAAGTTCAAAAAGTATCATTGATACAGATTCCGACGATGAAATGCCTCTCCTTTTCTCAAGTCATCCGAAATGAGGAACATCATGAAAAAAGTATGATCATTTACTTATTCAATTAAACAATGGAATGTGCGTCTAACAAAATGGACGACATCACACAATTTCTGGATAATTTGATAGTAAAAAAGACAATACAAAAAAATTATCAGATTATTTTCCAAAAACTCAGTAAATGTTTCGTTTTACAAAAAACTTGATATATATAGTTCTGTATTAAATTTCAGTAAGGTATCCGACTACGTTCGGAACTGTGATTTTCAAAAGCGCATAAATGGATAATTTTCATGATATTTAGTGTCACTTAGATTAGAATATATGCATAAAATTGTTTTAAGGACATTTTGACAAAACGAATTTATTTAAGTACAATATTTTGGCAAAAAATTAACTTGGAATAATCTTTTTTCCAAATGTTCTCCTTTTGTGAAAAATGCTTCTATTAGAATAATATTTTGCCTGTATATAGCTCAGACCTCTGTTCAGAGGCTCAACTAGGATTTTTGAAATATATAACTTATAAGTGGGTTTATTCATATTTTACGACAACAGAGGGGAGCAATTTTAAGAAAAAAACGCGAATAATTATTTCAATTGGTGGTAACTCTGAAAATAATGTGAATTTTTCAAAAATTCTAGTTGAGCCTCTGTAGAGAGGTCTGAGCTATATACAGGCAAAATATTATTATAATAGAACCATTTTTCCTAAAAGGAGAACATTTGGAAAGAAGATTATTCTAAGTTAATTTTTTGCCAAAATATTATATCTAAATAAATTTTTTTTGTCAAAATGTCCTTAAAACAATTTTATGCATGTATTGTAATCTGAGTGACACTAAATATTATGAAAATTATCCACTTATGAGCTTTTTTAAAATCACGTTTCGAACGTAGTCGGATACCTTAAGTTCTTGTGAATGTTTTTTTTCATTGATTTTAATTAAATTCATGCATATATGCATATCTATGTAAATAAGTGTGCTTTAATAAGCCTAGTTTTGTTGAATATACGTTTTTTTTTTTGCAATATCCTTTAACACGAAAAAATATTTCAGTAACCTCAGTTTCGTGTTAAACTATTTTCACTGTATATATATCTGCCCACTTTTATGTATACCCCATCTCCCAAACTTTCACCACTTTCGACCCAATATTTAATTATAATTTTCATCGCTCCCCTTCCCCCCTCCAATAACAATGTATTGAATTCAATTATACACTGCTGGACAATTGCTAAGGACGGATAACACTATCATCCATAGCAACCACAAAATGAAAGGAAGCAAAATGTGGAAAATTAGAATAAGTGCGGGATATTAGTAAGAAAAAGTATGAGTTTGCAAATTTTTTTTCCACGTCTGTTCATCACGTGATAGCGTTCATAAGAGCTTTAAAGGTTTTGACGCGTGTGGACAGTTGTTGTTTCAAGTCAAAATTTTACAGGAAAAATTTAATAGACGAACTTAAAATATTTGACATGTCTTCCAGACATCACATAGATGATTTTATGCGTGGCCGAATTATTGGAAAGATCGAAGAGAAGGGCGAAAAATAACAGATGTTGCCAGGGAGTTCGACATCGCTCACAGCGTTGTTTCACGGCTGTGGAAGTCATTTAAAACTACTGGAATGTGTAGTAGACGGCACGGGGAGGTCGTGTTAGAAGTACGACGCCTGCAGAAGACAGATATATCGTCCTATCAGCAAAAAGGAACAGTCGCACCACAGCTCAGCAGGAGGCAAATCAGTTTCTTGCTGCCTCAGGAAAGCAGATCTCCCGAAAAACTGTTGCCAGACGTTTGAGGGGAGGAGGACTATACGCACGCAGACCTGTTGTGTGTGTCCCATTGACCAGACAGCACCGTACTACCCGTTTGCAATGGTGTCGTGAGCATCACAATTGGACTGAACAGGACTGGGCATGCGTACTATTCTCAGATGAGAGTAGGTTCAGTCTGTCATTGAATTGTAGACGCCAACTGATCTGGCGCGAGAGTGGTACTGCTTATCGTCCAGAAAATATCCAGGAAAAGGACCGATATCCGACATGCAGTATTATGGTGTGGGCCGGCATCATGATGAATGGCCGCACGCGCCTATATGTGGTTGCGAATGGGACTATGACGGGCCAACGATACATTGATGAAGTTCTACTTCCTCATGTTCGTTTTTTCCGTGGTGCTGTCGGTGATAAATTTGTTTTTATGGACGACAACGCAACATGTCATCGAACACTCGCTGTTCAGGATTGTCCTAGACAGCGAGGGTATTCAACGTCTCGTATGGCCAGCGCGTTCTCCAGATCTAAACCCCATTGAAAATGTGTGGGATGCTTTGGGAGGCAAATTGCTGGTCGAAACTATCCTCCGACAAACAAGAACACCCTCTTCCGTGCACTCACAGAGGAATGGGATAAATTGCCTCAACAGCTGCTGGATAATGTTGAGCAAAGTATGGTACGACGTGTGGAATGTTGCATCACACTCCACGGTGGACATATCCCGTACTGATACCTTTCTTTAAGGTGCCTGCTGACTTTTAGATGCATTGTTCCATTTCTCCGTACGCAGATCAAATGAACATTTTTTCTTTCTTTCGGATGTTTCACAGCTTTTGTACTTTCCAGAACAATAAATATTCTTTATTCTAATGTCTGAACAGTGTGGCAACTATATTTTATCCTACTAGGCCTCATGCCTCGCTTAATGTTATGCTACATAGCAATTTGTGATCCGTCCTTAGCAATTGTCCAACAGTGTACTATACTTATACATAAAAGCTGCAAAGCGACTTAAACCTCTTAAGTGTCACTGGCGTTTATAAAGGTCTCGCTCAGCCAAAGCGTGAACTGTCCCGAAAGTATAAATACGTCTTTCCGAAGTATGATCTTTTCTGTGCACTGCTATCCATAAAATTATTCTAAATGCTTTGGAATGCAATAAAAGGACCTTGACTGTGTTTGCGAAGGATTTATTTATTTTAGGTAATTTGCTTATTTTTATTTCTTTTCTCCCCCAATACGTCGCATATGCTTGACCATGTGAAAAAAGGTGGCATTGGGGAGCGAATCGCGTATTTTTTAATAGGCAGTTAAGGGATTAAATATAAACCGTACAAGTTATTGAGACAATAGTTTACTTTTGTATATAATTTTACTTATGACAAGGCCATTGTTACATTTGTTCTTAACTTAGTATTGTTAAATTAATCCATGTAATTGTGTATTTTATTTTTTTATTCGGTCAGGGTGTATTTCATTTGTTTACTTTCAGTAAATTCATATTTTTTAAAAATAATCTTTTTTTTTTCTGACTTTTCAATATACACGCGCCTCCCTCGTAGAGTTATTACGCCTCTCAAGGGGGGCGCGACCCACAGTTTGAGAAACGCTGCATTTATAGCCTTAATTTGCGCAATAGGTTGTGACAAACCTATACGGAACTTTATCACTAACCTTCTGAGACGTCTTTTTTAAGGAAATTTAATTCCCTACCTATTTCCAATCAGCTCCAAAGAGAGGACAGGATTCCTTGTTATGCAGATTAGATAAAGTATTTAAGTCAAACGGAATAGTAAAGTGAGAGCAGTAGGAGAGAGAGATTGAAGCAGAAAGGTATAATAGTGAAATTAGAAATTTATAATTGAAGATTTCTTGGTGGATAATTTAATCTCAAGAAGAGTTGAGATTGTGTGGTAAATATTGATTTATATTTGAAGTCTCATTTAACGTTTATATATTAGGAGTGAGATTAAAGTTAAATGTTCAATGGGAACATTATTAAATATAAATCTGGGATCTCTTATCGTGGTAATCTCTGCGTGATCGATATTCTAATTGTTAATTAATTGGATCATTAAATATTTAAGTTAATTTAAAGGACATTCCCTTTAAAAAACCTCATAATACTAGTTAGATATATTTGTTAATAAGTCTTTGATTCTATTTGGATAAGATAACCAAATAAAGAAAGTTATTTATAAAAATGGCTACTGGCTCTTATCTGACTCCTACTTATTCTCGTTCTCAAAGTGAGGTCCAAGGGGACCTTCACAAGGTGTCTCTCATTTCAACCCTTGTATTATATTTAATGTAACAAGGGTATGTGTCTGTATTTTTTTTACACAAATGTGGAAGTCTACGTCCATTGAAGCTATCTACAGTCGCATTTAATATTCTTCGTTAATTTGTTTTTGCATTTTATTTTTGTTGCCCCATACGTCCAGAGAAATATTTATAGCATAAATACGTTGCTCAAAATGGCATTTAAATGTTCAAAACTGTGTGTGAAACTTCTACGTATTCTGCAAACTTCGCAACCTTAAATTTAGAAGCCGTTCCTGTTTAAATGTAAGTTTTAACGTCGAATCAGTCGTCTTAATTAAATTTATTGGCAAGCCTTCTGATTTATGCACATTCTAGATTAATTTTCTCTGAGAAATATTATTTTACAGTTGTTAGGTGTGTAAAACATTGCACTAGTGAGTATAAAATAATTTTGTGGGACCCTGGATAATAAGTAATAGAATACTTATAATCTAGGTAGTACATATAAAGAAAAGATGTTTTAATATTTTTTATTATATTACAATAAAAACTGCAGGAAATTACTGAAAAAAGAGGCTTTCCAGCGCCGAATTTATGTTTTAAATTTCCTCGCGGAATCCTCTTTGGAAAACACGATTTTAGGTACTCTAGATTTTATATAAACATAGATAACATGAATCAGTGGCGCACACAGGAATTTTTCAAGGGGGTCCGGGGGTCGAAAGTTCACCGTTCTTGTATAATGCTCCTTTTGATTTTGTCGATTTTCGGAAACAAAACACAGTAAAAAAATAATTATTGAATAAATAATTAGCATTAATTAATAAAATTAATCATTAATAACAATTACTTAATTAAATTTTACGTACTATGTACTTAGAATTGTAATCAATCGGAGAAAAATATCAAAGGCTTTGGGGGGAGTCCGGACCCCCAGGACCCCTCTTGTGTGCACTACTGACATGGATCTATTTTATATACATACATATTCCCTTTTTCTTTTCGAATTTTTATTTTGATTTGTGGAGAGCCCCTGGGTATGCTTGGCGGAACCCCAGGACTGCGTCGAACCAACATCTAGGAGGTGTTGGTCGAACGCAGTTTGAAGATTGATGTAGAGGTCTTATTGGTGTCCTGCACTGAGGAGGGGGAAGGAAATGAGGTATGGGAGGTCAACCACCAATGTTTTGAGAAACAGAGGAAGCAAAAGCATTTTTGCATCTTTTTTTTATAGAAGTAAATGATGCGTGAAGTGGAACACACTCTAGATCTTACAAACAAACCTCTGAGATCTCGTCATTTTCAAGGCATTTACCTAAACATTTGCATGCATCAACGCATTTTTCCCCCGATCACCTTACGTAAACAATACGAGTGCATTTACTTCTAATTAAAAAAAGAAAATATGTGAAAAGCTTTGTCTCTTGTGGCTGTCTTTTTTCGAAATACTTCAGCAGTCAGGAATTTGTAGTCACAATAAACGTTTCTCTAACTTCACGCCGTCCAACCATGACGATTTTGCGCAAACAATAATTCCACGAAATCAGGGATGATCAACCTTTTCGAGAAGAATAGTTTTGCTTGCCACTTCCAATTTAAGGGGACGCGGTACGATTTAAACAAAAATCTTTGATTTTATGGTTTTTACAGTTTTTTTCCTTGTAACCTATGTATATGCAATACGTAAGACAGAATATTTACTCAAAATATCACAAAAAGCAATCCATTTAATTTTTTTTAAAAAAAATTTAAAATTTATGAAGTAATTTTAAAACGCTACTCTTCGTACAATAATTGACGTACACACAAGAAATTTGATTTACATATTTGTCAAACCATGTACAACAAAAGTTGGTATGGGTTTGGGGATAACATGATTCAAATTCCTAAAAATTTTTTTTTTATGAATTATGAAAAAATCCCTAAAAATCGTATAAATTCTAAGTTCAAATATTTAAAAAAAATAAGTATTGCTTTGATTCAAAAATGCATACCAACTTTTGTTATATATATTAATAGCAATCTATAAAAAAAAATTCAAAACATTTCATGCAATAGAAAAAAAGCCTTAGCATTTTAAAAGAAAGAAAACAAACGATTTTTTTGTTCCGAGATAAATCAATTTAAAGTTTTTATTTACTGTAAAAAGATATATATATATATAAGTGCATAAAATTACTAAAAAATTACTGTATGTACTACATGCACATGATAAAAGTTTTATAAAGTTCTTATATGAAAATTATAATTTTATATGTTTAAAATTTAAAATTTTCAGTACCTTACATTTTAAAAAAATTGCGATAAATAACATACGAACCCATTTCACGATGATTTCAAAATAATTCTAGTTAACATCTTCATATTTTTTTTTACATTTATGTTTAAAAAAACCCAGGACTATATGTAATCCCTTCTTTTTTCTTTGAATATTTTTCTTTTCGCATATTGGCTAGTTTTACTTTTCGACGTGCTATGCGAAAAGCAAGATTACTTTGACGATTTCTTTCTTTTTTACGTTTGTAATCACGTGTGGCAGCAATTTTTACTGCTTTTTCACCAAGATCGAAATTAGCTGCCTTTTGTATTTCTTTTAAGGCTTTCAAAGTACCAAAGTTATACTCTGATACCGCCTCAGAAACAGCTATATTTACACGTCGTGATTTCGCTGAAGTTTCCTTAGAGCACTTACTCCAAATCACGCTATGCAAACTCTCGTTGCTGTTCTGAGTCAGACATCTGGCACATCCTTTCAAAAGACTATCAGAAGATAACCTTTGATATATTGGAACAATTTTTGTCAAATAATCTGGATTTATTGGTGTTCCAATATTAAATTTATGTGGTGCAGGTTTTTCACCTTTAGCTAAGGCTCTTCGATAAAAACACCACGAAGCTTTGCCAGGAGGGCATTTCATGTGCATTGGAGTTTTATCTGTCGAGATACTGTGATAAAGCGTGGCATATATGGATTTTTTCATGCCCTGAATATCTCCTTTATTTTCCAGAATAGCTTTCTGATAGTACTGCGTTAGTTTTTTTTTATCGTTGTTTCTTTTAGACTGCCATAAGATTTTCCTCCTAAAGTGATACATTTAGCTCTCCAATCTTTCACAAGATTGCGTAAGCTGGTACCTAACCTTTTGCTTACGTGATTAATACACTCCTCTTTCAAAATTTCAACGTCTGGTTCATATATTTTTAGGCTATTTAAAAATTTATGAGTTTTAGCATCACCATCAGATAACAATGTTGTGTAACGGAAACCATATGCTTCTGATCGAGACCAAATTTTAGTGGCAGCCTTCATTTCCATTGCTCCTGTTGTCCCAACGGGGTTAATCTGGCAGGAATTTTTGTGGCCAGAATACCAAACATCGTATTCAGCTGTAGTTTCACCTAATTCATTTTTCGCACTTATACATGTTGGACAGTACTTGCTCATAATTTCATAGTCAATGACATATCCTGTTAAAGTGTCAACTACACACCCAATACCGATTTGGGATGTGTGTCCTCGGGTCAACCATGTCCGATCAAATGAAACAGCAATATCAGTAATAGTATTTGACCCATTTTGATCCAGTTTTCTGTATGCATTTTGAACGCTGTTATGTACATAGTTAAACACAGTTTGGGAAGCAAGAGAGTATGCTGAGTTGATGTAACATTTAATTTCACATTAAAAGTTTTACTTGACATCAAAGGCATATTGAGAAACATGCAAAATTTTTCAACCGATGTATGGCCCCCACTGATTGCAAGAAATGCTTGAACAGCACGAACATTCACATCGAAAGGTGTAGAAGTATTTGATTTTTTTTTCAAGTCTTGGAGATGTAAAGCATTCCATTTTTTGCTCAGAACATGTTTTGCATACCAGTTTCAATTGATGAGAAAATCCATATTTATGTCCAAATTCAAGTTTTAAAGTTGACTAGCAGCTACCATACTAGTTTGTTGCAGCTACCATAAAAAGTATACTTGAAAATATCACACAAGGCATTTTTGTCAACAATTATGTAACTTGGTCCATCATAGGTATCAGCAACATTTTCTTGTTCTAGTACACTTTTTTCTTGCATAGAAACTCTTTCATTTTTAAAAATGCTATCACCACTTGAGAGTTGAGCAACATTTGAATTGTGCTCTGAAATATCCATATTGTTTTCAGTTTTTGTTTCAGTGCACCATCGCTTTTGAATACTCAATTTACTTGATTTGTTTTTCCTCTTCGTACGAGGCATGTTTCACTATGAAAAATGCTGTATTAGAATACGTTTATATATATATATATAAACCGTTAAACTGATAACGATAAAATAATTAGTCTTGAAAAAGACTTTTTTTTGGTAAACCGAAACTAAATATTTCAAAAATATGAAATAAAAATTAGCAGAATAAAGAATGCAGTATAGCTCAACGAATGTAAACAAACATTAAGAATGGATTACAATCTCTTCACTTTATTTCAAAACTGTTTAACTGTGAAATTAGAATTAATTAATTTGGCTAGAAAATGAATAGTCTGCTAGAGCAGAATGATGTCAGAATGTGAATTCTGACGAGCATATTAGTTATCATAACTTCAATTTTTTTTATTTAGAGCTCTGAAATTTTGTGAGATAATAGAGAAACGTATAAGGAATAATTTAGGCAAATTTTTTTTTTTTTGATTTTTTGACCGATTTTCGTCAATTGAATCGTACCGTGTCCCCTTAAAAATAATATAATAAATATAAAGTACAAACCTAGGTTATATTGTTAATAAACTTTATGCAGGTTCAATTAGTTAGGTTAGGTATAAAATAAAAATGAGTTAACTCGGAGCATTTGATTCTAAATACTTATTAAGCAATCAGTACTTATTTAATACAACTTTTGAATTTATGGGTTTTTTTTACCAAGTAATCTTTACTACAGTACTAATTCTCTCTCTTGAAGATGCTAATAAAATTAAGTCTTTTAAATGCATATCAGTTAATTTTAAGTAAGATTGATTTTATTATGTTCATAGCAGAAAACACACACATTTGTTTAGAAACGTTGATATACAAACCTACAGTCATATTTGGCAGCTAAATCGTGAAAATTTGGGACATTGTTTTGTACAAATTTTCAAAATTCGAAATAATGCGGATAATTTGCAGTTGAAATAAGTACCTTATGTTTGCTTTTCAGTGTAGTAGGGTGCTGTAGGTCAGTGGTCTCAAACCCCCGGTCAGCGGACCGGTACCAGTCCATGGATCAAATACTACTGGTCCACACAAGAAACATTAAATTATTTCCTTTTATTTACAGTGGTGTATTTTTCTTGGGTTTGGGCTACTTTTTATGAAAATAACTCTATATTCATTTTTGGTGAAGCTATATTTTATTCTGAAGGCACGTTTAAATACAATTAAAATAAAATTATTATATATAAAATATATAAACGATCAACGTCCCTCAGTGGGCCTCAGTTAAAATTATCCAACGTTGACCGGTCCGCGGCGATAAAAAGCTTAGGGAACACTGCTGTATGTCAATAATTTCGATTGAGATTTCGGGTGAGTAACACAACTAACGTCTTGCAGAGAAATTGAAAACGGGTCGGTGAAAAGATTAGCATTTATCATCTTGAAAATCATCAAACACAGAACTGAATGAGTCATACGCTGCCAGCTTCATTGGTGAAATTTCTGTTCTTTTTTTTATAAGGTACAAGAGGCATGTAATTACTTTTTTGCGTCTTCATATCAATGGTATTTACCAAAAAAACACGTGAAATGTCTAACTTTAAAACCGTTAAGGGAAACAAGGATTGAAGTTCATGCTATTAGACCTCTATCAATGCTATTAGACCTCTTAAACAAGACCTAAAAATATTATTACCATATTAAATGCCTTAATTGAAGATACCATTAGACACAGGGGAAAAAATGTAACATTTAAATTTTTTATTCAATTTTAATTTGGCATGATTTATTATCATGAATTCAAGTATTGAAAAAAATGATTCGAAATCCTAAATTAAACATCGTAGAATGCATTGAAGGCTTAGATAATCGTAAAAATATTTAGTTTCCCAAAGATCGAATAATAACTTTAAGATATCTGTCGATTCAGTAACAACACTTCCTACAGATTTAGGTATTGATTCCGAATTTCCTATCTCGAAGCTCAGGAAAAAGGTCTATATATTTGTTTATGAGGAAAGTGATAAACCAGCTTCAAATTCCTTCCAGCAATTCGCGATCTCTTCAGCAAATGGACGATTTACCTTATTATCTGAGTGCTATTCGATATTCTGCTTTCTGTATGAGTTTCACAACATTTCTGATGATGATCTTATGAAAACCTGAAATGAACTCGAATATTAAGTTACAGGTAAAGGAGGAAGGAAGTATTGCGAAAGATATAGACGGCAAACAACCCTTTAATGAAATGACTTCATTCGAAGATATTTTTCAAGGTAAAAGCAGCCAATTGAGATATTAGAAATTATAGTCAAGAATGATCTCCAAATTTTGCTCAAGCAATAAAATTTTTTTAATGTTACCTGTTTCTTTAGCTTCAGGGGAAAAAAGTTTCAGTAAATAAAAAATTATTAAAAATTATTCAAGAAATAATATGACACAAGAAAGGCTTTCAGATTTAGCCATCATCTCTATTGAATCCAAAATCTCAAAAAAAAAAAAAAAAAAAGCATTTCAATGAAATTATTTACAAACTTGGTTCTCAGAAAGCCAGAAAAGTTATTTTATAGTTAATTATTAGGTAGTCTTTTTGTAGAAGGACTGATTTATATACTTTTCGTTTGACGAGGTTTATGCTTTAGTACTCTTTTTTTATTGGATTGTATTTTCTGAATAAGTACAGTTATTTTGTATTTATAATTATAAAATGTCTATTTTTTTATTTATTAATTAATTATTTTGTCGCTATTGTGACATATTAGCTGGTAAAAAAAGGAGTTCTGTACTTAGAATTGTATTTACATTTCATTAATGTTTTACATTAATGTTTCATTAATACAGGTAGATGAATTTATAGTATCAACGTTAAGTATTAGTCAAAATGTGAAAAATCTTCTAGAGGGGCGGCACATTAGGTCTTTGCACGCTGGCGGCCGACACCCTTGGATAAGCCCTGGCCAACAACATATTCTTTTGATTTTGTCGATTTTAGGGAACAAAAGACAGAAAAAAATTAACTATTGAATAAATGATTAGCACTAATTAAATAATAATCATTAATAACAAATAATTAAATTTTACGTACTATATACATAGGATTATAATCAATAAAAAAAATCAAGGGTTTTGGGAGGGGATCCAGACCCGGGGCCCCTCCCTTTGTGTGCGCCACTGAACTGGGATATATGTTTGCATTGTTTTTACACAAACTATCAAAGTCTATGTCTTTATTGAAATTATCTACATATTTCATATTCGGTGTTAAATAAATTTTTATATTTTGTTTTTGCTACCACATAAACATTTTTCGCTTAAATACACTATTCTGAATGTCATTAAAATGTTTATAGCCATGGGCGAGGAGTGAATATTAACGTCGCGCTATTCCTGTATATTCTGCATGAATTCGCAACCTAAAATTTAGGAGCTGTTCTTGCTAAAACTTAGGTCTTAGAGGATATTTATTCCGAGTAAATTTTTAACCAAAAATCAAGATCTCATTCCTATCTGTATTTTAACATTGAATCTGTTTATAGTGCAATCATTCCTTCTTGTTATATCAGTAATAAATACTGATTTTTATCGAAATAATGAAATGCATTTTCAATGCATCCCATAAAAAACGTGAATCCGTTTTGCACACATACATTAATAATTTTATACTGCTGTTTGTAAAAAATGCAACACCATGAAGGAATCATCAGAATTAAATGAAATTTAATGCACAAATGACTTGTATTAATACAAATAAATGACGAAATTTTCAAAGCAAAAAAATTATATTAAGTGTCCGAAATCAGTATTTGGTGTAGCCACCATGCGCTGCAATAAGTTCTGCTATACGATGTGGCATGGAGTCAAACAGATTTTGAATTTCTGCTTGTGGAAGAGAATTCCATATTACTTGTATGCGCAGCAAAAGTTCGTCTTTTGAAGCTGCAGAACGCGGATCACGAGAGAGACGCCGACCAACCAAATCCCAAATGTGTTCAATAGGTGACATATCCGGCGAATAAGCAGTCCAAGGAAGAAGTTACATGTGTTGGGCAGAACAGAAGTCTCGAACAGTCTTCGCAACATGTGGGCGTGCATTATCCTGCTGAAAGATATAGCTCCAGGGATGCCTTAAATGAAGTGGAACGACTTCGAGCTGTAGCACTTCACGGACGTAACTGTTACTATTGAGATTACCCTCAATTCGTAAAAAATTGGATCGTTCATGATACGAAATCGCACCCAAAACCATAACTCCGGGTGTTAGGCCACTATGTCGTTCGATAACGCACTCTGGAAGGCAACGTTCACCAGCATAGCGTCTAACACGAATGCGGCCATCATGATCCCACAAATTGAAGAGTGATTCATCTGGAAAGACAACTTGTTGCCAATCAGCTTACCAGGCTCTGTGCTCATGAGCCCATTGCCGACGCTGCCGTCGATGGTTTGCCGTGAGGGGAATCTACATTCATGTCCATAAATTAAGCATAACTCAGAATCACACAAAAATTGAACTCTAAAATAAAAATTTCACCTGTAGAATTATCACACACATCTTGAAGAAGAATATGCAAATTACAGGAAACCACCAGATGGCGCGGATAGTACGTCACAATGACGAGAGTGTAAGAGAGGGGTATATAAGGAATGGTGGCAAAGAAGTAAATCATTCACAAGCGCTTTAAAAGCCTTTCAGTGCAATAACCGCATAGTTATGGCACAAAGGAAGCATTTGGGTGATTTTTTACGTGGTAGAATTATTGGACGACTGGAATGTGGAAGTATCCAGCTGGAAGTATCCGAGGAACTTGGAATCACCCAGAGTGTCATCTCCAGGCTTTGGCAACGATTTCAAGATGATGGTAATGTGAGTAGATGTTACAGCACAGGTCTCCCCCGAGTTACAACGCCGAATGAGGACAGGTATATATATATATTTGGCAGTTACTGCCAAAAGAAACAGACGGAGCACAGCATCAGACCTGTCTCGTCAGCTCTCTTCAGCTATCGGTACGACAGTTTCAAGGCAGACCGCTTAGGGCACATTGGTCTATATGCTCGTAAACCTGTCAGATGTGTTCCACTTACCGCAACTCACTGTCACCTGCGATTAACCTGGAGAAGAGAGCATGCACTGTGGACACACAACAGTGGTCTTGTGTTATGTTTTCCGACGAGTCCAGGTTTAGTTTGCAGTCTGATTCTCACTGGACTTTAATATGGAGACGCCAGGTATCCGTTACCACCAAGAGAACACCATTGAACGACACCGTTACGGGGGTTCAGGATGGCTCGTTTGGGGAGGAATTATTCTTGGTTCCAGAACTGACCTGCATGTTCAGAGTGTAACGATGACAGGCCACATCGATCGAGATGTCATTCTGGAACAACATGTACGTTTGTTTCGGGGCGCCTTGGGTGCTGAATTTCTGTTTATGGATGACAACGCCCGTCATCACCGTGCAAACATTGTAGACGAATGCCTTCAATCGGAGGATATCACCCGTATGGATTGGCCAGCATACTCACCAGACTTGAATCCAATAGAGCATGTGTGGGATATGCTTGGCCGACGAATTGCAGCCCGTCAACCCCCTCCCACCTGTCTACCGGAACTTCGGAGGGCATTGCTTGATGAGTGGTGTAATATTCCCCAAGATCAGATTGATAATTTGATACTCAGCATGCCTAAGCATTGTAAGGCCTAGGTATTGCATCGTCCGGCAGACAGTAGGGAGTAAAAATCGCAATTTTTATTAATTATGTCAAACATATAGCATCTTTTTTGCTCTTTACCTTTTGTTTAATAAATAGACTTTACAAATAAATCAAATTTGTTTTGCTTCTGTCTCTTTCTTTGCCTGAACTTTATTATCCTTAATTTATGGACATGAGTGTATATACATAAAGCAGAAACGCGACTCACTAACTAATCCCGATATCTCCGGAACTATTAAACCTACAGACTTGAAATTTGGTAGGCAGGTTCTTTTCATGGAGTAGACATCAGTTAAGAACACATTTCGCAAAGATTGAACCCCAAGGGGTGTTACGGTGGCTTAAGAGGTGTTATAGATAATTAGTTCTATTATTAAACTATTAGATGTGCAGTCTTGAAACTTGATACAAAGATTCCTTTCATAGAGTAGAGATCCCCTACAAAATGATTTTTACGATAATTGACCTCCAAGGAGTGTTATGCATAATTATTTCCATTTTAAAACTATTAGATGTACAGTCTTGAAATTGTATATAAGCGGATTCCTTTCATAGAGTAGAGATCCACTACAAAATGGGTTTTGTGAAAATTAAATCCCAAGTGGCGCTACGGGGCCAAAGGGGCGTTATACATAATTATTTCCATTTTTAAACTATTAGATATACAGTATTGAAATTCGGTAAGCGGATCCCCTTTCATAAAGTAGAGATCCGTTCGAAAATGAGTTTTGAGAAAATCGAATCCCAAGTGGCGTTGTGGGAACTTAAGGGGCTTTATAGTTAATCATTTCCGTTTTTAAATTATTTGACGGACAGTCTTGAAATTTCGTAAGTGGATTCCTTTCATGGAGTAGAGTTCCCCTACAAAATGGGTTTTTTAAAAATCGATCCTCAAGTGGCGTTGCGGAGAATTAAGGGGCGTTATAGGTAATTATCTCCTTTTTTAAACTATTAGACGTAAAACTTTGAAATTGAGAAAGCAAATTCCATTCATTGAGTAGAAATCCGCTATAAGATGGGTTTTGTGAAAATTGCTTCGTAAGTGGCGTTGCGGGGGCTTAAGGGGCGTAATAGATAATTATTTCCATTTTTAAACTATTAGACGTACAGTCTTGAAATTTGATAAGCGGATTCCTTTCATGGAGTAGAGATCCGCAACAAAATAGGTTTGGGCAAAATTGATCCCCAAGGGGCGTAATGGATACATATTTCCGTTTTTCAACTGTTAGACCTAACTGCTTGAAAATTAGAAGGTATGTTTCGTTTATGGAATAGAGTTCCTCTAACAAAGAGTTTTGCGAAAACCGACTCCCCAAAGGAGTGGGGTTGCGAGGGCTTAAGGAGAGTTTTAGAAAAATTCCTGTTTTTGAATTTAACCCATTTATTTGAAATTTGTTGAGCACGTTTCTTTAGTTAAATAGAGTTCCACTAAGAATAGATTTTACGGAAATAAACTCCAGGGGGAATCGGGGGGAGTTATTGGGGCGTACTGATAGACAAAATTCCCGTTTTCGATCTACTAGGACTATAATAATAAAATTTGGTTTGTATGTTTCTTTAGTAGAAATGAAATCTGCTAAGAATGCTCCCAACGGGGTATTGGTGATAAAAATTCCGTTTTTGCCCTATTAGATTTAGACTTGAAATTTAACAGGCATGTTTGTTTTATGGAGTAGAGATCCATTCAAAGTTACTTTGGCAGAAATCCCCTTGATTATTGGGTAAGTAAGCGCAAAAAGTCTTTCTACTTCTATTTTAGATATTAATAGAAATTAGAAATTATAATTTCTGTCTTTTTCATATCAAGAGGCGAGAGTTACAGCTATAAATATATTTTTCAATACAATCGAATTCTTAATGCTAGGTATCAATAATTTATATATATGTAAAAAGTATACATTTATACAACATCGTGAAACACCCAGTGAAGCGGGTGGGTAACGGCTAGTCCTGTATAAAGGCACCCTTGCACGCAATCCACGGTGCAGAAGACGTCGACGGATTGACGAAACCGATATTAGTACACCTGTAGTAGTAGACCATCGTGCTGCCAACTGCCTAGAGGAAGCTCTACGGGCATTCACCGTCATGTGGAGCAGGTGTAGATCGTCGCATGCTGACCGCATCTCCCGTTGTCCACTTCCAGTTTTTCGAGTTGTTCGGTGCTCGTCGGTCCACTGCTTACAAACTCGCATTACTGTGGAACTGTTCCGCTGCACATGAGCTTCAATTGCGCAACAGGAAAATCCTCCTTCTCGAAGGTTGATAATCTTCCTCCTTTCAAACTGCGTAAGTTGTTGGAGTTTTTCTTCTTATTTCGTCGTGGAAGCAACTTAGGCCTCACTAAACACTCGCCACTAACAAATATTCATTAACTATTTTCAACCTCCCGCTATAGCCCTCTATTTATACGCTTTCAGCATCAGTTCAGATGGCGCTGTGCACTCCACGCATGCGCGCTGGCTCTGAAACTTTACTAATTTGCGTAACATCTTATAATTGATATTTGCTGCAAAGTTCATTTAATTCTGATGATTCCTTCATGGTGTTGCATTTTTTACAAACAACAGTGTATTTTCGATTTTTTTCTTTTGACTCGTGGAACCCATGGCCATGCCTCGTGGAACACAGTTTGAAGACCACTGAGATAGAGTAATATTACTTTAATTTTATGATTAATTCTCCGGTTTTTGAGTAATCAAAATAAATGTTTAAAATTTTTTTTAAAAAGTAATTTAAGAAAACAAAAAGAAAAAATCAGCCCAATTCTAAACATAATCTTCTTTTTATTAGGAAGTGTGGTTATACAGTAGTTTTTTTTTTTAAAATGTGTTGGTCAGAAAAGAAAATGAGCACCCAATCATAGAATAAATCGAAAGATTAATTCTTTATTCGCTCACTATTAAAAATCTCTGTATAGGTAAATTAATATGAGATGAATTCCCCGGACTGTTTAATGCAGCGCTTCTCAAACTTTCAATCTAATTCTTCATTCACTCACTATTAAAAATCTCTAAATGGGTAAATTAACATGAGATGAATTCCCCCAGACTGTTTAATGCAGTGATCTCAAACTTTCAATATTTGCGACCCAATATTTAATCATAATTTTCATCGCCCCTCACCTTCCGTGTAATAACAATGCATTGAATTCAATACTACAATACTTTGACATTAAGTTGCAATACGATTTTAACCTTATAAGTGCCACCTCCGTATATAAATGTCTCACTCAGCCAAATCGTTAGTTACCACGGATGTATATATACGTTTTTCTGAAGTACTATCTTCTGAGTGCACTGCTATCCATAAAATTATTCTGAAGGCTTTGGAATGCAATAAAAGGACCTTGACAGTGTTTGGGAAGGATTTACTAATTTCAGAGAAGGTTTTGCTTATTTGTTCCTTTTCATCCCCCCCCAATACATCACATACGCGCGCCTACGTAGAAAACGGGGGCATTGGGGAACGAATCACGTAACTTCTAATCGGCTGTTAAGGGATTGATAAAACCGTACAAATTATCAAGATAAGTGTTAATTTTTGTAAAAATTTTATATATGACAAGCCCATGGGTAATTATTAAACTTGTTCTTAATATTGTTAAATTAATTATAAAATACATTGTGTGCAGTATTAATACATTTTTAAGTGTATTATATTAATCTAAATGTATATTTTATATTTTATTATGTCAGAATGCATTTTGTTTGTTTTCAGTAAATTAATAATTTTTTTAAATAATCTTTTGCTTTCGACTTTTCGATATGCTCGCACCCCCTCCTATAGCACCCCCTGGAGGAGGGCGTCCCATAGTTTGACAAGCGCTGATTTAATGGAAAAGGAGATGTATACTCTATCTTAAGCTATATGACGTCAGTAAGTCACGCGAAAATCAGAAATAACCATACGTACGGAGAACAGTACCCCGTCCGCGTGCAGGCAATTGACGTGAGCTTTTAGTCACGTGTATTTACAAGAAAGTAGATGAACATTTTAAAGCTCTTATTGCACCAGTAAGGTATATGACCAAAAAAAAAAAAAAAAAAAAAAAAAAAAACAGGAATAGTGTAAAAATAGTACTCTGGCAACATCTGAAAGCTTTTATAACATAGGTCACGTGTTAATTCACAAGGAGTTAACATTTTTACCTGTCCACAGAGATTGAAAACAAGTATAATTCTCCAACTGTGATTCTGCGTTAAAAATTTCAAAGGAAATGCCCAACATTATTTCTTTTTTAGGTGTATAAACTTACATAAAAAGTGTAACTCACTAATAATTGGTTTAATGGTAAGATTTATATGAAAAAAAAAATCTTCGATTTAATGATTTTCACTCATTTTCTACTTGCCTCTTATGTATATATATTATGCAAAAAATCTTTGTGCTAAAACACACACACAAAGCTAAACGCTTAATTTCTTACAAAAAAATTTAAAAATTCATGAATTGATTTTAAAATGATACTCCTCTTGCAATAATTAACGTACACGCATGAAATTTGACTTAGATGTACATCGAATTATGTATAGTAAAATTTCTTATGGGTTTTGTGACAACATGATTGATATTAACAGAATGCTATTTTTTAGAAATCCTTAATGAAAACTCCTTGAAAAATGTATAAACTCTATTCAACTATTTTTTTTAAATAATAAGCATAGTTTTCATTCAAAAATGCATATTGACTTTTAATACATGTATTAATAGCAATAGAAAAATATCAAAGCGTTTTGTACAATAGAAAAAAATAAAGCCTTAGCATTTGAAATGAAAAAGAAAAAAAAAACTTATAACATTTTTACTCTTCATGTGAAATATCAGCACAAAATTTTTATTTGACATTGCGATATGATACATAAATTATAAGTTATGGAGACAAATTTTAAAAAAAAATTCTTCGATTTCAAACACACCAAGCTGAACCGTCCAAAATATCTTATAAATTAGTATATTAAATCTCTAATTCCCTTCCCCTTTTGTAAAAAAAGGAGGATTTGTCAAATTATTGAAATTATAACGAGGTCTGTAATGTGTTGCATGGTTACCAAGAAGTAACTACGATGGCGGTTGCGGAGTTGGAGTTTTTTCCGTCACACTATGAAACACCTCGAGGGCTATTGGTGACAGATCTTGTAATTTTAAACTTCAGTCAAGTGACGAGGACGACACCAGAGCTAGCACCTCTCTTTCTCAACGACCACATCACACCAACAGGAGGACATTGAGCTTAGGTGCCGTCCTTGACACTTGAACATGGTTCAAAATTACGAAGTCCGTCACCAATAGCCCTTAGGTAGTTTTACAGTGCCTCGTTAATATAACTCTCACACACTCGATGCATTTAATGTGCATCGGTCCTCTCTACATGGCGGGTCATGGGTGGCACCAGGACTCGAAACCGTGACATTTCGGTCACGATTTCGCGACTATAACCACTGGGCTACCGTGGCCTCTCAACTAAGGTGGGAAGAAAATTCTTTTGATTGATTTTTCTCCCGAATTCTTTTGTAAAAGGCTACTTTTTTCATGTATTCTCAGTAGATGCTTTGTCTACTAATACACTGATTTTTATTTCTGATTTAATACAGTTAAATTACCAAGGTAAATTTAGTTTAAAAATATCGAATTTTAGTACGTCTTAAGTATTTTTTTTACTTCCAAGATGAGGCATACTTTTAATATATATTACCGTAATATTTTTTTTTAAAAAAAATTTCATTTGTTCTCCATTATATGCTGTCTCGTAAATCTAAGAAATCTGACAGTTTTAGAAAGAAATTTTTAGTATTTTTAGATTTCTTTTGCGATAGATGTAGTTTAGGAGTGGTCAACCCTAGGGCCGCATGTGGCCGCCTTGAATAATTTTGTGGCTCGCGAGATTCACTACAACTTTACAAAATTTGACTGTTTTGAACAATATTTTTTTAAGAAAATTCTTTATGTATATAACAAATAAATACCATTACTGTTTTTATTTTATCCCATTGCTTCTGTTACTGTGAATCTTTTTTTTTTTTCAAAGTTGAAATTTTTATCAAACATAAATCGTACTCAAACTTAGCGGACGAAAACCTGCAACATCAATTACAATACACAAATACATGCATTGAGATCGATTTGCAAAAACTAAGTGAAAGAGTTGAGAAACAAACATCTTTAGTAATTAAATAAATTAAACACACACACACATTATTTGATTATTGCATTATTATTATTACTTTCTTATCTATGTTTCTATACCTGAAAAACAACCGAAACAATAATAATATATAAATCTATTCTAAATTTTTACTAAAATAAATGTTTGTAATGGGTTGAAAATCTGAAATAAAGATATATATTTTTATATGCAGCCCGCGGGATTATAATGTTGTGGCCCTCAAGGTCATTTGGGTTGGCCACCCATGATGTAGTAGAATGGTAAGTTGTTGGCATCATCGCTATTCAAAGACGAGAATGATGCGGGGGAAAATAAACAAAAGTATGTCGTTGCTGAGAATCCAGATTCCTGGAAGTTCAATACTTCGCATAGAATAAAAAATTATAAGATAAATTCTTTGATTTCCACAGGAAAAAAAGACGCGAACGTCTTTTGTTTACCTTTCAGTTGCTCATTCATCTTCACTGATGCATATGCATTTTATGCATCATTGCTTTCAAGGTGACAGTCTCAGTGGCACATAGCTCACTAGTATTTATAAAAAAAAATGCAGAAGCGTTGATATTCTCCTCTTTGCTCCCATAGCCCTTAAAACCGTCTTTTTCCATTTGCATTCCCAGACAGTTACGTGCTTTTTTTATTTGCTATATTCAAAGTGAAAGAAAAGGAAGGAGTGGGATATGTTTTTAATTAAACCAGATAAATGTATTTTAATACAGCAAAGCGAATATATATACATTTCAAAAGTAAGCAGATTTTGAAACCGTGGTTACCTAGGGATTAAAGTCACCGGTTCGAGTCCTGGTACCATTGAACTCTTTCACGCTCTGAATTTTTATCAAAAATAAGGCACTAGAGAGATATAATTACAAATATTTTGGATAAACCTCACCAAATTATAATTATTGAACAAATACTGGCATATATTAATAATATTAAACACTTTTTTCAAATAAGGGTGTCAAAGTAGGTGGTACATATTTTGTACCACCATTCTTCAAGCAGCATGACAGTTGTGGAAACAAGATTTTTTCTTGCCTAGGCACAATGGAACTTTAAAGACACAACACATCCATTCTGTACGAATTTGGATTGCTTTTGGGCTGAAAAAGCAGCGCATCTTCTTCTCATGGATCTTTCTCACTGGCTGGAGGGCCGAACTCTCCAGGCGTGTGGTTTGGGGCACAGATGGCATCTTATTTTTGATCTGAACTTGCCTACTGGTTGCTTTGGACAGTTATTTTATAGTTGGAAAATAAATAAATTCAGTTCTTCATCTTATACTGTTATTCATTCTATATATTACAACATTTTCAGTTTATTCTAATCTAATGCTGTAAACTTAATTTTAGTTTAGTTCTAATTTATCTAATGTAATTTTTAATTTTAAATATTCTATTCTATACATTATTTTAATTTACCTAGTTTTTATTTAGTCAATTTAAATAATAAGTGTATTAGTTGTATTTACTTTTTTCTGAACATGAGCTATATATATATATTCATGGACAAAAAAATTAGCGCACCAAGAAGGAGTCATCAAAATGAAACGAAATTTTACATACGTAACGACTACTTTGATATAAGTAAATGATTAGAAAATCAAAGAAAAAGGTTCATTTATATTTCAGAGAAAAAGGCAAAAGAACGGAGGATTTAATACCCTGTTGAGCCCCCTCTAGCACGATGCGATACGATCGGGCATTGAGGCATACAAGTTCTGTATGATGCCTGGAGACATTTCGTTCCATATTTGCTGTAACCTTGCCTCTAGTTCGTTCAAACTCGTGGGATGCCCAACTCACCGTCCCAAATTATCCCAGATATGCTGGATTGGAGACAAATTTGGGGATCGGGCACGCCAAGAAAGGGTAGTAACAGTGCGGTGACAGTCTTGTGACACCCTTGTCGTATGAGGCCGACCATTGTCTTGTTAAAAAATGGCTCCAAGAAGCCGTTTCACGAGTGGCAACACATGCGGTTGCAGGATGTCATGGACATACCACTGGGCTGACATGGTACCACGGAGCAATACTAGGTGTGACCATGTATTGTTGGCAATGGCACTCCATACCGCCACACCAGCTGTGGGAACGGTGTGTCATTGTAAAGCAAAGGCAGAATTGAGGCGTTCACCACGGGGTCTCCACACACGAACACGGTTGTCATCACTGCTGAGATTAAATCTGGATTCGCGCGCGCGTCGCTAAAGACGACCTGCTGCAATCCAGTTTCCTCGTACGTGGCACCACTCCAAATGGACAAGTCGATGGGCGTCAAGGCAGCGCACGTAATGGGTGTCGCGATCCCAAATATCTTTCAGACAGGCGCCTTCGTATGGTTCGAAAAGATACAGGGGCCCCTAGTGAAGGTGCTACCTGTGCATGGATGGCGGCCGATGAGAAACAGTTGGCTCTATGCTTGCATTTCTTACGATGTGGTGGTCTTCTCGACGACTGGTCTGTCGAGGGCGTCCTGAGCCTGGTTTTCGTGTAAATGACATCTCTCGTATCCACTGGTCCAAACACCTCCTCACAATACAATCAAAGCGGCCTAATTGACAAGCTACTCATCTAGATGACCACCCAGCTTCCATCATGCCGATGATTCTCCGTCTCTCAAACTGCTCATATTGTCTTCGAAAATGGCGTAATGGCATGCCTCTTTCCTTGTAAACCATTCAGCACACTCAAACAAGCTTTGATTACCTGTTATACACTTCACGGAGAACGACATTAAAAGCCCTTTATCGGCTATACGTAATGCACAATCACGCTGCATTTCTAATCATTTGCATATCTCCCCGACATGTCCCTTCATGCCAAATTTCGTTACGATTATGTAATTATTTCTTGGTGCGCTAACTTTTTTGTCCATGAGTGCTTATAGCTCATTCAAGACATTTGTATAATTTTATGTGTGTGTGTATGTACTATTATTTGATAAATATTATTATTTAAAAAAACTGTAACTTAATATATATATATATAACAAGTCTATCTGGAACAATAAACATGTCCATTATTGCGAAAAAATAAGCGGAATGCATTTTGTATTTGTAAAGAAGATAGCCTTCAATAGCGTGGTGGTACATCTTTTGGACTCTCATATTTTCATACTAGCATTGCATATGTGAGGTACTGATTATTGTAATATTGACTTATTTAGTTACATAATATGTGCTTACCTGATTTGTATCAAATATCACAAGAATTACTTTCATTTACACTTAAAAATTCACAGCACAGTCACTTCCAAAAAATACCACTCAACAGACTCACAGCTGATCAAAGAATGAACTACTGCCTAAACCCATTGCATACAATTAGCTTCTGACATCTGTTGGAAACTTGAAAAACTACTAGGTGTTGAGAGACCTCTGTGGTGGTGCAGAGAATGTACCATCTAGCATTAATTTCTGAGGCATTCATACAAGTGGTACGTTTTATATACCACCACACAATAAACAAATAAGAATTAGAGGTACAACATGTGTATCACCAAGCATGAAAGAGTTAAGACCCTCCATGTAAAGGGGGCTGAGGCATGATAACGAGCACGAAGTTCAAAGTTCTCACGTTAATGTATTGTGGAAGTGGGTTACGAGCTGATAGGTGTAGTTCTTGTCACTTGAACAAGGTTCAGAGCTATGAGATTCGATGTCAATGTCCCTCATACTGTGCTTAAAAGGTGAAGTGTTACGAAACAATCTATTGAACTGCTGCTGGGAAAATCTTTTTTTTTTTGGAGTTAACTTTTCTTGAAGAACTAAAAGAAGATTTAGACTGAAGATAAAAAATTTAAGACAATTAATTCTGTCTAATATTCTAAACAAATGCTGCATCTGGCAATTGATATTATTTCCTTACATTTTGCCACACCATTTAGTTCTGAAAGAAATTTTTTAACAAAAGTATAAATCAAATTTTTACTAAAAATCTCCTACAATAAAAAGTGCGACGGTTTGG
Organism: Trichonephila clavipes; assembly: GCA_019973935.1. Lineage (NCBI taxonomy): Eukaryota > Metazoa > Arthropoda > Arachnida > Araneae > Nephilidae > Trichonephila > Trichonephila clavipes. Next base: position 111,164 of record BMAU01019177.1, read on the forward strand.
AAAAATTGATGAATAGCGTGAGACATAAGAAATTAAATTATTGATTTAATTCCTCTAAGCTATTTACTGCAATATTTACTTTTAGATACAAGTTATTCAAACTATTGAGTATTTCAAGAGGATAGAATAATTTATTAAACATAAAGGAGGCAAACACAACGTCTTTTTTTGAGTGTTTCAAGCGAACTGCTCTATCCACTCTCTTGAGTATGTGGGGCGGTCCCTTCTACACCTCGAAAATTATTCATACAACAAGAAATATTTTAGCACATTCTTTAGGAAATAATATATCGTAAAATCCGGCGTATATAACGCGCACTTTTAACTCAAAAAATAAAATCACAACTTAAGGGTGCGCGTTATACGCAGAGTATGAAAAGGATAGCTTTAAAAGTAACAAAAGAGATGAGCATAAAAAAAGATCACAACTTAAGGGTGCGCGTTATATGCCGAGTATGAAAAGGATAGCTTTAAAAGTAACAAAAGAGATGAGCATAAAAATAAGATCACAACTTAAGGGTGCGCGTTATACGCCGAGTATGAAAAGGATAGCTTTAAAAGTGTTGTGAAAGCACCAAAGAGCGAAGGGGTGGTTGACCCGAAGAGTGGTGAGCGCCGGCTAGTTTCTCTTCTCTTGAGTGGCAGCAGGGGGAGGAAAAGCGCTCCGAAAGGGGATTCCTCTAGATGCGTTTGGAGGAAGCAGACGGCTATGAGCGCGCGCGGTAATATTTAACCTTTTTTTTATGCATCCTTGTAAATACTTAATAAATGTTTTATTAAATTGAGAAACACTCGTAGCCACATCATTTGTTTCACACTTAGTTTAGAGATTTTTAAATAAGTTGTGAGAATTGAACATTTTCTGGCGCCCCCGGGTGGGCTACGAGTGTTAGAAAAACATTTTGAATATAAGAAAGTGGAACATGGATGCTTTAAAATTGAGACGCACGCCGTTGAGGACAGCCTTCACGCGAAGGCTGTAAATCATCTTCAGGAAATTATTGAAAACGATCCTGTTGATAAGAATGCCGTAGAAACGGCTTTTGAAATGCTTCATGCAAAATCCGTTAAGCTGAAGAAAATCGACGAGGACATTCTAGAATTAATGATCGAGACAAACTGTACGCAAGAAGCGTACAATATTGAATTTGAAGCCATAGAAGGCTATACTGAAAAAATGATTGCCTGGCAAGTCCGTGTGAAAAATATCATGAAAACAGATGCTTTGGGACAGAAGGACAAACACAGCCTGGTCACATCTTCGTCTTCATCTCTGCGTCTTCCTAAGATTCAGTTCCAGCAGTTTTCTGGAGAATTGACGGATTGGCTGCGATTCCACAACCAGTTCAAGAGAATTCATGAAGATGAGAGCATTGATGATGGAGACAAGTTCCAGTACCTTATCCAGGCAACAACTCCAAAATCCCGGGCCAGGGATATAGTTGAAAGTTTTCCGGCGACACCTGAAAACTACAGAAAAGCTTTTTGAATACTTGAGAATGCGGTTCGGACAAGAGGATGTCTTGATTCAAGTTTATGTGAGAGAACTTTTAAAAGCTTGTCCTACAAAATACAGAAATTAAGAAAGTCAATTTGTCTTCGCTGTATGACAAGATTGAGGCCCAGCTACGCGCCTTAGAGTCCTTGGGAGTCACCAAAGAGAAATATGCTGCCATGCTGTTCCCGCTGGTGGAATTCTGTCTTCCCGCTGAAATTCTGCGCGCCTGGGAGAGATACGTAGGCTATTCATCAGATGAATCAGGTAAGAAAGACCTTGATTCTCTTATGAAATTTTTATCGATAGAAGTATCAGTGAAGACAGAATAAAACTTGCTAGGAATAGTTTTGATTCTGAGAAATCTAATTATAAGAAAAATTAGAAAATCTTTCCACTACTGCAACTGCTGCAGATTTATTTAATAGTAACTTTAAAAATAGGAAAGACTTTAAATTTAAGAATAATAATAATAATTGTATATTTTGTGAAAAAAAGCATGCCCCTGAAAATTGTTGTGAAGCAGCTTCTATGTTAAATGAAGTTAAGAAGAATGCTGTAATTAAGAGAGGCGTGTGTTATATTTGTTTAAAAAAGGGTCACATGTCACATTCATGTAGATCAGATGTTAAATGTATAATATGTAATAAACGGCATTATGCTGTATTATGCTCTAAATTGCCTTTGAGATCGGGTTTGGAAACCGAAAGTGCAAGTATTGAGAATAGCACGACTGCTAGTTCATCTAGCTCTAATGTTTTGGCTAATCAAGCTTGCACTTCTGAAGTTCTCTTACAGACTCTTGTGGTTATGTTGCAAAACGGAAACCATAAGAGTTTAGTAAACTTTTTAATTGACACCGGATCTCAAAATCTTATATTTTAAAATCCACTGCTGAAAATTTAGGATTTAAATATGAAGGAGAAGAAGAGTTTGTTCATTCTTTATTTGGTGGTTCAAAAACAAAAATGTATAGGCATAAATGTTATAATATTTGTTTAACTGATATCGATAATTATTATACTTGTAATCTAAATGTGTATGACCAAGAAATTATATGTAATGATGTTCAGTATCAGACATGGTCCTTGGATAAATGAATTAAAAAATAGAAAAATTAATTTGTCAGATAGCGGTCATAAATTGGAAGGAAAAATAGAAATATTACTAGGAGCAGATGTAGCTGGAAAACTACTGACTGGAACTATGTTCTATTTAAAATCTGGCCCGGTAGCAATAAAAACTAAATTAGGGTGGACGCTTATGGGAAAAACCTATAGAAATGAAACTAAATTTGATAAAAATCATTTTATGAATGTTACTTCTATGTTTGTAAATGATATGTGTACTTCCGATTTGTGGAAGCTCGATTCTCTTGGTATTACAGATCCCGTAGAGACTAAGACAAAACTAGAAATACAAAAAGAGACTCTAAATCATTTTCAAAAAACCATAAGTGTAGATATTAGTGGTCGATATGAGGTAGCTTTGCCTTGGGTTCTGAATAATAAACTTTTATCCTCTAATAGGAAATTAGCTGAAAATAGACTTGAAAGTACTAAAAGGAAATTAATTGCAACGGGTAAATTTGAGGAATACCAAGAGGTTTTAGATCTTTGGTTATCACAGGAAAAATAATTGAAGAAGTTAATGATGACAAAGAAAATTTTGTTCATTATCTCCCGCATTGGCCCGTTATTAAAGAAAACAGTACAAGTAAAATAAGACCTGTTTTTGACGCGTCCGCGAGAACAAAGGGCTCCCCTTCTCTAAATGAATGTCTGGAGAAAGGCCCCAACTTTATTGAAGTCATACCGACTATACTTAATCATTTTCGAAAATATAAGATTGGGGTTATTTCGGACATTGAAAAAAGCTTTCTTACAGATAGGAGTAAAGGGAGCAAGATAGAGATTTTGAGATTTATGTGGTATGATAGAGAAAATAGGGACCACATTAAAATTTATCGTCACCGTCGTGTAGTTTTTGGAGTGACATCCAGTCCTTTTTTACTGGGTGCTACATTAAATCACCATTTAGATATAATGCTCATGGAAACTTTGATAATGTAGCAAAAATTTTGAGAAAATCATTTTATGTTGACAACTGTGTAACTAGTTTTGAGACCGAAGAACAGTTGCAAAAAATTAATAGTTGAATCTAAAATATTATTATCTTCAGCACATTTTAATTTAAGAGGCTGGCAGTCAAACGTTTTATTAAATCCTGAAAATTTTCAGAGTTGGAAAGCCAACCTGATAACTTTGAGACTATGGTTTTAGGATTAATTTGGAACCTCAAAGATGATTGTTTATCATGTAATATTAACTGTCAGAAAAATGAAGGTAAGGCTATAACGAAAAGATCATTGTTATCCATAGCTAATCATATATTTGATCCGATCGGTTTTATGGCTCCTGTGACTTTAAAACCAAAATTAATTTTACAGAAATTTGGAAATTAAAATTAAAATGGGATGAAAATCTCCCAAAGATATTTTAAATCAAGTTAAAAGTGGTTAGAGCAACTCCCTATACTTGCAAGTATTAAAATACCTCGATGTTTGAATTTGAGCTCTAATGGAATTAAACGGCTAACATTGCATGTGTTTTGTGACGCTAGTAAAAAAGCGTATGCCGCTTGCGTATTTTTGAGGGTATAATATGAAGAAAATGTTTTTGTGAAACTGATACAGGCAAAAGCGAGGGTAGCTCCTTTGAAAGAAATTTCTATCCCCGTTTGGAATTATTAGCATGTGTTTTGGGAACCCGACTTGCGGCTTCTGTTAAAAACGACTTAAACTTGCCAGATGTGCGTATTTATTATTTGACAGATTCCATGACAGCGTTTACAAAAATCACGTAAATTTTAGTAAAAATTTAATAATATTTTGGAAAATTTCAGAACCATTAGAGAAAAAAAAGTAATGAACATATATCACTAAAAGTATTACTAAAATAAATTAGATGCATTTCTCTAGAAAATGTACTAAAATCTTTGTTGATTTATTAAAATTTAAAAATTTTAGTGCTGATCGAGTAAATATTATAAGAAATGTGTCATTTCTTTATGAGACCATTATTTAAATAACAGGTCATAACTCAAAAATTATTCATACAACAAGAAATATTTTAGCACATTCTCTAGGAAATAATATATTGTAAAATCCGGCGTATATAACGCGCACTTTTAACTCAAAAATAAGATCACAACTTAAGGGTGCGCGTTATACGCCAGTATGAAAAGGATAGCTTTAAAAGTAACAAAAGAGATGAGCATAAAAAAGATCACAACTTAAGGGTGCGCGTTATACGCCAGTATGAAAAGGATAGCTTTAAAAGTAACAAAAGAGATGAGCATAAAAAAATAAGATCACAACTTAAGGGTGCGCGTTATACGCCAGTATGAAAAGGATAGCTTTAAAAGTAACAAAAAGAGATGAGCATAAAAATAAGATCACAACAGGGTGCGCGTTATACGCCAAGTATGAAAAGGATAGCTTTAAAAGTAACAAAAGAGATGAGCATAAAAATAAGATCACAACTTAAGGGTGCGCGTTATACGCCAGTATGAAAAGGATAGCTTTAAAAGTAACAAAAGAGATGAGCATAAAAATAAGATCACAACTTAAGGGTGCGCGTTATACGCCAGTATGAAAAGGATAGCTTTAAAAGTAACAAAAGAGATGAGCATAAAAAAAGATCACAACTTAAGGGTGCGCGTTATACGCCAGTATGAAAAGGATAGCTTTAAAAGTGTTGTGAAAGCACCAAAGAGCGAAGGGGTGGTTGACCCGAAGAGTGGTGAGCGCCGGCTAGTTTCTCTTCTCTTGAGTGGCAGCAGGGGGAGGAAAAGCGCTCCGAAAGGGGATTCCTCTAGATGCGTTTGGAGGAAGCAGACGGCTATGAGCGCGCGCGGTAATATTTAACCTTTTTTTTATGCATCCTTGTAAATACTTAATAAATGTTTTATTAAATTGAGAAACACTCGTAGCCACATCATTTGTTTCACACTTAGTTTAGAGATTTTTAAATAAGTTGTGAGAATTGAACATTTTCTGGCGCCCCCGGGTGGGCTACGAGTGTTAGAAAAACATTTTTGAATACAAGAAAGTGGAACATGGATGCTTTAAAATTGAGACGCACGCCGTTGAGGACAGCCTTCACGCGAAGGCTGTAAATCATCTTCAGGAAATTATTGAAAACGATCCTGTTGATAAGAATGCCGTAGAAACGGCTTTTGAAATGCTTCATGCAAAATCCGTTAAGCTGAAGAAAATCGACGAGGACATTCTAGAATTAATGATCGAGACAAACTGTACGCAAGAAGCGTACAATATTGAATTTGAAGCCATAGAAGGCTATACTGAAAAAATGATTGCCTGGCAAGTCCGTGTGAAAAATATCATGAAAACAGATGCTTTGGGACAGAAGGACAAACACAGCCTGGTCACATCTTCGTCTTCATCTCTGCGTCTTCTAAGATTCAGTTCCAGCAGTTTTCTGGAGAATTGACGGATTGGCTGCGATTCCACAACCAGTTCAAGAGAATTCATGAAGATGAGAGCATTGATGATGGAGACAAGTTCCAGTACCTTATCCAGGCAACAACTCCAAAATCCCGGGCCAGGGATATAGTTGAAAGTTTTCCGGCGACACCTGAAAACTACAGAAAAGCTTTTGAATACTTGAGAATGCGGTTCGGACAAGAGGATGTCTTGATTCAAGTTTATGTGAGAGAACTTTTAAAGCTTGTCCTACAAAATACAGAAATTAAGAAAGTCAATTTGTCTTCGCTGTATGACAAGATTGAGGCCCAGCTACGCGCCTTAGAGTCCTTGGGAGTCACCAAAGAGAAATATGCTGCCATGCTGTTCCCGCTGGTGGAATTCTGTCTTCCCGCTGAAATTCTGCGCGCCTGGGAGAGATACGTAGGCTATTCATCAGATGAATCAGGTAAGAAAGACCTTGATTCTCTTATGAAATTTTATCGATAAGTATCAGTGAAGACAGAATAAAACTTGCTAGGAATAGTTTTGATTCTGAGAAATCTAATTATAAGAAAAATTAGAAAATCTTTCCACTACTGCAACTGCTGCAGATTTATTTAATAGTAACTTTAAAAATAGGAAAGACTTTAAATTTAAGAATAATAATAATAATTGTATATTTTGTGAAAAAAGCATGCCCCTGAAAATTGTTGTGAAGCAGCTTCTATGTTAAATGAAGTTAAGAAGAATGCTGTAATTAAGAGAGGCGTGTGTTATATTTGTTTAAAAAGGGTCACATGTCACATTCATGTAGATCAGATGTTAAATGTATAATATGTAATAAACGGCATTATGCTGTATTATGCTCTAAATTGCCTTTGAGATCGGGTTTGGAAACCGAAAGTGCAAGTATTGAGAATAGCACGACTGCTAGTTCATCTAGCTCTAATGTTTTGGCTAATCAAGCTTGCACTTCTGAAGTTCTCTTACAGACTCTTGTGGTTATGTTGCAAAACGGAAACCATAAGAGTTTAGTAAAACTTTAATTGACACCGGATCTCAAAAATCTTATATTTTAAAATCCACTGCTGAAAATTTAGGATTTAAATATGAAGGAGAAGAAAAAGTTTGTTCATTCTTTATTTGGTGGTTCAAAAACAAAAATGTATAGGCATAAATGTTATAATATTTGTTTAACTGATATCGATAATTATTATACTTGTAATCTAAATGTGTATGACCAAGAAATTATATGTAATGATGTTCGAGTATCAGACATGGTCCTTGGATAAATGAATTAAAAAATAGAAAAATTAATTTGTCAGATAGCGGTCATAAATTGGAAGGAAAAATAGAAATATTACTAGGAGCAGATGTAGCTGGAAAACTACTGACTGGAACTATGTTCTATTTAAAATCTGGCCCGGTAGCAATAAAAACTAAATTAGGGTGGACGCTTATGGGAAAAACCTATAGAAATGAAACTAAATTTGATAAAAATCATTTTATGAATGTTACTTCTATGTTTGTAAATGATATGTGTACTTCCGATTTGTGGAAGCTCGATTCTCTTGGTATTACAGATCCCGTAGAGACTAAGACAAAACTAGAAATACAAAAAGAGACTCTAAATCATTTCAAAAAACCATAAGTGTAGATATTAGTGGTCGATATGAGGTAGCTTTTGCCTTGGGTTCTGAATAATAAACTTTTATCCTCTAATAGGAAATTAGCTGAAAATAGACTTGAAAGTACTAAAAGGAAATTAATTGCAACGGGTAAATTTGAGGAATACCAAGAGGTTTTAGATCTTTGGTTATCACAGGAAAAATAATTGAAGAAGTTAATGATGACAAAGAAAATTTTGTTCATTATCTCCCGCATTGGCCCGTTATTAAAGAAAACAGTACAAGTAAAATAAGACCTGTTTTTGACGCGTCCGCGAGAACAAAGGGCTCCCCTTCTCTAAATGAATGTCTGGAGAAAGGCCCCAACTTTATTGAAGTCATACCGACTATACTTAATCATTTTCGAAAATATAAGATTGGGGTTATTTCGGACATTGAAAAAGCTTTCTTACAGATAGGAGTAAGGGAGCAAGATAGAGATTTTTGAGATTTATGTGGTATGATAGAGAAAATAGGGACCACATTAAAATTTATCGTCACCGTCGTGTAGTTTTGGAGTGACATCCAGTCCTTTTTTACTGGGTGCTACATTAAATCACCATTTAGATATAATGCTCATGGAAACTTTGATAATGTAGCAAAAATTTTGAGAAAATCATTTTATGTTGACAACTGTGTAACTAGTTTTGAGACCGAAGAACAGTTGCAAAAATTAATAGTTGAATCTAAAATATTATTATCTTCAGCACATTTTAATTTAAGAGGCTGGCAGTCAAACGTTTTATTAAATCCTGAAAATTTTTCAGAGTTGGAAAGCCAACCTGATAACTTTGAGACTATGGTTTTAGGATTAATTTGGAACCTCAAAGATGATTGTTTATCATGTAATATTAACTGTCAGAAAAATGAAGGTAAGGCTATAACGAAAAGATCATTGTTATCCATAGCTAATCATATATTTGATCCGATCGGTTTTACGGCTCCTGTGACTTTAAAAACAAAATTAATTTTACAGGAAATTTGGAAATTAAAATTAAAATGGGATGAAAATCTCCCAAAAGATATTTTAAATCAAGTTAAAAAGTGGTTAGAGCAACTCCCTATACTTGCAAGTATTAAAATACCTCGATGTTTGAATTTGAGCTCTAATGGAATTAAACGGCTAACATTGCATGTGTTTTGTGACGCTAGTAAAAAAGCGTATGCCGCTTGCGTATTTTTGAGGGTATAATATGAAGAAAATGTTTTTGTGAAACTGATACAGGCAAAAGCGAGGGTAGCTCCTTTGAAAGAAATTTCTATCCCCGTTTGGAATTATTAGCATGTGTTTTGGGAACCCGACTTGCGGCTTCTGTTAAAAACGACTTAAACTTGCCAGATGTGCGTATTTATTATTTGACAGATTCCATGACAGCGTTTACAAAAATCACGTAAATTTTAGTAAAAATTTAATAATATTTTTGGAAAATTTCAGAGCCATTAGAGAAAAAAGTAATGAACATATATCACTAAAAGTATTACTAAAATAAATTAGATGCATTTCTCTAGAAAATGTACTAAAATCTTTGTTGATTTATTAAAATTTAAAAATTTTAGTGCTGATCGAGTAAATATTATAAGAAATGTGTCATTTCTTTATGAGACCATTATTTAAATAACAGGTCATAACTCAAAAATTATTCATACAACAAGAAATATTTTAGCACATTCTCTAGGAAATAATATATTGTAAAATCCGGCGTATATAACGCGCACTTTTAACTCAAAAAATAAGATCACAACTTAAGGGTGCGCGTTATACGCCGAGTATGAAAAGGATAGCTTTAAAAGTAACAAAAGAGATGAGCATAAAAAAAAGATCACAACTTAAGGGTGCGCGTTATACGCCGAGTATGAAAAGGATAGCTTTAAAAGTAACAAAAGAGATGAGCATAAAAATAAGATCACAACTTAAGGGTGCGCGTTATACGCCGAGTATGAAAAGGATAGCTTTAAAAGTAACAAAAGAGATGAGCATAAAAAATAAGATCACAACTTAAGGGTGCGCGTTATACGCCAAGTATGAAAAGGATAGCTTTAAAAGTAACAAAAGAGATGAGCATAAAAATAAGATCACAACTTAAGGGTGCGCGTTATACGCCGAGTATGAAAAGGATAGCTTTAAAAGTAACAAAAGAGATGAGCATAAAAATAAGATCACAACTTAAGGGTGCGCGTTATACGCCGAGTATGAAAAGGATAGCTTTAAAAGTAACAAAAGAGATGAGCATAAAAAAAAGATCACAACTTAAGGGTGCGCGTTATACGCCGAGTATGAAAAGGATAGCTTTAAAAAAGTAACAAAAGAGATGAGCATAAAAATAAGATCACAACTTAAGGGTGCGCGTTATACACCGAGTATGAAAAGGATAGCTTTAAAAGTAACAAAAGAGATGAGCATAAAAAAAATTATTTCTACATGTATCGAAATACCATTTATTTAAAAGAAATGACTTGTCTTATGAACTAAAACAGTTCTAGAAGCATTCTATTTTTTTTTCTTTTTCAAATGTCTGAGATAATATCTCGAGTAAATTACTCCAAAACATAAGAGCACTGTATACTGTATAATATTTTAGAGTTCTTTGTTAAAAAGGGGGTGCGCGTTATACGGCGTGAATATACTTAGAAATTAAAAAATTCAGCTTGAAAGTTCGCGTTAGGTTCGCGTTATACACCGGTGCGAATTATACGCCGGATTTTACGGTAAATATCAGGTTCAAATGTTTTATAGAAATATATTCATATTATTTTGAGTTATCTGACTCACCATGATAGATTTTGAATATAATTTAAATGCTCACCTCTGGTAGATTGAAGACATAATTCTGGTTTTTCTAATTTTGTAAAATTCATTGCGACTTGGGTAGCGTAGAAACGGAACAAAGCATGTTTTGTAAAGCCAAAGGATAGCTCTATTCAGTAAAAAAAAAAAAAAAGATATGGGGTTTGTCCGAATTTGCTCTTTTCAGTGTTCAGGTACCTTAAAGGTTCATTTATGTGATTTTTAGGTAATACGAAGTACAGTATGACCTCTATTTAACGAAGTCGCTAAATCCCGAAAAAAAGTTCCTTATGTTCAAAATTCGTTAAATAGAGATTCATGCTTTAATATATATTTTAGAAACCACATGAAACAAATTTTAAATTCATAAACACTATAGATTATTTTTAAAAAGTAACTATTCACACTCTTTTTAAAAATTAATAGCTGTTTATTTTATAAATCTGACCCATCTAAAAGATATCTGTAAGGAAAACAAGAAAAAAAAACATTGTCCAGAGATACATTGTATTTTCAACTTCAAAAAATTAATTTTATATTAAAATGAATGAACATTTTAATGACATTTTCTAATTCTATGCCTACGAGTAATTTTAACTATACATTATTTTATAACCAGTAATTTTGAGCATAACACTACCACATGCGTCCTTAAATTTAATTACTGATAAAATCTATTAATTTCATTTGAGTTTTTTGATGGAAAAATTACAGCGATTTCATTACTGTAGGGCAGAGATCTTTAAACTGAGTTCCATGGAGCCCTGGGGTTCCACAAGGTATACCCAGAAGTTCCACGAGTCACAACAAAAAAATCGAGAAGAAATAAATATGTATGCAAAATGGATTCACGTTCTTTATGAAGTTTATATACTTGCAAGTGTCTATAAGGCTCTCACCCCTTCCCATTCCTTAAAACTGAAAATTTTATTTTGCAACACTTTTTAAACTTTTATTATAATATAATAAAATAATATTAAAATGCGCACGCGCGTTTTATTTTTTTATGTATGGGATTCCTACTAGATTGTGAATATTCTATTGTTTACTATCTCTAGTTCCACGAGATAATTTTATACTAGTTAGATAGCACAATGTCTTGTAAAATTAAATAGTTTTCTAATGGAAAATGCTCTTTTTTACATTTGTGGGAAAAAACACCTATAATGAAGGAAAGGAAACAACATATCAGCAGATTTGATGCTAAAATCTAAATTTAAGCAAGAATAGCTTCTACATTTTGGGTTGCAAATTCATGCAAAATACACGGGATTTCTCACACAGCTATAAACACTTTAATGCCATCCAGAACATTGTGTTTAAGTGAAATATATTTCTCAATGTAAGGGGCTACAAAAACAGAGTATAAAAACTAATTAAACTCAGAATATGTGTAATACGATTGCATTTAATCACAATAGACCTTGACTTCGACAGTTTGCGTAAAAAATACTAGCATACATCCCAATTACTAAACATAATGTTTGGGTAAGTGACACTTGAATCACAAATTAATATTATTAATGAGTAAATTACATTTAAAAAATTAGATTTTCTTAAAAATAAAAGCAATACTTTTTTTTTTTTAATTGCCTTTACATAAAGTGCCTATAACATGTTGATCTACTTTAAATATTATTTTCAGATATATTCTTCGAAATATGTGTATGGAATGGGGTTCCACGAAAACACTTTCTAGTTCTAGGGGCTCCACGAAAGACCTTCAAGTTCTAGGGGTTCCGTGAGTGGAAAAAGTTTGAAAACCACTGCTCTAGGCGAGTTAGGTGCGTAGTAAAACTAGTTCAAAGTCACTGATCACCATAAAATGGGCTAACTGAAAGAATAATTTGAAAAATATCCTGAAATATCTTAGAAATAGAGAGAAAAAAATTGAATCACAAGAGAAAAAATTCGTTAAATAGAAAATGCACTTCGCTATTTGGAGGTTATTTTACGAAGAAAATAGTAAAATGTTCTTGGTTTCTGAAAAAGTTCCCAAGAGAGGCTCATTATATGGAAGTTCGACTGTATACCTAATGCATGTATGACTGCAAATAAGTTACTGTGTACTTTTAGGAGTGTAAACTCAGATTTTATTTATTTTTTCCAGAGCATTAGACTGTCTTCATGTCGGGTTTTAGGCGTAAAAGTTCTCAAAACTTTCTTAACATTCTTTTGAAATTTATATGCATACCGTACGTAAATTTACGGGTGAGAATTATACGGCATAAAAATATAGCTTTAAAAATGAATAATAAAAAATGAATAAAAATAAGATAAACAAAATAAAAGTTAGACCTGTATATATTAAATACTACTTATTTTTTTTTAAAAAAATGAACTACTAGTGTAATCTAGTCATGGTACTAGTGGACACTAGTACCATGTAACCACTAGTGGATATATGCTATGTATAGGGCAAAAAATCCCATTGTAAACTCATGTGGATACACGGCTTATTTAGGTGTACAACCAGTGTAACCAGCACTAGAAACATTATAAGATAGATTTTCTTTTACTGAGATTGTATAAAATTACAAAATGTCTGGGTTAAAAAAATTTGAAAAAATAGGAAAATTAAATTTAAAAATCTTTATGAAATTGCTCGAAATGTTTCTTGGAGCAAAAAGGCTTTCCACATGAGTTACATAAGTCTACTGTCATTTTTATTCCATTGCTTCATCTTCTACATCGCACATAGATAAATCAGTATCAGAGTCACTGTCATATTCATCGGTTTCTGACAAATATTCTTATTCAGTATTACTGCCGAGGGGTGCTAAGTCCTCCTGTTAGCGTAGTGTGGATGTCTAAAGGAGGGCTGCGTGTTTAGTTGACGTCCTGGTCATTTGGCCGTAGTTCAAAATTACGATGTCCATCGCCAACAGCTTTCGTGTTGCTTCACATTTCTTAACTTAATTAAGTGGCGCAACAGCTCATGATGGCCAAGGCCTACTGTGCCCAACTCAGTATACGCGACCATGGGCCCTGAGGGGCTTGAGCAAATGTTCCGGTCAGGTGGTGAATCTGACGCGAAAACCCCCAGTGTTAATTTCCCAAGCAAGCTTGGTACTCAATTTATCGACCCAATGAAGGTATAAAAGGCTGAGTCAACCTTGCTCAGCCCGGGGTTTGAACCTCGGACCTGTGGTGTAGAAGCGCGATGCACAAACCACTCAGCTACTGGGCTTGCTTCACATTTCTACGTAAATTAAAGTCAAATCAAGTAAGAGTACCACTGGTTTAAGGTATCCGAATACTTGCGACAACTTTTTTTTAAAAAAAAGATGGAGATATGGGGATTTTTTTTGTTTTTAAAATTAAAAGAAAAGAAATTATTATTACTAAAATGAGGAAAAACTGGTAAAAAATTATGTAAACGGGGCCCATTCTGTATAAAATTTTTTGAATAAATTTGCAATTTTGATGTGTTGCTTTGCTATTCATTTTTGAAATGACCTTCATGATAAAAGATATTTTAATTTTACAAAAACTAGAGCACTTTATCTTAGTTATTATACGAAATTGTTTAAAAAATAGTGATTTTATTCACATAAGGGGCAGTAAATTTTGTAATAAAAACAATGATTGATAAAACCTGAAGGTTAAAACACTTCTACTATTATACAGAACGTACACACAAAATATCTGTTAATTATTTTCAAAACTTTTGAGCAATCACTGTCCCCGTTTGAGCAGTTTCAAAAACACACACACACGCACATTTCGAGTAAAACACATTTTAAAGTAGGAACGTTTTTCTTAAAAGTAGTGGCTTCTGCTTTTACTAAAACACTTGTAGTTTTTGCTCTAATGAATGGAAATTAATAAACTTGGTATTTTTATAAAGCCAATAGGATTGCTTATAAAATAAAATAATAACAAAACTTTTGTCGTCAAAAATTTCAAACAAAACAATTTGTAACAAAAATTTCAAAACCTTAATCATTCTGAATTGAAGTTGCGCCATTAGAACGATCTTCAAGTGACTTTTTGTGAATGCGGAAAGGAAAAATTATAGTTAAGAAACGCGTGTAATTATCCTAAACTGAGAAATTAATTAATAAATTAAATTTTTATGAAATATTCCTTGAAAACTACACGTTTTTATTTCATCCATGTAAATTACAGAAATGAATTTAATTAGTATTCTTAGATTCCAAGAACTATTGCTTATATTTCTTAATTTACAGTTTTTAATATATTATATTAATTACTTGTGTTGGAATAATTTAATAGCTGAAATAATAAAAGATTAAAAACGCATTAACTAAATTGCCAATAATTTAAAAAATAACACAGTGGTAAAGCAACTTTTATGACATAATTTACTGAATAATTTTGTATTGCAAAAACAAACATTAAATTATGAATTGTAATAGTAAGAAACAAAAAAAGGATCTACACCACACTAGCAACTAATCATATTGCTAAACATGATTCTAATATCAAAAATTTTGAATAAATTTTTTGTGAAGATCTTTCAAGCATTTTCACTCAATATATAGGGTAGTTCTAAAATGTTTGAAAAAAAGATGGAAATGCATCTAGAGGGGACCAAAATAAGTACGTTTAGGATAAAAATATAGGTGCGTAAATGCAGCGATAAGATGTGTGATTTCGTCGATTGTTGTGAATTCACACCCATCGATTGTCCCTAAATTTTATAGATCCACCAGCTGTAAAATGACCAGTGCACGTGTCCATGGAGTCATTGTTTATTGTCTGAACTCGGGGAGTGATGACATCCAGACTGGCAGCCATAATGGTAAAGGAGAGCCGGGACCCCATTGACAATAGGCGAAGCCTGTCTTCAAAGAATTGTGTCGTCATTTCTGATGGTGAGAGAAGGGGATAATAGAAACAGGTGGCGTGATGGACAAGTGTGTCCAGATGTTGGACAATGAATTATGGCGCCTTGGGCCAGACAGCCCAGGTGTGTATTGGTGTGTTATGCGCAAATTGGACGAGGGAGGCCGAGAGAGACTTTTGGGACCTGCCAATAAGAAGGGACGAGGGGCGTGTTGTGGACCCACCCCTGGTGTTTAAAAGGTTTTTTTTTCTGGAGACGAAAAATCTAGAGAGAGGAGCCCTGTCCTGGATGGAGAAAAAGGAAAAAAACCTGCCCTGGATCGAGAAAACATGAGAGGAGAGCTCTGGTTGGAACGGACTGGAAGAGAGCGCTAAAGAAAAGGTCCGAGATTGGAGTGGAAAGGAAGGAAAGACGATGAACGCCCCGGTGGCGTTGAAGAATAGGAGAGACCGAATGCACCGGCTTGGAATAGGAACTGTAATCTATTGCTTCACTAACAAATTGTTTAGCAAATAAGCAATCCTTTTATTTTTAAATTAGGCTGTGACAATTTTATTGATGGCTAGCTACTCACGACGTTACAGATGGTAGAGTGTGAAGTTGAGATAGTGATTGGAGAAATCGCTTTGCTGTCTTAAATTACCCTTCCACTCTTCACAGATTTCTCTCAGAATGCATCGTTACATCTATTCAGAGCTCGCTGACATGCATTTCATGCTTGGGGCTGTAGATAAAAATAGAGCGACTGCTGAAATGATACATTGAATTAGTCGAGGTGGACTTGCTCTTTAGCCACCACGTCTTCTGGGTCACATTAAGTGCATAATCTTCGAAAATCCCATTGTATCTGAATATCTGGTGACCAGACTAGGGTCTCTGATTTCCCGGTTTTTTCCGGGAAATCTCGGGAACGTAATAAGGTAGTAGGTTTAGGTAATGAAAAAAAAAGAAGAAGAAGAGAAGAAAAGGAAAGGATGAAACAACGAGATTCGAAAATCACGTAACTCCGAATTCGCGTTAAGTCGGGGTAGCGTAAGTCGAGGTATTACTGTATTCTATTTTTTCAAAAGCCTGTGATAATATTTCGATCTTCAAGACATAAGAACATTGCACGCATGGGTCGTTGGTAGCCTAGTGTTTAGAGCATCGGACTCCAGACCGGAAGGCATGGGTTCGATGCCCGTTACCACCAAGCACCCTCCGAGAACACGGAGTACGTGCTCGTTAAATTAGTGGGTCCGAAAGTTTTGTGGGTTGAATCACGAGTGCAGGGGACTGGAGAATATTACCCTCCCCTTCAGTTCCATGCCAAAATTGTGGAGGTGGAGATAGGTGTTGTCGCCATCTATCGTCCCTTCGGGGATTTCGCCGAGCTAATTCGTACTGTCACCTGTATGGTGCTTAAGGACAAGGCCAATGACATGCGTACTTCTAGCCCCTTGCCACGATGAATTCCGTGGGCCTCGATTTGACTACGTCAGACAGATGGCATTAGCCACAACAACAACACATTGCACACATACATTCTAGGTTTCTTCGTAAAAAAGGGGGTGCATACTTAAAAAATGCACCTTGAAAGTGTATGATTATTTATTTGATGGATTTTACTGTACATAATTTTTGAGAAGGTTGTGGAGTTGAGTTGTATTCGATAGGTCGTTAACAAAACTAACATATTTGGTGATGTGGATTCATCACATACGTGCACACATATTTATATAGTATAATAAAAGTAATTGTGCTTGTGATATCACTCTAAGATTTAGTTGAGGACGTAATTGTAATACTCATTTCTTTATTTAATGAAGTTTGGATTGTCTTTTGTTCTAATGATGCAACGGCCCTTTGTTCAGAACAATCATTATTACTTGCACATCTCTTTCTTTTTATAAAACAATAAATTCAATTTTCTTTAATTATTTTAAGTGTTTTTTTTGCCAAATATTCTTTATTAAAAAACGCAGTAGCTTTAAGTATAAATGTAAATAAAGAGTTGATATTTCCCCGCCTTAAAAAGATGACAAATTCCATTGTAAATTCATTTTATTTTGACAAAAAAAAGTGCTATATCATATTTCTTTTCATTAAATTCGATTTAAAAACTGAAAGTTTTTTTTTTTTGCATCACTTTTTGTAAACCAAATGTTTTACTGTCATTTCTTTATTATAAAAAACAATTGTTAACGAGATTTTGAGAAATTACTGGAAATCATAAACATGAAACTTTTAAAAAAAATCTAAGATACTCGTCAAGAAAAACTTTGATCAAATTTACATTTCTAGAAGGATCATGAAATTATTCTTTATGTAGAAATACATTTTTCACAAAATAACAACTTAAGATAGGTTATAATTCAAAATTATCAGCATATTTTGAAAATTGAACTGGCCTCCTCTTTATTTTTTCCTTTCCACATAAAAGCACACGTCTGTCTTCCAATGAAGCACAAAGCTATGTACACATAAATGATTAAATAAACATCCGAAGTTTATGAGAAAAAAAGCGATCTTGTCTGAGAGAGCCAAAACAAACACTACAAGCGTTGATGATAAATGACAATAAAAATAACCAAAGTGAGTGTTGTGTTTTAAAAGTCCCTGGTGCGTAAAACAGGAAATAATCAATGCTTTTTTTATTCACGATCAGTTTAAAACAGTGGTCTTCGAATTGTGTTTCATTGAACCTTGGGGATCCATGAGGCATACCCTGAACTTCAGGAGTCACAATAAAAAATCGGAAAGAAAATTATAAATGTGTATGCGTAATGGATCCCCGTTCTGTATGAAGTTTATATAACCAGAAGTATTTATATCTCATCCCAGTTATCTTAAAACTGAAAATTTTAAGCATGGTTTATTTTGAAATATTTTTAAATTTTCTGATGTCGCCCCCTCGGGTGACCATCTCTTTGATTATCAGCGTGAGCTAGAGGTGTAGGAATAAAGGAAGAACTAGGAGCCATCATGATCTTATTATGACTATATTAAAATCTTTAACTTAATCGTCTAACAAATTAGATTATAATAATATAAGTGAGAGAATCTCTACGATGGCAAAACATACAATATATATACAGTGACTCCCAAAATTGAGAGTACACTTAATTCCGAATTCACCATCGGATCACCAGGTGTAGAAATTAATACGCTATGTTAACGCACTTTAGTACATTCAAAATGCATACATTACTCTTCCAAATAACATTAAATCAGTGCTTCTCAAACTTTCAATACTGGCGCCCCCTTTTCAATCACAATTTTTATCGCGCCCCCTTATACATTAATAATGTACTGAATGTAATAATAATGCTTTTGACGCTAAATCAACTATACGCAATCTTAATTATAAACCATACAAATTAATAGCATAAGTATTACATTTTGTATACTACTTTTAAACAAAATAAATAAATTAATTAAGTAAGACAGTGCTTCTCAAACTTTCACTACTGGCGACCCAATTTTCAATCATAATTTTCATCGCCCCCCAATAATAATGTATTGAATGCAATAATAATGCACTTTGAGTATTAAATTTTGTATACGTTACTTTTAAATAATATATATTTAAAGCGAATTACTTTTAAGTAATAATTATAATGTTATGTTATTTTTCCTTTCTCATTTTTTAAATTGGGACAGATTGCAAAATGACATTTAATTAAAGATTTATTTCGTCCACCATGCATTTCTAAAAGTACAAATGTCATTAGAACAAGTAATATAAAAAATAAATTTTAAGTCAATTCCTACTTAGCCCAACAAAGAAAAACTTATTTTAGTTACTTTCTATTAAATAGTTACAATTAATACAAATATGTAATACATATGACAGAATCACAATGTTAAGCGTTAAAAGAGAAAGCGATTTTCCTTGCAATTTGTCCTTTTCCTTTCTATATATGGGGTATTGACTATTCTTTTTCGTTACTATTTATTCATTAATTAAATTTAATTAGTGTAAGAAAAATAGTGTTGTGTGTGTGTGTGTGTAAAGTAAAGAAGAAATCACACACATTCTCAGAAATTAGGCCATCTCGGATGGAATTCGAACTACCGTCCTTCAGATTAGAAGTCCAGCACGCTATCCATTGCGTTACAGGGGACAGCACGAAAAGGTTTCCTTTCTATAAATGCTTTTGGACTATAATTTTTGTTTGTTACTATTTATTCATTTTTTAAATTTAATTAATGAATTAAAATTTGAAAGAACTGCATTAACATGAAGTGTCACCCACTACAAGTTTTAAAAATGTATTTGAACTTGAATGAATGAATAGAAAGTATTTTATCAACGATTGAAAATTTGAACAAGATATATATGAGAGAGTGAACTTATAGTAGAAATTGAAAAATAGTCTACTTTATGTTGCGCTCTCTCATATCCATCACATCTGGTATTCTCGCGAGCGTCTGCGTGAGTCTGGCCAAACTATCGGACGTCTGCGCAAAACATGTAATAATGCTGTACCTCGTACAATTCCAATCAGTCTTGGTCGATTCGATGCTTCTATAGCTACCAAATCTATCTTGAATGTACATTTTATAATTTGCGCGTTAGTTGTAATTCACACTGTTGGGGTGAGGCGAGTGAACTATTTTTTCTGGCGGAAGGATAACTGAGTGATCCGCCCACGCGCTCTTTTTCCCGCCTTCACTCCCGCGCATTCCTTCTACGAGGTTGACGAGCTGACCGTTCGCTGTGTGCTTTTGGGTCAGACTTGCTGTGTGCAGTATCCGCGATCAATATTTTCGTATGTATATAAATAAATGTGATGTCCCAAGATACCGTAGTAGAAGTGATTTCACAAAAGAACAACAAGTGGTAGCAGAGCGTGGTTAATCTGTGTGACGAGTTAGTTGACTTTGTGAACGTTTAAACCTTTCTACTTACAATGGATAAAATAACTATTCCCGATTTAAACGGAACGAACTACTTCATTTGGGAGCTTAAGATGAAAGCTGCCCTTAGCTTAAAAAGATTAGCCCCTCTAATCTTAGAGGAGAAACCTGAAGACCTTACCCGTAAAGATGAAATGGACTGGATTACGAAAAACTCAGATGCAATAGCATACATTAAGTTATCGCTCGCAGATGAGCAAGCCTTACAGTTCGCGGCGGAAGACAACGCGAAAGTGCTGTGGGATAAAATCAGAGCGACTTACATGGGCGAAGGTGAAGACCGAAAAATTGATGCGGGCAATGAACTCAAGAACATCCGAATGAAAAATGGCGAAACTGTAGCAGATTATATTGCAAGAGCGCGGGGGATTTCGACTAAGTGTCACTCCCTTTGACTGGACGTCGCCGAGGGAATTGGTCTACCATACCGTTAGAGGATTAAATGGAAAATTCTCCAAAGTGCGGGATATTCTGAAAACGCAAAGAGGAAAGAGCATGGACGAAATATTACAAATTTTAAGGGGAAGAAGAAGCAACTTTAAACTTGCCAATTAAAACTCGCATGGATGGAATTAATGAAGCATTTTATTGTAAGAAAAAAAAAAAAAAAATGAAGAGCAAACGAGACTGTGTTATATTTGCAGAAAATCAAATCATCTAGCTAAGGACTGTTATTATAGAAACAAGAACTCTCCAAGTACAAGCCAAAGAAACAATTCTTCTAGAAATGGACACGTATTTACAGCTTCCCATCGAGAAGAAAAACCTTGTGACAATATCTGGATTCTGGATAGTGGTGCATCCTGTCATATGGCTAAAGAACCTGTGTGGTTCAAAAAATATTAGTCCAGAAGTGATGGACATTTACTTAGCCGATAAAAATTCTAAAATGATGAGCCAAGGAACTGGAAACGTTTCAGCTAAAACTGTGAGTACAAAACATTGTAATTCTATTAATCTAACAATTACTGATGTCAGTTATGTTCCTCAATTAAGATGTAATTTACTGTCTGTAACATGTTTAATGGATAAAGGTTGTAAGATTAAATCAGAAAATAATTGTGTATTGATATATGATAAAAATGATAAGTTAATAACTAAAGCATTTAAAAATAATGGTAGATTAGAAATTAAATTAGAACCTATGTATAATTCTGAATGTTTTATTTCTGACCAATCTACTAATAATTATGAAATTTGGCATAACAGGTTATGTCATTTAAATTGTAAATATATGCTTAAAATGAAAGATTATATTGATATTGATAATGTAAATAATTTCACATGTGAAACTTGTGATATAAGTAAGGTAACCAGAAAAACTCATCATAGTATTGATATATATCAAAGCTCA
This sequence comes from Trichonephila clavipes, assembly GCA_019973935.1. NCBI lineage: Eukaryota > Metazoa > Arthropoda > Arachnida > Araneae > Nephilidae > Trichonephila > Trichonephila clavipes. The sequence goes on from BMAU01019177.1 coordinate 132,669, forward strand.
CAAATTCTTGAGTTGCTCCATGCCGACCTGTGTGGTCCAATTAATATCGAATCGCATGGTGGTGCAAAATATTTTATGGTAATTGTAGATGATTTTTCTGGCATGTACTTTACTTATTTCTTAAAAAAATAAATATGAAGTGTTTGATATATTTTCTCAATTTAAAGCTAAATATGAAAATTTAACTGATAAAAGGATTAAAAAGATAAGAACTGATAATGGGTTAGAATTTGTAAATGAACAACTAGATACTTACCTGGCTAATTCAGGAATATTTCTTGAAAAACTATTCCATACAATAGTGAATCAAATGGCAAGGCAGAAAGAGTCAACCGTGTTCTTCTAGAAAGAGCTAGATCTTTATTATATGAAAGTAAACTTCCTTTAAAATTTTGGGCTGAAGCTATTAATTGTAGTACTCAAGTATCTAATGTTACACCACGAAAAGGGAAAGAAAAAATCCCATTAGAAATTTGGACAGGTAATAAACCAAAATTAAATTATCTGAAAAAGTTTGGCTGTGTGGCCTATTTTCACGTTCCGAAAGTATTGAGAAATAAATTTGAAGTTCCAGGAAGACGTGGAATTATGCTAGGATATGCTAGAGAAAGGAGGGGATATCGAATTTATGATATTAAAAATAAAAAAGTAATTGAGGAGAGATCAGTTAAATTTAATGAATATTTAAAAGGTAGTAATTATTTAGGTGAGATAGAAAATGAAACATGGGATATTGACTCATTTTTTGAAGTCTCTCCCGAAAGAAACGAAATTAATCAAAATACAGAGAATGGAGTGTTGTATAATTTTGATATAAATAATGGACCTGGAGCAATTGAGAATGATAACTCAATTCCCCTTCAGACCACGTCATCACCTCGGACAGGCAGAATCCAAATTCCGGTACTTGAATTGAATGATGTGCAAAATCAAATCCCTGTGAGAAGATCGGAAAGGCTAAAATCTAAGCTGATGTCTGTCCATTTGGTGAATAATGTACCAAACTCTTATTTTGAGGCAGAAAATAGTGCTAATTGGAAATTAGCAATGGAGAATGAATTAGATTCGTTAGATAAACATAAAGTTTGGGAAATCGTACAAAAACCTGCGAAATCAAAATTAATAAAAACTAAATGGGTATATAGCTTAAAACAAGATGATGCTGGGAAAAATATAAAATACAAAGCAAGGCTTGTAGCAGCTGGTTTTAATCAAATTAAAAACATAGATTATTCAGAGTCGTATTCACCAGTTGTAAACATTGAATCTTTTCGATTGTTAATTGCACTTGCAGCTAAATTAAAGTTAAATGTTAATTTCTTTGATGTAAAAACTGCATACTTATATGGTGATTTAGAGGAGACGGTGTATGTGTTACCCCCTCCTGGTTATGAAAAATTAATTGGAGATGATAAAGTTTGTAAATTAAAAAGGAGTATTTATGGTTTGCCACAGTCTGGTAGAAACTGGTACATGAAAATAAAGGGTGAATTAGAAAATTTTGGTTTAAAACAATTAGCTTCTGATAATTGTGTTTTTATTAAATCTGTTAATCAAAGTGTTCTTATATTATGTATGTATGTAGATGATTTAGCTATTTTTTGTAACAATGATAAAATGTATGAAGATATTGTTAGTAAGATTAAAAAATGTATTTGAAGTGGTTGAAAACAAAACTAATAAGTTTTTAGGCATGGAAATTGAAAAATGTGAAAATGGTATTTATTTATCCCAGTGTGACTACATTAATTCATTATTAGTCAAACATAATTTAGAAAATTGTAAAAGTGTGAAAACTCCAATTGTTAAGGGGAAGACAAAATTTTTCCCTCTACCAATGAATTTATTGATATTACTATGTATCAGGAATTAATTGGTGAACTTTTATATTTAGCTAATAGAACTCGACCTTGATATTTCTTTTGTAATATCTTATTTATCCCAATTTAATCATAATCCAGAGAAGAGACATTACAATTTGGCTAAACGAGTGTTAAGATATTTGATGGGCTCAAAAATAAAAAAACTGTTTTATGAAAATGAATTTGGTATTTTAAATGCTAGTTCAGATGCTAGTTGGAAATGCAGAAAATGGAAAATCATTTTCTGGAGGTGTAGTTTTACTAGGTAATTCATTAATTTTATGGAAATGTCGTAAACAAAAGAGTGTTAGTTTATCAACATGTGAAGCAGAGTTATTTTCTATTTCTGAAATTTGTAAAAGATATAATTTGGACTGTAAATTTGTTAACTGAATTAAAATGTGAACAATTTATAAATAATGCTGTAACTTTAAATTCAGATAGCCAAGCAGCAATTCAGTGGATTAAGGGTACCCGTTCTTCAAATAAATCAAGGCATATGAACTTACGTTTTCATTTTATAAAGGATTTAATTGAAGATACTGTAATTAAATTAGAATATGTCCAAACAGAATTTTTAATTGCAGATTTCCTTACGAAAGCCATGAATGTAGATAAGTTGGAATATTCAATGCAAAAAATTGCATTACTCTCTTGATTTTATGTCACTGTGTTTATTGTTATATTTTATGTGTATATGTCTATAATGTTTGTAATGTTTAAAAAAAAATGTGTATCACTCGCAGGAGGGGTATGTTGGGGTGAGGCGAGTGAACTATTTTTTCTGGCGGAAGGATAACTGAGTGATCCGCCCACGCGCTCTTTTTTCCCGCCTTCACTCCCGCGCATTCCTTCTACGAGGTTGACGAGCTGACCGTTCGCTGTGTGCTTTTGGGTCAGACTTGCTGTGTGCAGTATCCGCGATCAATATTTTCGTATGTATATAAATAAATGTGATGTCCCAAGATACCGTAGTAGAAGTGATTTCACAAAAGAACAACACACACTATTAAGTATTACTGCAGAAAATTGGAACAAAAAAAATCATGGATAAATTTTTAAGTCGTAAGCGAACATTCGACGATAATAAAGCATCAACAAGTGCACAGACGAGCACAGTTCCGAAAATTAAATCAAGGAAATATTCTCATGAATATTTGAATTTTGGATTTACCATTACTGAAGTAAATGGAGAAGAAAAGCCCCTGTGTGTTATTTCCTCAAAAATATTGGCAGCAGACAGTGTGAAACCTAATAAACTTAAAAGACATTTCGAAACGCTTCATGGTGAGTACATTAACAAGCATCGAGAGTTCTTTGAATCAAAATTAAAATCATATGAAAAACAAAAACATTTTAATAAAAAACTTTGTCAGTGAATGAAAATCTTTACTTACTTCTTACAAAGTATCACATAAAATAGCCATATGTAAAAAGCCTCACACTATTGCCGAAGAGCTTATTTTGCCTGCAGCAATTGAGATCGTAGAAACTATGTTTGGAGACAATTTTACCAAAGAGTTGCAGTCCATACCCCTATCAAATGATACTGTTTCCCGTCGAATTGATGATATCGCTGAAGATGTAGAGCAACAGCTTTTCGGTAAGTTGCGTGATAAATTGTTTTCAATTCAGCTTGACGAGGCAACAGATAGCAATAAAGATGCTCATTTCATTGCGTATGTTCGATTTTGGGATGGTATGTCAGCGGTAGAAGAACTACTTTTTTGCAAACTAATAAAACTTAAAGCAACAGGAATAGCATTATTTGATATTTTAAATAATTTTATAAACGAGACAAATATAGAGTGGAAAAATTGTGTCGGAATATGCACCGATGGTGCTCGTACAATGTCAGGAAGATTTAAAAGTATACAAGCACTTGTGAAACAAAAATCTCCACTGTGCATCTGGACACATTGTAAGATCCACAGAGAATCTCTGGCTTCCAAAGAAATTAGTCGTGGCCTGAATATTGTGCTAATGACAGTTGTTACTGTAGTAAATTACATAACAATGAGACCCCTAAAATCAAGAATCTTTTCTGGACTTTGCAAAGACATGGGCGCAGTGCATTCATCGTTGCTATTTTATTGCGAAGCAAGACGATTATCACGCGGGAAATTTTTGCAACGTGTTTATGAATTAAGAAATGAAATTACCATTTTTCTAGAAGAGGAAAACCTACCGGAAGCTGAGAAATTTCGAGATGGTTTATTTCTGATGAAGTTGAGCTACTTAGTCGATATATTTGAGAAATTAAATATATTGAATCTTCAACTTCAAGGATCAAATGTACATATGTTTGACACGAGTGATAAAATTAATGCTTTTTTTAGAAAATTAGAATTATGGAGCCGAAATTTAAAGCCAAAAAAAGCCTAGAAATGTTTGAAAATGCGGATAAATGTGTAAAAACTTACAAAACTGAAGAACAACATGTGGAAGTTGTTTATAAAACTATTGAATATCATTTAGCTATGTTGGTAAAAATTTAAAAAAATTTTTTATGCTGAGGCTAACTTGATAGCAAGTTACGAATGGGTGAGAGATCCATTTCAAAATATCTCAGAAGGGCTCTGCACTACCGAAGAAGAAATTTTCATAGATTTCACATCTAGTGGCTAAATTAAAAGACAATTTTGTAATAAAACTCTCTTTCAATTTTGGGCAGAAGTAGATGATGAATTTTCTGAACTGAAAACAAAAGCATTTCGTATACTTTTACCGTTTTCAACATCGTACTTTTGTGAAACCGGATTTTATGCGGTGGCTGCTTTGAAGACAAAATATAGATCTCAGCTAAATATAGAATAAGAACTCAGAGTGTCAATTTCTAATATTAAGCCTTCATTTGAAAACCTTTGCTCTGCAAGAGAAGCCCATGGAAGTCACTAATAATAATTAAACTTGCTCTTAAATTAGTATTAATACATTAGTTATTAAATACATCGTGCAGTACTGATACATTTATAAGTACACTGGCTGAAGTACCCGTTGTGCGATTATTTTTTAAAAAAATAATACATTATTCTTGATATAATAGCTTAATTGTAAGGAGAGTAAAACCAAGTGCACAACAATGCATACAAAAATATAAAATGATTTTTTAAATGAATGCTCCTATTATAAATAAAACGAACTGTAATTTTAAGCCTCACAGAATTAGCATTTAGAATTAATATTAAATAAGGAAAACGAATGAAAAATTCTAATGAAGAATAATTGTGTTATTTTTAATATTTAAAGCGAGAAACCTTCAAAATGTTTTAACCCGGAAGCAGGCGCCTACTCCACACTAACGTTAATTGTCGCGCGATCACTTCACCAAGTCACCCCATTCCTTTTTTTTTTGTAATTATTTTTTCTGTGCTCGATAAAAATCACAATTGCAGTGAATAATTTAACTAAGAGAAAATATACTTACCTACTTTAAAGGACTTTTTAATTTTTCTTTGATGATTTGAGAAAAAATCCAATAAAACTAAAGAAACCATTCCAAATGTGTGTGACCTTAATAAAGAACATAAATCACAGACACTTTTCACTAAAAATACAAGAACGCTATTTGCAATCAAAACTGTCATATTTTGCTCACGTTATTGTAATTTTGCTTTTCTTTGATGATCTACAAATAGCATGTGTAACCTTTTCTTGCTTGTGTCTTTTTGACAAGGCGAAGTGTTACATTCATGGCTTCTTAGTTTTCTTGATAGAGTTCTTTAGGCAGCATTTGAAAATTACAATTCAACTCAAACGTTTCATGTCTATCACTTTTGTCATATTTACTTTCGCTATCACGATTAATATGCATTATTTCATCAGGTTCTTCAATTGCTTGATCAGTTTCATCTTCCTTCAATAGAGAAATCACAGATGCCCATTTTTTTATATTCTGCTCATTTACATTTATAAACCATAATAAGTTGTACAACACAGCAATTAAAACCACAAAGTTAATCGTAGGGGAAAGTATAGCATATTTATAGAAAATATTTCTGAACAAAAGTGGTCGTGAAGGGAACTCGATCAATACAAGTACCTTGATTGTAAAAAACCGTTTGCCACTCTAAAAAAAGAGGCATAAATGTGACAAATTCATTTTAGTTTCCATAAAGACTGTCATATCGGAGGATACTGTCAAGAAACTGTTAACGAATAAACAGTTTTACCAGAATTTGGAGTGATTCAGCGCCTCATGCGACCGCTCCCATGAAAAAAATGTATTCGATACAAAAACATCGATGTGAGTTCTAAAAAAATAATTGTGTAAAACGTTTTTTATAATTCATTATATATTTCAGATTACTCATAAAAATACATCTTGGTCAATTAATCCTTCAAAGTGCTCAATATGCTTATCAATATATCATAAAACTCATTTACATGGGGGGAAAAGCAACAGAAAAATATTATTTACAACTTTCCTAAAAGAAAAGTAGACGGAGTTAAGCATACCAGTAAGTTTGAAGGTCAAAGAGATGATAATCAAAAGTACTATTTTAGAGGTTACAAGAAACGTAATAAAAAAATCTCTCATCGAGGGATTACAGCAAAGCAAACAAAATATCTTTTTTTATTTGGTTTTAGGATCAAAGATAGCTAATTAACGTTTGAAGTGGAATCTTTTGAAAGTGGAAAACCAGATGATATATATAATTTATATCAGTGTAAAAATGTGTATTTTTTATTTTGTCAGAAAGCATTTTGTTTTACTTCATGCCAAAAAATAATTTTTTAAGCCTTTTATGATTTCAATATACTCGCGCCCCCCTCGAAAGGTTATCGCGCTCCCCCAGGGGGGCGCGCCCCACAGTTTGAGAAACACTGCATTAAATGTAAGATATGGAAATTGATTGAAACAAAAATGTGAAGGTTTGAAAGAAAAACTACACCATTTTAATGTCACAAAATTGAGGGTACACTTCTTCAATCACTATGCAAAACTACCAGTAATTTTTTAAATAGAAATTTGATAATAGATCTATGATAAAGAAAGGATTTCAAAGGCTATCTGATAACAAATTTATGTTTGTGATTTGATGTCTTGATTAAAATGGAGAATCGGAAGGAAACGACGATCGAAGAGAGAAAACTTGTTATTAAACTGTCAAATGAAGGTAAATCCCAGCGGAATATTGCTAAAGTAGTTGGACGAAGTGTTAACAGCATCCAAAAAATCCTGCAAAAATTTAAAAAGACTGGTATGCTGGCAAATAACGAAGGAAGAGGGAGAAAGAAAATTATGAACTCTATAACCGAGTGAAGAGTTATACATCAAGTAAAGATTGATCCTAAAATTAGTGCTCCTAAAAGTGCAGCCAGTAACTCTAATACCTTAGGTCGATCGGTTTCTGCAGAAACGATACGAAGAGTCCTAATAAAGGCTGGCTATAATGGTAGAGTAGCTCGAAAAAAGCCCTTAATTGGTAAGAGGAATAGAGTCAAGCGATTGAAATTCGCTAAAGAACACATTTTAAAGCGAACGAAGTCATTTCAACGATTTTGGAACGAAGTCATTTTCAGCGATGAGAGTAAGTTCAACATCTTCGGCAGTGACGGTCGTCGTATGGTGTGGCGGAAACCAAATACCTCACACCACCCAAAACACACAATTCCTACTGTGAAGCACGGAGGTGGGTCGGTGATGGTTTGGGGGTGTATGGCTGCGTCGGGGGTGGGAAAGCTAGTATTCATTGATGGAATCATGCATAAGATGGCTTATCTTAATATACTACAAAATAATTTGAAAGAAAGTGCTGATAAATTGGGACACTGGGGTCGAATTTCATATTCCAGCAAGACAATGACCCCAAGCACACTGCGTTTGTTGTAAAAGAATGGCTGCTTTACCATTGTCGGTATCAACTTAATACACCTCCACAGTCTCCCGACTTAAATGTTATCGAGAATGTGTGGTCCCACCTTTAGAGAGCTGTGCAAAAACATCAAATTACAAGCAAGGAACAATTGAAATCGGTATTGCAAGAAGAATGGCTGAATATTTCTCCCAAGACCACTAGACATCTTGTGGAATCGATGCCTCGGCGATTGTAAGCTGTCATATCAGCAAAAGGTTATGCTACTAAATATTAACTCTTTATTATTCATGATTTATGCAGGAAAATAAATGCATGTACTCTCAATTTTGTGGCTATTAATTTCTGTTAATTTTCTTTATAAGTTATTATATGTATGTTTAAACTATCAAATATTTTGTTTTATCATTCAAAATAATGAATTATGATCTAATAAACGCATCTATGCTTAAAGGTTTTAATTATTTCTCTCATTTAATATAATTTTTTCATTCTAAACATTGATTCCCGTTTTAAAAGTAGGTGTACTCTCAATTTTGGGAGTAACTGTATATATAATACCGAAATTACTTAACCCAGACCACTATCAATAACTGACTCGCCTAAACTCAATTCCAATACTATCACAGATCCTAAAATAAATAGTCAATCCTACCTCGATGTAGTCTGAAGTAGCGATCACAATAATCCTAGATGAAGTTGCGTATTTACTCGAGTGCAATTGTATGCACCTTGACTTAAAGGTTCTATATCACGTATAACTTCCGATAGCTGTCACTTAATGTTTTCCAAAACCTCTTCACGCTTGAACCTCGGATTATCTTTACATTCCTCAAACTAAAGCTCAAAGCGGGTTCCTTGAGATGAAAAAGTCTGAAGAACACTGGTTTAGAGTAAACGAAGAGCGTTGACTGTATGGATATATAGCTTTTTTTATGGAAATTTTTTGAATATATACAAAAAAAAAATTACTCCATTTCAAATAGACGACTAATTAGCCAGTAAATCTGCATTTGTAAAATGTTTTTTCTTAATCTAAATTCAACACATTGAAAGCAATGATGTTTAATATATTTCATTCAATGATAACCTGAGAAAGAGGCCATGATGCCTGCAAATCTATCAGAAAAGCTCAGGTGTCGTCCTCGTCACTTGATCACGGTTCAAAATTATTACGAGGTCCGTCGCCAAAACCCCTCGTGTAGCTGAACATGTGACGTTAATATTCACTCACTCCCTCTTCCAAATAGGAATAGCTGCATCACTAATCTTGAGCTGAGTAAGGTATTCGTAATATGTTTTTTCCTAATAGGCTGCATATTGACAACTAAGCCTCTGCAGACAAGACAAATCCCCAAACGTGAGAGCCATTCCATGGTGGCACCATCTAGTGGCAGCTTTAGCTACCAAAGTTTGACGTTTGAATTAATTGCAATTCAAGTTCTCGTCGGATGCTAAACATTAAAGTGATTTAATTTTGCTGAGAGTACCAGAGCGAAATTGATACCCAAAGGATCTTTTACATGCCACATAATCATATGACATGCGTGCCTACGATTTTCGCCTCCAGCCAGGATAGAACCCAGAGCCTTGGACAGATGAAATAGGCACGCTACTTCTAAGCCACTGAGCGAACGGTATACGTAATATGCTGTTGGGTGTTCTCGCAAATTGTTAACCTTGATGGTTGTATGGATCCACTAATATACTCGTTTAATAAGTTTTCAATTCCTACTATTAGTGCATTCTCTTCTTTATATATATATATATATATATATATATATATATATATTTCAAAATTTCAATTGTTAATAAAATACTTTTCATTCATCCACTCAAGTTCTTATGCAATTTTTTAAATTTGTAGGAGATGACACTTGATGTTAACATAGTTTTTTCAAATATTAATTCATTAATTTTTTAATTAATAAATAAATAGTAAAAAAAAACAACAAAAATAATAGTCCATCATCATATATAAAAAGGAAAATCGCTCGTTGTGTCTCAGTAGCGCAATGGATAGAGCGTTGGAATTCTAATCCAAAGGTCAGGATTCGAAACCCACCCGGGATGGTCTAATTAATCTGGAATAATTAAATTTAATTAATGAATAAATAGTAACAAACAAAAATAATAGTCCAACACCACATATACCCGTGTGATACTTTGTGGTGCACGGGGATTTTATATAATTGTTTTCAATATATATAAAAAAAAAACACCACATATAGAAAGGGAAATGGAACATTGCAATTAAAATCGCTTTCTATTCAACCACTTAATATTGTGATTCTGTCATATGTATATACATATATATATATTAATTGAATTTTTTAATAAAAAGTAACTCAAATAAAATTTTTCCTTTGTTGACCTAAGTAGGAATTAACTTTAAAAAAATTACATAACTTGTTTCAAAAGAATACCTTAAACTCTCTAATAATATGCTGAAGTATTTTAAATAACATTAAACATTTATAATTATTCTTATTTTATCAAATCAACCAATTTAAAAGGAAAGCATGCAAAAAAAACCTAATGGGCGAATTTTATTATAGAATCCAGCAAGCAAGTCCGAATGAATGGAGAATTCTCGTGTTACGGCTAAACAATCCTTAAAAAAAAAAAAAAAAAAAGTCAAGCTTCCCCCGCAAATCTATTAAAAAATTGGGCTTAATATGATTGGAAGAGAAAGAACACATGCGCAGTTACAGGAAAAATTTCGCAAGCTGCGCATTCAATAATAAAATCGGAATTACCTAAGCATGAAGCGTGGCAATGCGTTATTCGCCCGTTCCTTTCAGAGCTGATCTCCTTTTGTTCTTCGCAGAGTGAGTCTTCGTGTTTTTAGCGGCATTAATATAGCTGAATTTTTGACGATTGAAGGTAAGAGAAATTTGATACATATTTAGTCTTATATTTAATCTCTATAATACTCCTGGAACATTTTTTTAATCCCAGTATTCTATATTTTAAATATTTCAAATTTTTATAATTTCAAGTTCTAAAATGTTTTTATATTTTTAACGCGAATCTCACTTTCTGCCATATTGCCGGTTGAAATATCCTCTGAATGAGAAACCGATAACATTGAAATTATTAAATTAATTACTTTAATTCATATTAATATACTGTATTTATGTATTGAAGATTTTGATTTGTGTATAGTTGACTATTTGAAAATACATTTTCGATCGCTTGATAAATTGCCCTTTTTGAACTTTGAAAATGTATAATAAATGTTTTGACTGGTATATATATATGTACTTTTTTATTTTGTACTAAAAATAATTGGTAAAAATTCTGTAAAATTTGCATTTTATTTCACATTTTCTGGCTGCTTCGTGCTATATATAATTAAATATTTTATCAATACATTTTTAATCTGTAGAAATTATTTGCATGTGAAATCTTTTTGGTGTTTGAAATATATATTTAATTAACGGTGGTTGGATCTTATTTTGGCCCATACATAGTTTTTCAGCTTTTCCAAAAAATCATTCAAATTAAATTAAATGATTATTAATTTTTTTTTCGGATTTCTTTCATTTTTATATGTTAATTTGCAAACATTTAATTTTCTTTCCTTTAACAAAAAGTATTTTTACATACATTTTGAAAATAATTTAAATGTTTAAATGTACCAAAATGGAGTAAATTAAATCAAAATTTTTTTTATCCATATGGACATATGAAATTTGTTTTCTTTATTACACAAACTTAAGAATATATATACACATTTTTAAAAAAATGTACTATATTTCTATTCTTAATTAAATTTGTTTTCACTGTTCAAAATTTTCCATACAGCCTGTTAACGTTTTGTAACTATTTTAAGACAGTTAGTTAAAAAACGAATTTGATTACAAATGTTGAACAAATGAAATATAATGAATGAATAATCATATTTATACAATATGTTTAATTTGTTCTATTGCATAGGAAGTCAAGTTGATTATAAATTTTCATGAAATTAATTTTAAGCTTCTAAAAACTGTGTATAAAATAAATCTACATTTTGAGAGTATTTGAAAAGAGGTAAATTATTGTGAGTAGAAAGATGTTTCACATATACTATGCTATTTTATTTAATTGAACTTATGTGTGATATAGAACTTTAACAACTGAATTAATACCATGATCAAATTACCTCGCATATTACGTGAAATTAAATTTTGTTCCTAATTTATTATTTCTGTATAGGAAAATATCTCTACTAAAAACTACTCTGACATGGATAAATTTCGGAAAAAATTTAGATCTTAATACTTTCTTTTTCAATATTGTATTGTCCAAATTTCATTACTCTAGAATAATTTTTTCTTCTTGTTGGGAATTTTTTTCCGTTAGTTTATATATATATAGCTCAGTAGTAAAGGAAATTACAGGCGAAGGTTGGCTAGCCCTAAAACTTTGTTTAAATCTGCAATCTTGGTTCCTAAAGCCAGGAGTTTGTTATAGTACTACTGCTAATATTTCCTGCTATCTTGACTAGTTATACTTAGATTTTATAGCTATTTGTATGTATATTTATGGATTACATATACATTTATATACAGTTGGACCTCTGTCCACAATGAAGTCGCTAAATCCTGAAAAAAAGGCGTGGAAAATTCGTTAGAGATTCATTTTCAACATGAATCGCGTTCTTCGTTCCAGGAAAAAGTTCGTAAAATAGAGATATGAACAAAACAGAGGTTCTTAAAACGGAGGTTCAACTATGTTTCTATATATATATATATACATAAATAGTACATTTTAAAAATGCCCAGCGAAGCGAGCGAGTAGCGGCTAGTACAGCTAACATATAAAAACGTATTAGTGCTGTAACGTATAAAATTATTTTCTTATTTTCTTATTTAATTGTTCTATTGTTTTCCATTTTAAATGAATGGGCATTTTTTAAAGAATTGTACTTCTCTCTAAAGTTGATTAAGTCACGACATCAGATTTTTTTTTTTATAATTTTCTTCTTTCGTTCCGTTCAGGACCAGGATCACATATATGTGATCACGCGTTTCTCCCTCTTATGCCCACTGTATCGCATATGTGATTGCACTTTCCGTTCTCTGAGGCCCATGATCACACTGGTAGGATGAGAGTTAGAAACGTTTTTATATTATTTCTTACAAGGCACTAGATGACGGTTAAAGTCCGTTTTTTTCGAATAATGTTTAACAAAACTTTGAATTTCAATGAGTGCTTTCGGCTCAGAGTTTTTTTAATTACGTCTTGGATATTTATGAATGTAAACAACTGCACATGTTTAGACTTTTTGAGACAATCGGACATTTAAGGGTTTGTGATTTTATTGCGCTCCGGATATCTGTTTATATTTTGACTAAGTTCTGAAAAGAAGGAAACCTTATTAGTTTATTGGGCATCAGACATTCATAATAATAGTTTCATTATGTATATATGTATATATATATATATATGTCAGGTTTGAAAACCCTCCTCATTTTACCAGCAGGCCTGGGGCCTGACACACATATATATATATATACACTGGTGTGCAAAAATTAAGGACGAAGTCGAAAAATTAGCATATCAGCTTAACGAAGAGGCAGAGCGGACAGAAAGACCAATCAGGAGATTAAGTAAGGTGATGTACGGTAGCACATGCGCAGATATGCAGGTAGACGTAATGGGGAGTGTCTGAGTAGTATAAAGCATGTTGTCGGTGTAAGGTCAGTATTTCTGGCAAAGAGATTGCACGCCGTATAGCAGTTAAAATCACACCGAGTTGCTGCCTCAGCGAGAAATGGCGAATAATCAATCTGTTAGACGACATCTGGATGCTTTTACCCGAGGTCGAATCATTGGGAAGTTGGAGGAAGGCCGCAGTGTGACAAGTGTGGCTACAGAGTTCGGAATTGCTCACAGCATCGTTTCACGACTTTGGAGACAAATTCAAACTACAGGAACAGCTCTCCGGGGGTTCAGTAGTGGTCGTCCACGAGGCACCACACCCGCAGATGACCGGTACATTGTCTTACAGGCCAGAAGAAACAGGCGGCAGACAGCGGGAGAAATCGCTAGACACACGACACAGGCGACTGGACGACCGATATCGCGTTTTACCGTGGCCAGAAGACTGCACGGTGGTGGTCTGTTTGCACGACGCCCTGTACGGTGTGTACCTTTAACGCCTGCCCATCGGAGAAGGCGTTCTCTGTGGTGCCGGGAACACCGGAATTGGAGAGACAATGAATGGGGACGAGTACTCTTTACAGATGAGAGCAGATTCAGTTTGAGTAGCGATTCTCATCGCATACTCATCTGGAGAGAGCGGGGAAGACGCAATCATCCCTTGAACATCATTGAAAGGGACAGGTATGGAGGTCGCGGTGCTCTCGTTTGGAGAGGCATCATGCTTGGTAGTCGTACAGACCTTCAAATCTTCGACGCAGGTTCAGTCAACGGGACCCGTTATTGTAACGAGATTCTTCTTCCATATGTGCGTCTTTTTAGAGGCGCTATGGGTCTGCAGTTCCTTTTTATGGACGACAATGCACCATGTCATCGCACAGTAGCTGCCGAACAGCTCTTAGAGAGTGAGGATATTGAACGTATGGATTGGCCGGCACGATCTCCGGATCTCAATCCCATCGAGCATGTATGGGATTTTCTAGGCAGACGCTTGGCAGCTCGTACCTTACCACCAGTAACGATTCGGGAGCTTCGATTGGCGCTGCAAGACGAATGGGCAGCAATGCCTCAACAACTCATTGACACCCTCATTCTCAGCATGGGCAGACGCTGTGAAACCTACCTAGCAGTCAGGGGAGATCATATCCCCTACTAAAGACCGGATGTTTCTTGCTGGACACCCATCACAGGGATGTTTCGGCCTTCAGTCGCATTGCGCTCCATGCTACTTTTTCAATCAAGCTTCTTTTTATCCCTCTGATTTCTCTTTTTTAGTAAGTGTTGCTTACATTAGACATGTCCTTACGCATTGGGGATCTTACGGTATTAAATGTGTTTGATTTGGAAAAAGCTTTTGTACAAAGTTAAATTGAAAAAACCGTCTCGTCCTTAATTTTTGCACATCAGTGTATATATATATATATATATATATATATATATATATATTTGTGGTTCATATTTACATCAATAATTTTATTATTATTAAAAGACATTTAAAAAGCAGATCTTTATAGAACAAACGCGATGACTTTTTTTTTTAATTCGGTAAGAACAAACTATTCTTTTTCGTTGTTATCGCATTTAAAGTTGCCGCAACCATAAGAGCAGAAAACTAAATACTAAAGTGAAACCAAGAAAGCAAAAGACATTATAAGGATTAATTAAAAATAAAAATAAACGATACATTAGCTGTTATTTAAAAGATTTGTATTGGTTAGAACAGCATCAAGTTTATGTGAGAGTAAATTTATAGTTTGATATATGCCAGGTAGTATTTTGTATAAGTTTTGCGTCTATTTTATTTCCTTTATCATGGCGAAAAGAAGGAAAATATTACTTTTTAAAAAAAAATGAAAAAATTTTCCTTAAAATTTGCAATTTTTTTTTAATATAGCGAAAATGTTTGTACTATATATTCAGATATTATCAATTATAATAAAATATAAATGTTAGCATATTTGATTGCATTTAAGATTTTACGTGAATTTTTAAATCAAATTAGGCTTAGCACGGAAATTCTCCCGGTCCCGTACGTGCGTATACTCTCAGAACATGTGGGCCTGAGGAAACGCTTCTTACTTCTTTCGCCGGTCCTGAAGGGGTTAAAAATTAGTCAGTGAAATCTGTAAATTTTTGTTAGTAAATAAAAACAATACTTTTTTTTTAAAAATTCAGTCTTTTTAAAAAGTTACAATTCGTATTTTTCTAATTATTTATTTTTTTGTGTTGTTTTGAGTAAAATTTTTATAGTGTGTTCTAGAAGATAGTTTTTTAGTGTACTCTAGAGCAGGGGATAGCAACCTTTTAGTTGTGGGGTGTGCCAAACCAATCTGACAATATGATTAAGGGTGCGCCATACTAGAACATTTTTAAACGATGTGCAAGAAGAAATACCAGCAAACAATAATACAAGCTGAAATAGAGAGTAGAGGCTAATAATTCAGGTTTTCAGTTTTATTGTACTTTAATTTTGCTTCATTTAAAGATATTTCTTAACATAAAAATAAAAAGCATAAAGTACAGCTATTTCTTCAAAATTTTTTAAAAATTAAAATTTTACATATATTATGTATTTTTAAGCATATTTATTAAGTAAAGTATTACAGTCGAACCTCCATATTACGAACATTACTCCTTTTTCTATATAGCGAACTTTTTCCTGGAACCAAGAATATTTCATGATTTTCTTCGTAAAATAACCTCCCAATAGCGCGCGCGCGAGAGAGAAAGAGAAGTGCATTTTCTATATATATAACCTATTTTTTTCTTGTGATTCAATTTTTTTCTTCCTATTTTTAAAGTTTCTCGACATTTCAAGTTATTCTCTCTTTTAACACATTTTATGGTGGATAAATCTTGAACTGTGTGTTCATATGCCTTGCACCTTGGTGCGTAACTCGGCAAGAGCAATGAAATTATGGTGGTTTCATTAGTGCAAACTTTAACCCTACTGACACTAAATATCATAAAAATTATCCATTTATGCGCTTTTTTAAAATCCCGGTTCCGAACGTAGTCGGATACCTTAAGATAATGAATCATTTATTTAAAGCTGGAGGATAATTTAAAGTGAAAAAGTATCATCAGAAAGTAGTGGTGGAGATTACTGTCGTATTTGAGTATTTGCAAGATGATTCGAATAATATTTCCCCCCTTTTCTCACCCTACATGTTTTTAATATTATTATTGTTAGCATTGTACTTTTGTATTATATAATTATGTATGTATATCGCGAATTTACCTTTAGTTTGTATTATGGAAATTTACTGTGTACTGTAAAAACGAAAATTAAGATTTTGTCCAATGAAGACTGAATGCGAGGTTGGTTGTTTCTCAGGAAACCGGTTTTTACTTCTAAATCTCTTTCGGGTGAGTTTGGCTCTCTTGAGAATTCTGCCAAAAGCTTTCTTTCGTGTTCGCTTATAGCGAGACGTTAATGTACACTCACTCAAGAAAGTTCTAATCTTCTCTTCAAGTCTTTTCCAT
This sequence comes from Trichonephila clavipes, assembly GCA_019973935.1. NCBI lineage: Eukaryota > Metazoa > Arthropoda > Arachnida > Araneae > Nephilidae > Trichonephila > Trichonephila clavipes. Next base: position 149,488 of record BMAU01019177.1, read on the forward strand.
CAAATACTGAGTCGAACCTTTGGAATTTGCCAGATTAAAAAAATTGAACACATTAATTATATTTTATAGCCGAAGAATATTTTGAGAAGTATAATTAACATAGTACAGTACAAAAGTACAGTAAAATCGTGTAAAATATTGAATATATCTGTAATTAAGTAATACTTTATTCATCATGTTAATTATTGAAATAAGTTGTTCGTAAGTTGACATCATTAATTCGCAATATGTTGTTGGGTATTCCCGCAGATTGTTAACCTTTATTATTGTTTCGATCAATGGTCGTCAACCTATGACACGCGTGCCACATGTGGCAAGAGGTACAATTTTTTGTGGTATTCTGCACTATTCTACAAATTTGTCGATTTTGAATGGATAGAAGTCGATACAATTGTAACGGACCTTATTTGTGGAACATCTTCAGAATTATGACATTTACGGAATTACGAAAAAACTCTGAAAGATAACTAAAAGATAAATGTACAGCTATTTTGTAAATCATTGAATATCATTGATGGAAAGATTCAATTGTTTGAAGAGAGAAAATTGCATGTACTCTGCCTTCCTTTTTTGGTTCTACATATCTATGTAAAAACATATTTCCTCGTATAAAAATATTTCAGGTCCTCAAAGAAATTGTTTACCAAGTGAATTCTCAAAATCGTGTAATGTTGAAAATCACAAATTATACACTTGATTTTGCGTTATGAAAGTAAAGGGGTGCAAGCACTAAGTTCTCTCATTAAAATATTTATTTATCTTTTTATTTAACTATACTGAAGGAAAATACTTAAACTTTATGTGTGTTGTATACTTCTTATTTTAATAAATATTCTTAAAAATACATAATATATGTGCAATTTTAACTTTTTATATTTTTGTTAAAGAAATTTTTATATTTTATGCTGTTTATATATATATATATATATATATATATATTTGAGCTAAGAAAAGTATATAAATGATGCAAAATTATTGCACAGTAAAACTGTAAATCTATATTATTAGTCTTTATTCCCTAAAGTTGCTTGCATTGTCCCGGGAATCGAATTGTTTCAAAAATGCCTTAATTTGTGGCACTCATTTTGGTAGATTGGTTTGGCACGCCACAGCAAAAAAGTTGCCAACCAATGCTATAAATCCTCTAATATACTCGTTTAATAACTTTTTTTGTAAGGAAAACCTTAACCTCTCTAATAATGTGCTCAAGTATTTTAACTAACATTAAGTTTAATTATTCTTATTTTATCAAATCAACCGATTTAAATGGGAAACAAGCAAAAAAAAAAAACTTAATGGGCGAATTTTAATATAAAATCCTTCAAGCGTCCTAAGGAGGGGAAGATTCTTGTATTGTGGCAATACACACACACAACCCTTTAAAAAAACAATGTATTAATACATTATGTTTGATTGGAAGAGAAAGAACATGCGCAGCGACAAGAAAGCTATTTCGCGTGAGTGAACATTAACGTCGCACTGTTCAACTACACGAGGGCTTTTGGCGACGGATCTCGTAGTTTTGAACCATGGTCAAGTGACGTGGATGACACCTGAGCTGGAACCTCCCTTTCCTAACTACCACACCACTGGGAGGACGTTTGAGCTCTTGACAGATTTAACTTGCATTATTCCCCTACACGGCGGATCTTTAGTGGTACTGGGCTCGAACTCGTGACAAGGCCAGCCACAATCGAATTCCTTGACCACTCGTCTACCGCGGCCATGAAAGTTTTTTTTTGCAAGAAGCTGTGCGGTCTATATCAAATCGGCATTATTAGAGCATGGAAAAAGTGGGTTGCGTTAATCGCGCAGGCCTCACAGCTGTGATTCTGATATCCTCCATAGAAGCGGTTAAATGTTAGTTGTCCTGTGTGTGTGTGTGATTTTCAATAATCGAAGGTAAAAAAAAATTAGTTTATCTTTAGATTTTTATTTAATCTCTAAAATACTCTTAGAACTTTTTAATATAGTGTTTTATTTTTTAAATATTTCAAAAATTTTTTTTACAGTTTCAAGTTCTAAAATGTTTTTATAATTTTGACGTAAATCTCACTTTCTGCCATATTGCCCATTGAAACATCCTCTGGATGAGAAACCAATTGTATTGAAATTGTTAAATTACTCCCATCAATATATATTGATGATTTAAATGTAGTTGGCTGTTTGAAAATATATTTTCAATCGTTTGATAAATTGTCCTTTTAGAATTCTTAAATTGTAAAAGGAATGTTATGACTGGTACATGTGTTACCGGCAAATTATGAAATCCGGCATTCTATAGAAATCCTAGGCATATTGTATAAAATGCCTAAAACCAGCCGGCAATGTATGAAATAATTCATATTTCACATATTGCCTAGGCATTCTATAGAATGCCTAATGAGAAACCAGCAAAGTATGAAATATATCCCCGATTCGTTTCGAATATTACGTAGCAAGACACGAAACTTTTAACCCAAGCCTTAGGCTCTAAATTTGTCCGTTGCGGTTTGTGATTTATTCGGGAATATCAAAATACTTAATTTTACTTAAATTTTTTCAACAAAAAATTGATTTTTTCTTGTGCTGCACATTGGCTGCACATTGGCATTGAGTAAGCCCTGTATCAAAAATTTGCTTGGGGCCCTTTTTGGAAAATAAATAAAAATGATCGCATTGAGATAAAACTTATTCGAAATGTCAAAATAAGAATACTTAGACATATGTATTGAAAAACTTTGTTACTTAAGAACTAGCTTATTGTCAGTTGTTTAATAGGTACTTTTCTTGATTTTTTTTCGGCAAATTCATTTATAATAATATCCATAGCAGATGATTTTAGTTTTCAAGTTTATTTGTTCCTGTTGACAGTATTGTTATGTCAGAAAACCGATTTTGGTCTATGAAAGCTGTAAGATGATTTTTAATAATTTTTAGCTTAGAAAACCTTTTAGCTGTTGCAGTTGTGACAGGAAGGTTAAACAGTAGTAGACATGCCATAAGAACATTTAGAAAACTGTATATATAGGTGAGGCTATTGAAATTAATTAACAATAGTTTTGTGAATACCTTGATATAATGATTTACTCAATTTTTCGGATTTTAAACAGCTTTACACAATTAGCTAAATACAAGTAGAGTTGAACATAATTTAATATTATTATTTCAAATACAATTAATTTATCGTCCTATGTGTTGAGGCGATATGTATACATTTCTCATTTTATTTCAATTTACTGAATATTTAATTTACTGAGTATAATTTAAAGTTCGTGATAAAAAAACATGTATGGAATTTTTATAAACTACATTCTTTATTCCATAATACCAGGATTAAAAAGAACGTAACTCTTTTTTCACTTTACAAATATATTATTTATTTCGCATGGTTTTACATGATGTTTCATGTAACTTATCGAACGTGTAGAATAAAGTCGGATGCAATATGAATTCTATTATACAAGGTGATTCACTACAAGACCGACAAACTTGCAGGATGTGTAGGGGTACAGACACAACATGAAATCACACAGGAATGCAAGGTCGCCAATGCTGCTGTTGCGAGCTATGGTGCAAAGAAGCAGAGAAAAATAGCAGAAACGGCAACACATTAATGAAACGGAAAAATATTTTATTGAAAGATTATACTAAAACATGTGTTCGAAATTACGACCACAAGTCATTCAAAAGACCTGACAGTGGTACTGTATGGAATTCCTTACGTTCTTGAAGATTCCTGGCATGTCACGTACCCTTCCGTTAGTTGCAGGTATTCGAATGATGAGATCTTCAACTGAAGGAACGGACGTCTCGTACACCAAACTTTTCATGCGACCAGAACCAAACTCACGTCATCTGTTCACACTTGCAAAGGTCGAGTGATATGGAACACCACTGTTCCAGTAACATCCCTGGTACAACTGCCGAGCAGCGTGTACATTACAATTCGCAGCTTCATACGTGATCAGAACATCGAAAATTTTTTCGTTCGAATACAAGTTTATTCTACCACCTCGAGAAACGGATCGCAAATGACGACTTCCAGCAAGATCTGTTTCCCTGAAACCTTCCTTTAAGCGCCACCTGCCCCAAGATTGCCTGGAGTGATCTCTCCGAACGTAAGGAATTCTTTGCAAGACCCCTGTCAGGCCAGCTAGATAACTTCTGATCATAATTTCAAGCATCTCTTGTAGTACAACCTTCCAATAAAATATTTTTTGTCCCATTAATGTGTTGCTGTTTCTGTTCTTTTTCTCTGCTTCTTTGTACCTTTGCTTGCAACTACGGTATTTGCGGCCCTGTATTCCTATGTGATTCCGAGTCGTTTCTGTACTCCCTACATACCCTGCAAGTTTGTTGGTCTGGGGGCGAATCACCCTGAATAGTATTAGGAAAAAAATCTTACCGTTATAACCCAAGTAAGTCAGACTTGTTAACTATAGGGGAAAAAAGATGTATTAGGCCACTCAAGGAGTATTCAATTCCTTCTATTTTATTTGCTGGGGTGTACTTTTCTCGTTTTTGTGTGACTTTCTACTTTATATTTCATGTAAAATCCCTTTATATTGATTTTCGGGTGTAACTGAATTTATTCTGAAGCATGTTTAAATACAATTAAATTAAAATTATTAAATTAAAAAAATTAAAACGTAAGCAATCAACGTCCCACCTTCAGTGGGCCGCGGTAAAATTATCAAACATTGGCAGGTCCACGGAGATAAAATTGAGCTTTTTTATGTACTCCATGAAGCTCATTTGGATATTGGACTCAGAAGAATATGAAAGAGAGAGAGAGAGAGAAAGTCTGAAAGAACTTTCAACCGAATACAAAAATGTTACACGTTATGATATTGAATTGTACATCTCCAAACTTTGTGAATCTTGTCAGAAAAAACAGAAAATAATTTTTTTTACAAAAAAAAAGAAGCATTGTGTTGTGAAACCTGTGATTTTTATCCTAATGCCAATATACTGGGACATTTAATGAGTGAAAAATAGGATGGTTTCTAATGACTTGGAGCTTCCGAAGGAATTTTAAAATAAGTATATGTGAAACCCCAATTAACTCTGTGTTCTAAGAGCTTGCTTAGAATTAAAGATATTCATGACCACGAAATTCCTCTCCTTTCAGTTGAAATTGGGCCAAGGATACGTCAAATGTATGTATAAAACAAAGTACAAAAATAAGAATTATTTTTGCGCGAAAAATGCAATGAAGTGTAAGTCAAAATGTCATTCAAGTCTACCATATTGCAACGAGTAGGTTAATTTTAACTTCTTATTTTTTTATATGAAAATTTAGTTTTCCTTTAAGAAAGACATAAATTTTGTTTGGGGCAACTTTCATTTTGTTTTTATGTCTAATTTTTTAATGACACTCTCATTACTTCTTCAGAATAACATTTGTATTTTTAGGAATGTGCGTCATTGATATAATAGCCTTATCTTGACCTTTTTCATACTTTGCCTAAACAGTTTTGGTCAATGCCTAGGCAAAGTATGAAATAATTTCCATATTTCATACTTTGCCTAAAAACGTCAGTCATTCTATACAATGCCTAGGCATTCTATACAATGCCGGCATTTCATACTTTGCCGGTAACATATATATGTATATTTTTTCAGGACTATAGCCTCATTTCTTCACCTATATTTAACATTTTAAAATTATTTTAAAGTTATAATTTTTTTTAAAATCCCGCATAGCTCCGAGGATTTTTGAGATTCGTTAATGAAACTCGAACCATGGGTTCTCCTCATTGAGCTGTTTCATCTGTTTTAATTTGTCTTTAGACAGTGGGCTTAGGGGAGGCGTTATCACTAAAATTAGAACACCCCTGTTTTTCCTATGGGGTTCAATCTTTTGATGACGCAACGATATTACAGAGATAGAAGGATGAAACTTTGGGATCACCTACTACTCTGTTTATCGTTGGGTTGTACGTGACCATTTACATCACAGTTGTCCCTCCGGGGGAGATAGTTTCGTTTTCCTTTCCCGAGCTAGCACCACCCCATTTGGAACTACAGACCGGACCGGTTCGAATGGATTCCTTCTGTGTTTCCTCACAGCCAGGCCCAGTTTCGAGTTGCTGGGTGCCCTGCTTCTATTTTATTTAATTGTTTTAAATGTTTTAATTATTTTAAAAAGACCATAACTCGAGGCTCTTCAGACGAATGTCTTAATTTTCTCAGGAACGATTCTTCCCGCCGAGACATTCAATGTGAGGTCTCGGGTGTCACATTTGGTTCAACTCATCTCCAGGTACAATCTGCCGAAACCCCATCCCATGTTACTGGTCCTATTGTCATTGTGCGGGGGTGTTTAAATTTATTTAAATCGTGATTATCTCGGGTTTGGCTGGTCCAATTGACTGAAGGTTAGTGTCGTTCAACTCTGCTCGTGACCGCCTTTCGTCCTTGGCCCAGCTTGCATTGCTCAAGATTTTTAGAAATATTTCAATCTTGTTACGCCAAAGAAGTATAACTTCTTACGTGCGTACATAAGTACACACATACTTTTTTTTTGTAATATTTTGGTAGAAATTTCTCAATATTTTGAAAAATAAGCTTTTAAAAAATTCTTCTTGCTGCATTTTCATAGAGTTTTGCAACATACTTAATTTTAAAAAAATCTAAATGATTATTTAAGTTATTTTTTAGAAAATTGTCTCCGAACCCAGTCGGATACCTTAATTAACGGTGGTAGAATCTTATTTCAGTCCACCCTTGATTTTTGAACTTTTCCAAAAAATCATTCGAGTTAAATGTTTTTCTTTTCAAATTTCTTTCATTATTAACATGTTAACTTGTCCGTTTTAATTTTCATTCGTTTAAGAAAAAGTATTTTTGTATGCCTTTCGAAAATCGGTTTAAACGTGCCAAAATAAAGTAAATTTGTTAAATTAAATTTTTAAAAAATTATCCATGCGAATATTTTAAATTTGTTTTTTTATTTCTGTTAAATTCATAAATATTATTTTCGTTTTTCAGAAAAAACTAGAAAAAGTAAAATATACACTATAAAATTTTTAGGTAAACAAATGTATTACGTGAATCTATCTTCTCACGAACCGCTTGACGCAGAAACTCGCTGAAGGTACCAAAAGATCGGAAATGATCCCAGAAATCCGTTTTGACCATTTATAATCCGATATTGCAATTAGTTAAAAAGATATTAATTAAAAACCTTAAAACGCTTAATTATTTTACCACTGTTGGTTTTCTTACCGCCGAGCGGCTTTTCGGAATAAGTTTAGCGAAGTTCCAATTTTTCGACGGTTTTTTTTATCCCCAACATTTTTAAAGCACGATCTAATTTTTTTTATGAGACTCAGACAAAAAATAATTACATAATTGGATAGATCATTGACTTCGCTACGATACGGTGTAATTTGTTTTAAAAAATAATGATATTTTCAATTTTTACGATTTTTTCTAAAATGAGTCAAAATCGATACGTTTTTATTCCATTTGCATTTTCTTTCGCTTTATTGAAATGATATTCTACACTAAAAAAGTTCATGCTTTTCTCTTTTAGAATCATGTTACTGAAAGACGTGTGATCCCGTCACAATTCCCTCCAAGAAGCAAAACGTTATTTATTCGAGGGTCTTAATAGACCATAAGAAATTCGTGCCTAAATTTTATTTTTCTGAACCTCTAACTTTCCATGCTCTATTTGAATTTAAACTTCGAATAGTAATTTTAACCACTAATTTCCAATATTCAATTTAAACTTTAATTTTCACTATTCATCTTAAGTTTAATTTTTAATATTCCTCCTTAATTTGAACTCTCGACAGCCACACAAAAAATTTGCTCAATTAACTAGACCAACATTAACAGTTATGTATTTAAATCGCGGTAGATTCTCCCTTTACAAAATACATGGGCGTGCCCCATCCAGGCAACGGACAGAGGAAAAAACCATACATGTCTTAGTTGGAAAAACGAGGGCCGCACACCCCTTAACTAACTTAATTCTACTTAATGCTACTTAAAAACTATTACAATCTTCTTTCTGTACACTGCACTTCCATCCTGTCGGATATACAATGAAAACTTTGAGAATTGGCTTTCTATCGAGAATTCAGGGTCTGTCACCATGAAATAAAAACTCTTTAAGTCACTTGGAACAACATATTTTCACATACTATTACATTTCGCAATTTTTATATATTATGTATCACCTTTAAATTACAACTAATTTTCATATTTACACCTCATCTGGCTTTTCCAATAAATTTCACCTCCAAACGCGCAGCGCTGTTATTGTTATTGTTAGTAGACTGTCTACGCCACGTTTGCCCAAACCAGATGTAGATTAATATGAAACAATATAACAATATATACATACACTATACAATTACAAACATTTTTCAATAAACTATTAAAACAAACAACCACAAAAATTGTCGTATCTCAGCAGTCATACATAGAAGTAAACAAATGCATATTTACAATTGTCTTCTCCTTAATTTTGAAAAAAAAAGTTTTACAAGTCAAAAGCTCATTTTTCATCTTCTAGAAAAATGCACTCATTGTAGTGTCAACTTTTGCTTGGCGATATAAATTTTAAATACACGACTCTGACTTGCTTCTCTGCAATATTTCTTCCGACCACTTATTCGAAAGAATATAAAATGAAACGTTACAACCCGATTTTTATGATTTGGTGGTGGTAGTTGACGTCTCTTACTAGGACCTCCAGGTAGATGGATCGGCTGGTATTCGCTCCTCCTTTCCATTCCTGGCCATTTTGTTGTTGACTACCTCTTCTTCTGGTATTCTTGCTGCCTGACATTGCTTGCTCTTCGATGTAGGGGTTGTAGTTCTTTCCTCTGCTTTTCATGTCTCGGACTGGTCCTCCTTGTTGTGTCTTCATCTCCATGGTTGGTCGGCACCCACTCTTCTTCCATTTCTTGGTCTGAGGCTGTAGCCGCTTGTGCTGGGCATTACTGTTCCTTCTGTTCGGCCTTTTTTTATAAATTTTGGGAAACAATTATTGTAAAGGGTGTTTTTTAGAGGTATAGAACTTTAAATTGCAATAAAACAACGCTGTATTATTCGATTGACATGAATTTTTTTTATTCGAAAGATAATCTTGTGGCATTACATTTTAAATATGATTTCTGGCATATGACTGCCACGGCTGGCTCGGATGTAGTCCAATCTGGACGTCCAATTTTCGATGACTTTTTCCAACATTTGTGGCCGTATATCGGCAATAACACGGCGAATGTTGTCTTCCAAATGGTCAGCGTTTGTGGTTTATCCGCATAGACCAATGACTTTACATAGCCCCAAAGAAAATAGTCTAGCGGTGTTAAATCACAAGATGTTGGAGGCCAATTCACAGGTCCAAAACGTGAAATTAGACGGTCACCAAACGTGTCTTTCAATAAATCGATTGTGGCACGAGCTGTGTGACATGTTGCGCCGTCTTGTTGGAACCACAGCTCCTGGACATCATGATTGTTCCATTCAGGAATGAAAAAGATAGTAATCATGGCTCTATACCGATCACCATTGACTGTAACATTGTGGTCTTCATCGTTTTTGAAGAAGTACGGACCAATGATTCCACCAGCCCATAAAGCGCACCAAACAGTTTTTCTGGATGTAACGGTGTTTCGACATACACTTGTGGATTAGCTTCACTCCAAATGCGGCATTTTGTTTGTTGACGTAGCCATTCAACCAGAAGTGCGCTTCATCGCTAAACAAAATTCGCTTATGAAAATCGGGAACAACGGCAATCTCGTTTTGGGCCCATTCGACGAATCTACGCCTTGCTTGATGATCGTTTTGATGAATTGCCAAACCAAACTGAGAATAAATCACTTGACAGCTGTTAAATCGGTCGCCATCTTGGAAAGTAATGCCAACTTAAACTTCTATACCTGGAAAAAAACACTCTTTAGTTCGACGACAATGCTCTTTTAGTTACTCTATGTTCTAAACTCCTCTTAATCTTTCCCTTTGGTCCTCCAGACCCAGATTCACGTGATCGTTTTTACCCTATATTCTCTTTCCTTCTCCTTTTAATCTTATACTAGGTTCAGACCAAGAGCCAGGTGATGATCTGGTAAGTGGTCCGAGCTTATCGGCCTTACCTGTGTGTATCTCACCTTGATCCATCTTAAAACTTATCCCTTTTCTTCTAACTCCCGCTTTACACCTGACCCCTTCTTCCTACCATACTGTGACTCATTTGGTCTCCGTTGTACACTTTCAAAACTACTCGATTTATTGCGTGAACTATTGCTACCCGAACTACCATTTCGTATCTCCATCTCGTCACATTTCCTATGACGATGTATTCTAACTTGATCGACATTAATCGTTAACCTTCTTCCCGACCTCCATATCACTATATGTTATTATTTTTTACTTCTAACACACTATACGGACATTCAAATTTTGGTTTAAATTTAGCTACCACACTTTCTTTGTTTCTGAACTTAAAGGATGCGTTTTTATCAAGACCCAGTCATTCACTTTAATTTGCACATCACGCCTGCGTCTATTATAATACTTTTCCCGTTTTTCATGCTTAGCCTTTGTGTTTCGTCTAGCTTCATCAAACAATCTCTCAATACCTCCTACTACAAATTCAGTTCCGTCCGATACCATTACTAATTTCTGAAAAGGGGTAATCAACTTTCGACATAAAAATAATTCTGCAGGATTTTTCCCGTCGTTTCATTCACTGCTGTATGAAAAGCATAAGCAAACTCACGTAAGAACTGGTCACGTGTATCATGTTGATCATTCACATAATTTGCAATCATTTGCACGAGATCGCGATTCACGCGTTCGGTTCTATTTGCCTGAGGTCTATATGCAACAGTCTTCACATGCCTTATGCCTAATCTATCACTAAAATGTTCAAAAATATCGGATGTAAATTGGGGACCATTATCCCTTATTAATTTTACTGGAGCTCCAAAACGCGATATATAGTAATTATCAAAAAAAAATATCCGCTATTACTCAAGCCGACTCCTTTTTAAGGGGTATGATTTCAGCCCACTTGTTGAAATAATCCGTAATTACCAATACATATCGGTTACGTCTTGCCCTCGATGCAGGGTACGGACCTAACAAATCTAAAATAACTATCTCATTTGGATAATTTGATATAATCGGAATTAATCGAACAGCTGGTAACGTGTTTTTATAATTATTAACTTGGCACATATGGCATATAGAGACATATTGATCAATAAATTTTCTCATATACGGGAAATAACAAACGTCCCTTATTTTATGGTACGTCTTAAAGCGTCCAAAATGACCTGCTATGTGCTTATCGTGAAATTCTCTCATTATTTCATTCCTTAAAGACTTTGGAATGTATACTCGCATTTCACCTAGTGACGTTTCATATTTCGCATAAAACAACAAGCCCTTGATTAACCGGAAATCACGGGACCAATTCTCACATATTGTCGTATTAACTGAGCTATCTTCTGGGTTTTCCAGATATCTATAGATATGACCTAATTCTGGGTCTGTTCTTTGCTCTTCTATTAATGTTCTCGTGACGAAAGTACCAAATCATTGATTATTGCACAATTAACTTTCTCTCCTATTATACTTTCAATCGGGTTTCTCGACAAAACGTCAGCCACCGCATTTTGAGTTCCGAGACGATGTTCGCATTCTATATTTAAATTCTGCTAATTTTAATGCCCATCTGATAATTCTATTTGACAAAATTTTACCATGTGTTAAACGTGTCAATTCAGCGTGATCCGTAATAACCATATTCGGCAGAGAACCTAAATACGTTCTGAATTTATTCAGAGCCCAAACCACTGCTAAACATTCTCTCTCTCTCTCTCTCTCTGTTACAGTGTAATTCCTCTCCGCAGCACTAAGCGTGCGAGAAGCAAATACTACTGGTCTCTGCTCTTGGTTTAGAACTGCTCCTACCCCTATTGAACTTGCATCCGTAAATAACTCGAAAGGCTTTTTGAAATCCTTCAATTTTAAAACTGGCGCTTTCGTTAGGGTCGCCTTGACCACGTCGAATGCCTTCTGCGCCTCTATTGACCAACAAAATTTCTTGAGTTTTCGCTTAAGATTATAAATAGGCTCACAAAGATCAGCATAATTTTTAATAAATTTCGCGTACCACTCTGGGACATACCTAAAAATTTAAATACCTCTTCGGAATTTCTTGGTTGTTTCATTTCAACAATAGCTCAAATTTTTGTCTCATCCGTTTTAATTCCCTCCTCACTAATAATTAAACCTAAATATTTCAATTCATCACAACCAAATTTGCATTTATCTTTGTTTAATATTAACCCTGCATCTTGTAATAATCGAAAACTTCCGTTAGATGTTGAATATGGTGAGTGAACGATGGAGACGATATGATAACGTCGTCCATATACACATTCACAAACTTCCCTATAACCAGTTTTAAAATTATATCTATTGCCTTCTGAAAATTGGGAGCCGCCCCTGACAAGCCAAATGGCATACGCCGAAATGCGTACGTGACATTCTTCGTGACAAACACGGTCTTAGCTATATCCCTGGGGTTTACTGCCAGTTGAAATTACCCTGATCTGAGACCAAGAGCCGACATAATCGTCGTATGGGGTATATTCATTATTAAATCATCTATTAAGAATAAGGGATAACGGGGATACTTTGTAATAGCATTAAGTTTTCTATGGCCGAAAGCAAATCTATATGCTTCCGGATTATCAAGTGATAACCCATTATTTTCCCCTCATAACACAACCGGTGACGCGTACGGGGATTGAATCGGAATTATGGTTCCCTCTTTTAACATTTTGTCTACATGATAATCGAGTATCGCTTGTTTTACCCTGTAATAACGATACGGACGAGAAAAAACAGGTGGTTTATCTCCCGTGTCAGTTTCATGATATAAAACATGTGTAATTCCCGGTTTATCTGAAAATAATCCCTTAAAACTATTAAAAAAGTCCCGCAACTCCTGTTTCTGTTTTTCCTCCAACCTTGTCTTAGAAAGATCTATTTCTACTTTTCCTTCCTCAATCGTTTTAATTACTGTATCAATTTGCGAATCGGGAATCGCCAATGATTTCCGATGAAAGTCCAAAATAATCGTTCATCCACTTATAAAATCCACCCCGAGAATACATGGGTATTCTAAATCTGCCAACACATGAAACAACTAAGGCTTTTCAAACTCCCCAATTCGAACATTCAATTCCACAAATCTTACATTCTGACATTAAGCTCTCTGTGCCGAGATCACCTGAGAACGTGATTTCTTTACTCGCTTATAAAAATATATTTTCAGTATGTCTCCTCCGATATAAATGACTTCTCCGCACCAGTCTCCCATAATGCTTTCATAAAAGTATCATTTAACAAAATAGGAACACATGGGAGTTCCACTTGAGACATGCATATTGCAGAAAGTTTAATCGGTGCCTCGTTTGCCGATTGAGTCTGACCATTTTGATCATCCCTGACTTTCAAGACATTCAATCATCCCCTTTGCCTCCTATCGCCTCGACTAAAATTCTCACTCGAACCTCTATTTCCGTGGTCTCCTCTACTAAAATCCTCCTTTTGACCCCCATTTCTAAATTGGTATCCCCTATCGTTAAATCTTCGATCATCCTTCTGAAATCTGTTCTTGCTGTCGAACCACTGATTTCCTTGACGGCCATTCTCGTAGTTAACCCTATAATCATTCCTACCATTACTCGGTCTACGCACAACTTCCAAATTTCTCCAATTTCTTCGACTATAATCATCATTAGACATCTAACGCTCATTCCATCTTTCAACATGATCACTATTCCCCGAATCCCGCATTGCTTTGCACGAATATCTTTCCTCAAACTTAGATAAGACCTCCAACAGTTGGACCATGTTTTGTGGATTTTTCGAACCTCCACTCTAATGAAAATATGATCTACCAAGGCTTCCTCTGACTTCCCCAGTTCTAGTTTTTTATTCAGTTTTAATAAATCGTTAGCAAAATCCGTTGGCTCCTGGTCCCTTCTCTGCTGGGACGCATAGAAATTAATTTCTAATTCTTTCTTATTGCGTATTGCAGGGAATGCTTTTGACAACGCTGCTTTTAAATGCGCAAATTCTGTGGCGGTATTCTGCACTAGCACTGTCCCGAATATCTGATACCAATCCTGGGCCCTCCCCAGGAGATGACCTTTCAAATAAGCACATGATAAATCACTGGGTTTCTCAAGTAATAGTATTTGATTGTCAATACCCTCCAAAAATTCCTGTACATTCTCGGACCTGGAAAAGTACACTTCTGGCAAAACACTAAACCCGTTCGCGCTTCTTACCCCGGGGTCATATAAATTAAATTTCGTTGGGCACCAATGTAAGGGCGCCCTCCCCCCCCTCGGGTGGCCTTGTTCTTGATTATCAGCGTGAGCTAGAGGTGTAGGAATAACAAAAGAACTAGAAGCTACCATGATCTTAATTTGACTTTATTAAGATCTTAAAACTTAAACTTCTAACAGATTAGATAATAATAATATATGTGAGAGAATCTCTACGGTGTCTAAACACACAAATTATATATTACCGAAATAACGGAACCCGGACCCCTATCAATAACTAACTCGCCTAAACTCAATTCCAACACTATCACAGATCCTAATATTAAATAGTCACTCCTATACCTTAATGTTATTAATAATTTCAATCCTACTGGAAGTTGCGGATTTACTGGAGTGCAAGGGTATGCTCCATGACCTAATGGCTCTCTGTCACGTATAACTTCTGATTGCTGTCACTTAATCCTTCTAAAATCTCTTCACGCTTGAATCCTTGATTATCTTAACATTCATCGAATTGCCCCCAGCCTACTCTAACTTCTGATATTTAAAAGCTTCCGAATTTTCATCTTTCATTCACGTTTCACTTCTTGGGTTTGGTTGGAAAAGAGTTGTTATTGATTCTGGCCCTTAAAGAACCCAAAGGACATCTTAATGAAAAGACGCGTGAGCCCGTCACCAAATTTCCTCCCGTTGGTGTGGTGGGGGATCAATACAATACAGTTCGGTCCTCATTATCATGCAAATAAATTGTTAATAAAATCAATAATGTTTACTATTCTATTAAACAGATTAACTTTAATTAACTATTGTGTTCTACTCTGATATTGTTGCTTACAAAATTTTCTTTTTCTCATAGGAGATACAACGATATATTGACGCCGTTGCATACAAAATGCCTTCTAAAATGAGGAAAAGGGATAAATGTCTCGGCCCTGATGCAAAAAGTAAGTCTTCTCCTCCCTGAAAATATGATTTTGGATCAAATATGAACGAGACGTTTTTTCAAAAGTTCTTTTTAATGTATTAATTATCCAAATTATATTGTTATTTTTTATATATCTCCTTTAAAGGTTCCCACTTTTTTCAGTGTTTTGAAAGATTTATTTTTTATACATGCTATCGGCACAAAGTATGAATATTCTATACAATGCCTAGGCATTGTATAGAATGCCTAAAACTAGCCGGCAATGTATGAAATTATTCTTATTTCACTCATTGCCTAGGCATTCTATAGAATGTCTAATGAGAAACCGGCAAAGTATGAAATAAATCTCCGATTCGTTTTGAATATTGCGTGACAAGACACAGGACTTTAACGCGTGCCTCAGGCTTAGAATTTGTCAGTTGCACACACACATAGCGGTTTGTTTGGAAGTTTCACAATACTCAATTTTATTTGTTCAACGAAAAATTGATACTTCTCTTCTTGTGCTGCATGAAAATAGAGGAGCAAGATGTAGTATTGGAGAAGGAATAATGGTCTATAGCAGGGGTTAGCAACCTATGGCACACGTGCCACATGTGACACGTGGTACAATTTTCAGTGGACCTTTGCAAAAGTCAACAAATGTGTCTAACTTTGAATTGTTTCAAAAATGCTCTACTGTGTGGTACTTTGAATCCTATTGGTAGATTGGTTTGACACACCACAGGTAAAAGGTTATCCACCTCTGGTCTATAGACATGAAACAACTATTCGACTACGAGCTGCCCAAAAATTGCTGCAAAAAAAAGAAGTTTTTTTTTTAACTGAAATTACTTACTAGAAGTTAATAACTGATACTCTCAAAATAACTATTAAGAATGAACCCAGGGGCTATTGATTGCTGAATAGCTATGATGTGATGTTTGTGGAAAATAAAAGTGAACTCATTTAACCTGTCAAAGAAGGCGTCAGTATCATACAGCAGTGGTCCACAACCCCCGATCCGTGGATCAAATGGTATCGGGCTACTCAAGAAGCATTAAATTATTTCCATTTTATTTGTCTCGTGTTTGTGCGACTTCCCATGGGTGTGGCCGCAGTAGACTAGTGGTCAAAGTAACGGACTCGTGGCTAGCGTGTCACAAGTTTGAGCCTAGTACCGCTGAAGACCCGCCTTGTAGGGGAATGATGCACGTTAAATCTGTTGAGAGCTCAAACGTCCTCCCGTTGGTGCGGTGTGGTAGTTAGGAGAGGAGTGTACCAGCTCAGGTGTTGTCCTCGTCACTTGACCATGATACAAAATTACGAGGTTCGTCGCCAAAAGCCCTCGAGTAGATCGACAGTGCGACATTAATATGTTCACACACTAACTCATGGAAATCACTTTATATTTCATGTAAAATCACTTAATATTCTTTTTTTTTGTTTAGTGCAACTGAATTTTATTTCAAAGGCACGTTTAAATACAAGTAAATTTTTAAATAAAAACAATTTAAAATATAAATAATCAACCTCCCACCCCCAGTGGGCCGGGTAAAATTATCAGACGTTGACCTGTCCGGCAGAAAAAAAGGTTGGGAAGCACTGCCATACAGTATTACGTCATGGATTCTGAGGACGTGGTGGAGAATTCTGAAAGAATTTTCAACCAAATACAAAAATGTTACATATTATGATATTGAACTGTACATCCACATTTGTGAAACTTGCCAAAAAAAAGCAGAAAATTATTTTAAAAAAAAAGGTATTTTGTTGTGAAATCTGTGAATTTTTTTCCGAATGCCAATACATTGTAATGAGTGGGAAAATGGTTTCCATCTACTTGGAACTTCTGACGGAATTTGAAAACAAGTATATGCGAAATTACAATTTACTTTTTACCTTAAGAACTTACTTAGAAGTGTGTGTGTGTGTGAAGATATTCCTGATCATGAAATTCCTCTCCTGTCAGTTGCAATTGCTGAGTTCAATGGAAGTGGCCAAGGATTTGTCAAATGTACGCGTAAAACAAAGTACCAACGTAAGAATTATCTTTGCGGGAAAAATGTAATGAAATGTAATTCAAAATGTCATTCAAGCCTACCATGTTACAACAACAAGGTTAAATTTAATTTTTTGTTTTTTTATATGAAAACTAGTTGATATACCAGTTCTTCGTAAGGATGAATTGAAAAATAAATCGATAGAGATTGAAGAAAGAATTTTTTATGTGTTAAATATAAGTGCATTGTAAATTAAACAGAAAAAGATTTTGTTCAGCATATCTCTGCTCAACAAAAAACCAGATTTGCTAAATTTTAAATCTGTAGTTCTAATAGTTAAAAAAGGGATTTTTTTAATCGATAATACTCCCGTAACACTCATGTGGGTTGACTTTTAGAAACCCCCTTCTTGCCAGATCTCTGCTTAGGACAGGTTCTATGTTTCCTAAATTTTAAGTTTATAGGTTTAGTTATTCATAAAAAGGGGAATCTTTTTTTTTTTTATAAAACGCCCTTGCAACCCCACTTAGATGTCAATTTTCGCAAAATCTTTTCTTAGAGGATCTCTATTCCAGGAAAGAAACATGTCACCTAAATTTCAAGTCTAGTTTTAATAGTTCGAAAAAACGGAATTCTCTTTTATCTATAACTCCCCTTTTACCCCTTGCAACCCCCTTGGGACTCAATTTTTGTAAACGCCTCTTTTGTAGTGGTCCTCTCTTTCTTATAAGGAACATACCATCCCCAGGTAGGTAACTTCAAAGGAAAATTTCAAATCCGCAGGTCTAATAGTTAGAAAACGCGAATATTTATCTATAACGACGGTTTAACCTTTGCAAACTCTTTGGGGAGAACGATTTTCGAAAACACCTTTCTTAGCGGAGCTCTATTCCATAAAAAGAATTGACCTATCAAACTTCAAATCTGTGGGTCTAATATTTCAAAAACGTGAACATTTATCTTTAAAGCCCCTTAACCAACCCACTCCCCTCAACGCCCTTTGAGGGTTGATTTTCACAAAACCCATTTTGTAGCGGATCTCTATTCCATGAAAGAAATCTGCGCGTTAAATTTCAAGACTGCACGTCTAATAGTTCAAAAATAGAAATAATTATCTGTAGCGCCACTTATTCTCCACAACTCCACTTGAGGGTCGATTTTCGCTAACACCATTTTGAAGTGGGTATATGCTCCATAAAAGGAATCTGCTTACCAAATTTCAGGACTGTTAGTCTAATAGTTTAAAAATGGAAATAATTATCTATAACGCCCCTTAATTCCCC
The DNA here is from genome assembly GCA_019973935.1 of Trichonephila clavipes. Classification (NCBI taxonomy): domain Eukaryota; kingdom Metazoa; phylum Arthropoda; class Arachnida; order Araneae; family Nephilidae; genus Trichonephila; species Trichonephila clavipes. The sequence continues at coordinate 167,996 of BMAU01019177.1, forward strand.
GCAACGCCATTTTGACATCTATCGGAATATAGTTTTACTAACTGAGAAACCTTCCCGGGAATGTGTCCAACTAATCACCAATGTTTCATCGCAATTGGATGAACTGTTTAGGAAGGCATAAGACACACACATTAATTTTTATTTATATAGATTTTGTTTTCCTTAATAAGAAAAACATAAATTTTGCTTCGTACAGTTTTCATTTTCCTTTACGTGTTTTGACTAATTTTTTTAATGGAACTCTCAGTATTTTGTCAGAATAACATTTGTATTTTTAGGAATGTACATCCCATTGATATAATAGCCTTATCATGACCTCTTTGTCATATTCTGACTAAATAGCTTCGGTCATTCTATAGAATGCTTAGGCAAAGTATGTAATAAATGTCTTATTTCATATTTTGCTTAAAAACGCCCGGCATTCTATACAATGCCAAGGCATTCTATAGAATGTCGGCATTTCATACTTTGCCAGTAACATATATATAATTCCTATTTGATAAAAAGAAATCAGACTCATACAACCCCCCAATTGCACACAAATTTCATTTAAGTCGATGAGAAAATCTTCTCTTGATGCTTCTCTGAAGGATCCAAGCAAATGATAGTCCAATGGTGCTAAGTCCGTACTATAGGGAGATTATTCGAATGTTCTTAAGTAAAGTTTCTAAAATTTTCATATGGTACAATTTCTCTTTGAGTGATCTCGCATTGTCACGAAGAAGGAGTACATAGCAGATTCCAATGAAACGTCTTTTGGGTCAATATACTGTTTCAACCTTCACCAAAAGCTCACTGCAATATTTTGTCCTAATTGTTCATTCGTCAAAAAAAAATGACAAATACAATAATCTGTGCACTCTTAGAAACTCCAGCAAAAACTTTTCTAGCAGGTAATTTGATTTTTTCGTATAAGAGAAGCAATTTTCCTTTTGGCTTACTATTTCGTACTGGACCTTTTGTTTCAAGGATGTAATGATACACGTAACTTATGTCACAAGTTGGAACTTACGTCAAAAAGTTATCTACTGCTGGTAGCAATTCAAATGTCCTTTTTTCCTTTACAATCGAAATTCAAGGTAACCACTCTACAGTGATGTAACATTCCATAACTTACGTCAATTTTATTTCTGATTTCTTTAACTGTTATGCGTCGCTCATCAAGAATAGGGTTGCGAATTTATAGAATCATCATCATGTTTTTACGAAATTTCGATAGAACTGTCTTTTTCATTCTCGATAAAAGTTTGATAATTAGTTAACTGTGCAACTTCTGTGGGTGTGTGTACTTATTTAGGGCGCTAGTGACTAAATACATGAACATATGAAGAATAAAAGGAGGCCAAGTGAATATTTTAATTTTTACTTTTTTCCTGGCTTCTGTAATAAAATATAAAAAATTCACTTCCGTTATTCAAACAATTTTCCTTTTTATTTGATCTAGCTTCGCGTATTTTACTCTTAACGCGTTTTCTTATCAATAAGTTTTAATTTGTTCTCGTTAAAACTTGAGTATTGCGTACATGTAGTGACTCCCAAAAGTGTTCGGACACTTCGAATTTCAGTGAAATTGTGATCTATGTTCAGTAACAAGTTTGATATTTTGATATGGAAATTTTTTGAATAATGCGCGATTTTATTCTTAACAAAATTTTTAAAAAAATGTTTTTAATTATTATGTAAAATTTATTTTTCAAAAAAATGAAAAAATTAAAGAAAACCCCCAGAAAAATTGGAAACATTGTAATATTTTTGAAACGTAGAACTCTTTCCTTTAAAGGAAACTGCAGCTTCCTCAAAAGGAAAGTATATGCAACTGGTTTAAATATGGCAATTGGATTGTTGTTATTATAACTTCCAGACAGTTATACAGAAAACAAAGACTTACTTTCAGATCCGTTTGCTTATATAGGATCTTTATCTTGATATTAAAAATTTTCTTCTTATTCATAAATTTTGGGCTGTTAATTAAAAATTTAAATTATTTAAATAAATATAATTTTTCACTCTACCACCAGTAAATATTAAACCACTTAGTCATGATGCTGATAAGTACTCCCATGTATGGTCGCGATCTCATCCAGCCGTGTTTCAGAGGGCTTCAAATATAAATTCTTTAGCTAAAGTTACAATTTTTTTTTCTTTTCCTTACTGTTATACTCTTCCATCGAAACACAAAACATTAATTTTTCATTTTTTTCAAACAGCACATGATTCCAACAAGATATTTGCGTATTTATATGTTAAAATTTGCGCATGAGTTTTGAGCTTTATGTACTTTAGTCACAAAAATATATGATCTCGTAGCTACATAAAGCAGCTAATTTAGCACTTATGGAACAGTTTCAGTTTCAGTTGAAGAGAAAAATTGTTTAATGAATACTGAAGGAATTTCTAGAATACTCAAAAATGAATCCTTCGCCAATTTTCTGTTATTAAATCACATCACAGTGGTTTACCTTCGCCGAGCGGCTACTTCTCTTGTTTTATTTCTATTTTATCTGTTTTAAAGATCCTTATAACAAAGTAAAGAGCCTAATTGTATAGAGCTACAAACTGAACAGCTTTTTTAAGGGATTTATAATCAAAAGTAATCATTTGAACGTCTGTCATTTTCTCCTTATAATTACTAGCCATTTATGATATATAGAATTTTGCGAAGTAAATCATCAAAAGTAAGCCAAACGATATTTTAAACACCACCATAATATAAATTTTTTTAAAAAAAGTAACAGATGAAATAATTTTGTTAATGCATTTATTCGAAAATGCTTGCTCATTTTGTGACGCGTTGCTTAAATGTCTGTTTGCAGTTTCTCATTTTTTTTAAAAAAAGAAACTATGTTTTGCAAATAAAATACATTAGAGTTTAGTATTCATGATGAACTGCAAATTATATAGAAAACTTTTAGAGTTTTGCATTTTAAATTATATTTCAACTACAAGACTTTTCCTATAAATTTCTGAAAAGACCGATCATTTTTTAGAGTCAATGTGTATGTTTTGTTTTAGTAGTTGCACTGAGTTTGTCCATAAGGTAATGAGACTAGTCTGGTTAAGAGAATTTGTTGATCCGATTGATGTACATCGTTAAAATTGTTCAAAGTAGTCTCCTTGGCCATCAATACACCGCTTTTAATGTGATTTCCAATCTGCAATGGCTTAGGTGCCATAAGCTCTTTCAAAGATTGTATGACATCCTGTTCTATGACGGGAACATCTTTAAAACTGTGACCTTTCAGGCTTCTTTTCGGATTTGGGAACAGGAAAATGTGCCTGGCTTTATGGCTACTGCGGCAAGGTTGCAACATTTATCTGGGGCAAGCAGACAGTCGCAATGAAGGGTGTGGGAGATGAAGTGTTACTGTGGTGGTGCTTCTAGCAATCAGCAATCTCTGCTTGTTTCCGTCTTACGGCTATGTGCTGGCGCCCAAGAATTTCTTTCTAGAGAAGGGCTCATCCTGTATGTAAAAATTTTGTGAAGATTTCCTAGCTTGTCAAGAAAGACAATACAATGACTCCACTTAGGATTTCGACATTCTCACTGTTTGGGGGCCCAGTGAGTTCGACTTGTGCCAATCCTCGGAGTTCAAATTACTCTATGCCTTCAACAGTCTCCATTCCCTTCCTGAACTCACTACACCGCCGTGTGCCAGACAGTCTGTTTCTTAGCTTAAGCCCCCTCGTCACGTCTCCGACCTCCAGAGAGAGCACTGCTAGCGACGGGAGAGCCGCACAGCTTCCAGTCGCATTACGTTCTGGACAAATTCTCTATTGCCTAATAATATGTTAAAAGCAAATGAAAAAAAGTGTTATCTATAGTTCTAAAATCTTGTAGGAATTTTATTAGTACAATTAAATTTTTAATTTCCTGATATACAATTTTTAATGGTAATTAATCTTTTCTACCCATAATCGCGAAATACTTTTTTCCCTTTCTTTTTCACTGAGTAATAGCTATTCACTGTTGCTAAACATGATATATGAACAAAATATACACTGAATTAGGGATACCTACCTATTAACGAGTTGGGCCTCCTCTGGCCATGATAACAGCTGTCACACGACGAGGCATAGATTCAACAAGTTTCTGGAAATGTTCCACGGGAATGACTTGCCAAAAATTATCTAAAGCTAGCCATAATTCAGTAAGGTTCGTTGATGCTGTGTGATGGTCTTTCGCACTTTGTTCCATAACATCTCAAAGATGCTCAATAGAATTTAAGTCTGGGATTCTAGGTGACCAATTTATGACAGAAAAGTCAGAGGAATGCTTATCCAACCAGCCAATAGCCGACCGGGACTTTTGAGAGGTACACTTGTCTTGCTGGAAAACTCCATTACCGTGCGGATAACAGAACAGCATAAATGGATGGAGGTGATCACGCAGCAACTCTACGTTCCAAATTGCATTGAGGGAGGTTGGTACACGCACCAAAGGTCCCAAACAGTGCCACCAAAAACATCCCAGACTATGATTGAGCCACCATGCCCATGTACAGTTCAAACCTGGCATGCAAGATCCATGACTTCATGAGCCTGACACCATATCCTCAGCCTCCCGTCGGCATTAAGTAGTTGGAATCGAGACTCATCACTCCATGCAACTCGTTTCCAGTCCTCTACACTTCAGTCTCTATACTCTCTTGCCCAGGAAAGACGTACTGCCCGATGACGAGCATTGAGCAATGGTACTCTCGTAGATCGAGGGTTCCCAAAACTCATACAGTAAAAAGTGTTGCACAGTCCGTTTACTGACTGTACGACTGGCACCGTCATTCAATTGGGCAGTAATTTAAGCTAATGTTTGGCTTCGCTGGCTACGTACAATACGCCTGAGTCCTTTCTCACTACGCACTGCCAAGGCTAGAAGTCCTTTGCAGTTTGCCTGATCGCTAGTTTTTTGTCCACTATCTATGTATTCTTGGCGTACTCTTGACCAGGGGGTCGGCAACATTTTTGCTGTAGCGTGCCGAACCAATCCACCAATATGATTCAGAGTGCCACACAGTAGGGCATTTTTTAAACAATTCTATTCCCGTGACAATATATAAAGATTTAGAGAATAAAGACGAGTAATAGAGATTTACAGTTTTATTGTGTATTAATTTTATATCATTTGCAGATATTCCTTTATTGAAAAAAAAACACCATAAAATATAAAAAATTTCTTCAATAAAAGTATAAAAAGTTAAAATAATGCATATATTATGTATTTTTAAGAATATTTATATTAAAATAAGAAATTGACAACGTAAAATATAAGTATTTCCCTTCAGTAACGTGTTAAATAAAAAGATAAATAAAAAAATATGAGAACCTTGTGCTTACATCACTCTACTCTTATATCACAAAATCAGGGGTATTACTAGTGACTTTCAATTTGACACAATTCTGAGCATTCGGTTGTTAAAGAGCACTTGAATTTTCGAAAAATTATCAATTTTCACTTTTTTATATTTTCCAAAAGGTCAAATATTTCTGTTTAAAATAATACATGATATGAGAAAATACGATAATTAGAAGTACTTTTATTTATTTTTTAGTGAAGCTACTCCTTGACGCACATCAAATGAACTCTGTTAGGAGAACTTGTGTTTCCCCGTGCATAAGTTTCTGATGACTGCGAATCCATATGATGTTTAAGTGGAAAAATTAGAGTGTATTGGGCTTATTCAAAAGTGTTGGGTACACATCTTTTGGATCTTAAAAGCGAAACAGAGAAAAAAAGTTAAGTTTATGGAAAATGCCTAAGAGGTTGTAACCGACTCATCGACATTTTAATATCAAAAATTCATAGATATTATAGTATGGCGATTAGAAATAATATCAATGGTGTACACAGCATGAAAACTTCTGTTTGGGCTGTTTATTTTCATCTTCTGTCTTCAAACGAGAGCCCTGAACATGGACTGTGCCCTGCGATTATAAATGCCTGGTGTAAGTTTCAAAAGATAGAAGCTGAATGTAACGAAAGGCACCATAATGAATTAGATGAAACCAACTTTTAGAGATCTAAGTGATCCTATGCTATTAAGAAAATGTTTACATGGAAAGACCCAGAGCCCAAATTAGTCAGTTAATAACACCATATGCTCATTGATTCCAAAATCTACCTTTGTAGAATAAAAAACTCTAAAATTAGGATCCAATATAGCTATTTCATAGTTCAGTATGAGTCATGTAGCAAAATGAATGATTTTAAAACATTGTGATATTGAACCAAGTTACAACTGTAGGTCATGCTTCAAAAAACTAGATTCACGTAGGATTCACGTGTAGCCCAACAAAAGAATCTTAAGGTCCCCCAAAAAGGCAAAATTGTTAAAAATAATGAAAAAAAGAAAATTCGAAGAGAGTCTTTTGCATGAGCAAAGAGTTAAAAAAATGCTCCATATACTTCTGGAAAGTATTAAAAAAAATAAATTCTCAAAAAATAAAGAATTTTCACTTTAAAGCCTGTTTTCTCAAAATGAAATATTTTTCACTTTATGTACCTTTCACCAACTACTTATCATATAACCCTCAAATTTCCAGTGAGCAGACTTTTAACATGTTTACACATTTTAATGAAGGGAATTAGACATATCTTGCTACCTTTTTTAGATATGAATTTTTAAACTAAATTTTAGGCAAAATATTGGACAATTTTAAAAAATTCATAACTAATTTAATTTTTAACAAAAAGGCAAAAACCTTCGTTAAAGTAATATTGATAGTATGCATAAGCAACTTAAAAATTTTTATTCATAAGTAAACAGTTTCTGAGAAAAAGGTACATAAACTTGCACAATTTAACATGGGCTCCTATGGACATGCTGGGCTCCTTAAACAATTTCTTTGTGGACTGGATATTTTTTATATGAGGAAAGAACTTTTACTTAGATATGTAGAACCTAAGGCCAAAAGCAGAGTACATGCAATTTTCTCTCTTCAAACTATTAAGTCTCTCCAGTAATGACATTAAATAATTTACAAAATAGCTGTAAATGTATCATTTAGAGCAATGCTTCTCAAACTTTCAATACTGTCACCCCCCTTTTCGATCACAATTTTTATCGCACCCCCTTATACATTAATAATGTACTGAATGCAATAATAATGCACTTGGACGCTAAAGCTACAATAGGCGATCTTAATTATAAGCCATACAATTTAGTAACCGAAGTATTAAATTTTGTATACTACTTTTAAGCAAAATAATAATAAATAATAATAAATAAATAAAATAATAGGATAATTATTATGTTATTTTTCCTTTCTCTAATTTTTAAATTGAACATATTGCAAAATGCGGTGGCTGCTTAGAAGACAAAATATAGATATCTGCGCTAAATATAGAAAAAGAACTCAGAGGGTCGATTTCTAATCATAAGCAATTCTTATAAAAACTTTGCTTTGCAAGACAAGCCCATGGAAGTCGTTAATACTTATTAAACTTGTTCTTAATTTAGTATTAATTAATTAGTTATAAAATACTCTGTGCAGCACTGATACATTAAAAGTATACCGGCTGAAGTGCCCGCTCATTGCCCGAGTTCAATTATAAGAAAATAAAACATTATTGATATAATCGCTGAATTGTAAGGAGAGCAAAGCCAAGTGCTCGACAATGTTTACAAAAATGTAAAATGATTTTTTTTAAAATGGTTGCTCAAATTATAATTAGTGTTAAGCGAATCGTAATTTTAAGCCTCACAGAATTAGCATTTATAATTGATATTAAATAATGAACAATAATATAAAATTCCGGTGAAGAATAATTGTATTATTTTTAATATTTAAAGCGAAAAGACTTCGACATGTTTTAACCCGGGAGCAGGCGCGCACTCGATACGGTCGAGCGGGGTTATTGAGTCACCCCAATTCTTTTTTTATATAATTATTTTATTGTACACGATACAAATCGTGATCCCAGTGAATAATTTAATTAAGAGAAAGTTTACTTACCTACTTTCAAGGACTTTTCAATTTTTCTTTGGTAACAAATAAACAGTTTTACCAGAATTAACGATTTCGTAATTTGTGTGTCTCGCGCGACAACTTCCGGGTAAAAAGTGTATTCATTATGATAATATATATGTTACTGCTAAAAAATTGTGTAAAACATTTTTCGTTATGCTTTATATGTTTAAAAATAAGTAAAAGTAAGTCTATAAAAATAAGTCTTGGCGAAGTAATCCTTCAAAGTTCTCTCTGTGGTTTTCCAAATATCATAAAACTCTTTTGCATGGAAAAAAGCTCAACAGAGAAATACATTACTTAAAACTTCCCTAAATGAGAAACAAACGCATAAGAGAGGGGTCATAAATAACTGTACCAATAACTTAGAAAGTCAAACAGATTACAGCTATAATGTGCAGTACTTCAAAAATAATGACAGTGATGAATTTTTTATGTTCCTAAATTTTTTCGATTCTTGGTCTTGGATCTGTTTTTTCTCTGAAAGAGTAGTATGTTAGGTTTAAAAAGAAAGCGTAATAAAAAAATCTCTCATCATGGGATTACAGCAAATCAAAGTTTTTTTATTTGGTTATAGGATCAAAGATAGCTAATTAGGTATTGAAGAAGTTTTTATTTTTGCTGACTTTTAATATCGCGCGCGCGCCTATAAATTATATCAGAGTAAAAGTGCATTTTTTATTATGCCCGAAAGTATTTTGTTTTAATTCATCCCAGTAAATTAATTATTTTTAAATCTTTTATTTTCGATATGCTCACGCCCCCCTCGTAAGGTTACCGCACCCCCCAGAGGGGCGCGCCCCACAGTTTGAGAAACATTGATTTAGAGTTATCTTTCAGATTTTATCATAATTCTTTAAATTTACATAATTCTGATGATGTTTGTCCAGAAGGCCCAATACAAATTTATCAACTACCAACCACTTCAAAATTGACAGGCTTGTAGAGAAGTGCAGAGTACCATTGATAATTGTACCGTATGCCATATGTGGCACGCGGGCCATAGGTTGTCGACCCCTGTGATAGATCTTTCTGATAGGGACAGCAATTTAGATTTATCTTACCATAAACAAATGTACATTTTGTCAACAAAAGGAGCTCAATAAATATTTAACTAATATTTTTTCTAGCAATTTTTTCAATAATAGTTTTTATATTTTTGAGGCAATAGATATGTTTTCGTAAATTTATTTTCACTAATAATTGAAATTCGTATAGAATTGTTATTAATGTTAAGTGTGTGCGTTTAAAATATATGAATGTAAGTAAACATATATAAAAAATTATATAGCATATTTTCCATTACTTATTTGCGGGTGCAAGCAGCACCTCTTTACTTTCATAACACAAAATAAAGGGTATAATTTGTGATTTTCAACATTACATGATTCTGAGTAGACAATTTCTATGGGGACCCGAAATATTTTTTATACAAGGAATGATGTTTTTACTTAGATATGTAGAACCAAAAGCGGAAAGCAGAATACATGCAATTTTCTCTTCAAACAGTAAAATCTCTCCAGCAGTGATATTCAATAATTTACAAAATATATATAGCTCTGCAAATTTATCTTTCAGATTTTTTTCGTAATTCCGTAAATGTCATAATTCTGAAGATGTTTGTCAAATAAGGTCCATTACAAATTTATCGGTTTCCATCCATTCAAAATTGCCAAATTTGTTGAATAGTGTAGTGTCACAAAAAATTGTCCCGCTTGCAACATGTGGCACGCGTGCCATAGGTTGCCGACCCCTGCTCTTGATACTGTCGACCTTGAAAATCCTATCGGTCAGATGATTTCAGAAATTGAATGTTCATTCTCCGCAGACCTACGATTTGTCCGTGATCGAAGGCGTCTAAATCAGGCAGTTTACCCATACTGGCACAATTCCAACAACTAGTTCAGAACAATCACAGTACGCGCTATGTATGCAGTTACCACAGTGTCCTCACTTGCGCATAAATAATGCGCAGCACTACACAATTTGCATAGCCCCCCTTGCTATCCCTAATTCAGTGGCACTTCAATATATTGAACTAATTTAGTTGAGGATTACATAAAAAGATTTTTAAAAAGTAGGTGTGTGTGTGTGTTTCACAGAAAATAATATATATTAGAAAAACTTGTAGTGTAAAAAAGAAATGACAGCTAATTATAACTAAAAGCCGATAACTCCAAACATATTTAAACTGAAAACGGAATTATATTTTTAAAGTTAATTGAAGTAAACAAACAAATTGTTCTTAGCAGTGTGAATTGAACTGAGAAAGAAATTACAACATTAGCACGAATTTAAGTTAAAAATTATCTGAAAAAGATGAATCAAATCAGTTTTGTTTGTATTAACTGAAAAAGGTAAAATACGTTTAATTTATAAGAATTACACCAGACGACATCAAAGCAGGACTGTTAACTCTCTGTTGCCCAATCTAGAATCTAACTGTCGAAAAAAAATTCATTTCTACCGTGATTTAATCAAAAAAATATTATGATTTCTGCAACACAGAAACGGAAAGAATAACTGACTGCATTCAGAGACATACGTATCATATGGCATCACATTACGAAAAAGAATAACCTGAAAATTAACTTATTAAAAACCTAAAACAAATTTCGAAAAAAAAAACTTTTTGAGGTACAAACCATTATTACCCATAGTTTTTCAGCGAACCAAATTTCGCGCGTTTTGGTATTTCTGTTTTTATGCTACATCGCCCACTCACAAGCTCTTTTTTATTAGTATAGATTTTAACAAATTTTAATTGGAACTTTCATTCAATATAAAACTGTAACTCGATCTCCTACAACAAACTATGAAACACACAAACAATTTTCAAATGTGATGTTTCTTAAATACTAATATAGCTATTCATATTCTCCACAACCTAGTTTACTTTTAAAAGTTGCATTTAATTTTTACGTACTACCCGATTTGTTTTAAGGCTTTTTTCGGTTAATGTTAAAAAATACGATCCAAAAATTCAAAATATTTTTTCAGATGTAAAAATATTTAAACATTAATATCATATTCTATCTTCACTATCCTCTAGAGAAACACTTATTTTATCATACTACTCATTTTTATCCAAGTTGACATTTTTTCTTTTATAAAATGTGTTTCGCATTTTTTTTCCAATATCGTAATGCTAAATGAGCTATACCTTTACATGTTAAAAGGACAAACAAATTATTTATGAAGTATTTTGAAATTTTAAAAACACTATATTAAAAGGAAATGCATGAGTTACATTTTCACAATTTTTTATAAAAATTGAGTTATTTTTCTGTCCGAAAATGTGCTCTGCGTTAAGTTTGCGCTTTTGTGTACAGGGTGAAAACAGTCTTAATACGATACTTTTAAAAATAACAATAATTGAAAGTACTTGATTGCTTATGAATTCTGTAAAAATCCCATTTGCTTCATAGTTTAACTTACCTTTCAATAATATATTGCACTTAGTAGTTCCTTTAAGGTATCCGACTACTTTCGGAACCGTGATTTTAAAAATTCACATAAATGGCTAATTTTCATGATATTTAGTGTCACTCAGATTAGAATACATGCATAAAATTGTTTTAAGGACATTTTGACAAAAAAAATTTATTTAAATATAATATTTTGGCAAAAAATTAACTTGGAGTAATCTTTTTCCCAAATGTTCTCCGTTTGTGAAAAATGGCTCTATTATAATAATATTTTGCCTGTATATAGCTCAGACCTCTCTACAGAGGTTCAACTAGAATTTTTGAAAAATTCACATTATTTTCAGAGTTACCACCAATTGAAATAAATATTCGCGTTTTTTTCTTAAAATTGCTCCCCTCTGTTGTAAAGTATGAATAAACTCACTTCTAAGTAATACATTTCAAAAATTCTAGTTGAGCCTCTGAACAGAGGTCTGAGCTATATACAGGCAAAATATTATTCTAATAGAATCATTTTTCACAAAAGGAGAACATTTGGAAAAAAAAGATTATTCTAAGTTAATTTTTTGCCTAAATATTATACTTAAGTAATTTTTTTTGTCAAAATGTCCTTAAAACAATTTTATGCATGTATTCTAATCTGAGTGACACTAAATATCATGAAAATTAGCCCCTTATGCGAATTTTTAAAATCACGGTTCCGAACGTAGTCGGATACCTTAAAATAAACTAAATATGTATCCTTTGCGTTTTCTGATAATGGTGATCTTTGTCTTTTTAGGTGATTCCGATTGCTGGACGACGAAGTTGTTTCTTCCTAATAGAAGGTACCTAAAGAACGTCGATTGTTTCAGATGCATTAAGGTATATTTAAACGCAACGAAGGAAAGATGCTGCCTTATCTCTATACGCAACCGTTTAAAAAAAGACCGTAGTAAACTGTTTTTTCCTCATCATCTTAGGGCGGTGCGTCATACATGCCAACCTCTCAGAAATTTCAAACGAGTTTTTCCCAGCTTTTATGCGCCAAAAGTATTTAATCGTTGGGTTGAATACCCGATTTTTGATTGGTTTCAGAGAAAGAAAAATCACATTACTTTAGACCAAATGTGGAAGAAATTACAGTGCTCTATCTATGAAAGGGAATGGAAAAAAAACCAAGATTCCTGTGTTAATCGTACAAATTCTCAAAAGAAAAAGAGAGAATTCGCAAGAGAAAACGTTGAAGAAATAGGATTTTTTTCTTGCTGCAAAATAAATAAAACGAAGGAAACTAAAAAAGGAGAAGAGGAGAAATTAATAAAAACAGATGCACAACCAGAAACTAAAGATAAGGCCATACAAGTTGATGCAAGCGATATAGACAAATTTGAAGAACCTAAAAGTCTCATCGAGAGGTTAGTGAATGTAATTTTACATAAAATCATGTTTACAGCAATTGGCCTGAAGGATCTATGCCGATCACCTAATATAAAGTGGCATACCGATGCCGAGTTAGATATTCAATTAGAAAAAATTTTTTCTCTTGCTTTATTGTATTGGCCTCCATTTAAAGGAGAAGAGCCACAAGAAAGAGCAGCAATGTTTCGACAAGTTTTGAACAGAATGGCAAGAAATTATACACAATCCAAAAATTTAAGGAGACACATTAAGGATAGTTTCTATGCAGCCAGTGAACCTAAAATATCCACATACTGGAATGAACTTTTAAGGTAGATTGCATGAAACAAATAATTCTCTTATTTTTTTGAAAAATTTACATACAAACGCAAAATTGATCAGGAAAGGTTCATAGAGTAGTATTAGATAGATTAGATTAAAAAAAAGACATACACATGAGAGGTCCAAGATATATAGTAGTAATCATTAAATAATACTTTTAATAAACGTTTTTAAAATAAAAAGAGCCATTTTTTATGAATGTTTTAAATTGCTTTCTTTTTCACTTACACTTTAACATAAAATTAATATAAACAATGAAAATTTTTAAAATGTACGATAGCACTTAATTAAAATTTTAAAAATACCTATTTTTCTAGAGTACTCTGTATCAAATTGAATTGTATTTGATACATTTATCTTTTTTTAATAAGAAAATTTTTAAATGTTTGCCCTAAAACACATCTCATTTTGTTGAATAAATTAATATTTAACCAAGCTATTAAAAATATATTGTTTTGAAATGTGTAGAATTACATTTGAAATTTTCAGTGGTATGCTAAAAAATATTTTAGAGCCACCTATGAGTTAAAAGCATAAATATGAGTTCAAGTGAACTCGGAAATACTATTGGGAAAAAGCTTTTTATTTCTTTATAAAAAATGCTTTTTTTTGCTCAAAGTTATTTTGCTCCAAAATAATCTTTTGATTGCAGAAAATCAATTCTTAGAGATTATCTATGTTATCTTAAACGTAGTAAAGAATTGTAATAAAAGTTGTAATAAATGTATTTTTTAGGTGTTCTAAAGACACATTATCCATTATTATATCATACCAATTAATAACTAATACTTATTTGCTGTTTGAATAATTGTGTAAAATTGAAATCTTAATTCAAAACAATAAAAGCTATGATAAATCCCCAAAATATGCACATTCATGGGTATGAATATCACAATTTCAGAACCACTGAGATACCAGAGCTCAATGATTTTAAATGATCAAAGGAATGCAGAATAATAAAAAAAAAAAAACATTTCTTAGATATATTTAACAAAAGTTAAACTAATTTATCAAGGTAAAATTATCAAAGTATTATAATAATATAAAAAAATTAATTTCCTCAAATTGATCCCGAGTTCATTTGCCGACATATTTATGCTTAAAACTCACAATTGACTCTAAAACATTCTTTTAGCCTGCAATTAAGAATTGCAGATGTAATTCTTGAGAGAGACGTTTCAAAACTCAATACATATTTAATAGCTTGGGTAAATATTAATTTATTTAGCAAAATGAAATATTTTAGGGTAAACATTTAAAAATATCCCTGTTAAAAAATGAAAAATGTATCAAATACATTTTAACTTGATACAGAATACACAAGAAAAATTGGTATTTTGAAATTTTAATTAAGTGCTATTTTTTTAGAATGGTGCTATATTTAATTAGTGTTTTTTATCCATTTTTTCCAGTTTTTAGTCCATATTTAATCTTTTATTTTTTGAAAAAAATAATACTTTAAAGGACAAGAGTTCGGGTTCATCCCATCCATGTAGTTTATTTTGAATTATGTATTTCAGTAAGTTATAGGTTGTAATATCAACTTCCACCATTCTCTCGTTCCCTAACCTTTCGTAACAACATTGCTCTTCTTTGCTTCGCATTTGGTATAAAGGGAGAACAAGACTCAGATTTATGTGAAAAAAGGAGTTCCAGTTGGTTAAATAGCTCATTGTATGTCTCCAAATGAGCGCTTTACGGCGTTTTTATATCTATATGCGTAAGTGCGCAATGCTTTAGTAAAATATTTTTGTACAAATAAAGAATACACATATTTAGTTCTTTAGGTTTTTATATGTATCAACTTGTATCCTTTTTTTTAAGTTTTTTTTTTCAATTGCTACCAAATCCTGTGTATTTTTTCTTCTGTATCCAATTCAGTGTCTGAACAAAAATTATGTGATTCTTGATCTTTCATCCACATCAAAGTGCACCTACGACTCATTAGATCCTTAAACATTTCGTCTACCATTATTGGATTATTACTATCATTCGTATAGGAATAAAAAATACAGCGTTTTTGACTATCAGACAACTCAACTTTGTCTTCAGTTTCATTTACATCAGTATCTACCCCTACATCCACTTTTCCAGTTCCTCTTCCTGATCCAGAAGTCAATGCGTGGTCTCTTTTGGGGATAAGGGTAAAAGTATTATATCTTTTTAAGATGTAGCCAAAGTAACCGGAAAACGGTGATTTTCTACAGGCGCTCCTATTTAAATTATCGACCCTGTGATGCTCCCTATGCTCCTTGAATCTTCTTGCACTAAAAATATCTTGAAACATAGGGAGCATTTCTTGTTAAAATTACCTTCTGAGAAGATGTGGGTATCTAGAATCCCATCCGCATTAACTACCAATGCATTAACTAAAAGAAGACAAATTACCTTTATCAGAAAAGGCAAAGAGACTACAGATTCAGCTTATTAGAAAGAAACAACGAAACGTTAAAAAGAGACAACGAAACGTAATACATTTTCGAGAGGTAAGTTAAATTATAAAGCAAATGAGATTTTTAAGGAATTTCTAAGTAATCAAATGCAGTCGGACCTCTATATAACAAAGTCACTAAATCCCGAAAAAAAGTGCGTTGTATGGAAAATTCGTTGTATAGAGGTTCATCCTTCAATTTTCTTTACAAGCAACATAAAACAAATTTTAGGTTCATAAAACCTATACAATAAAAAAAAAGTAATTATAAATATCGTTTTATAAATAATACGTATTTATTTTATAAATCTTACCTATAAAAAAACACTCTAAGGAATGTTTTTTAACGCCTTAATATCCACTTCTTGAAGAATTAAAAAAATTTTCTTTGATGCTCAAGCTCTTACGTTTTGACATTTTTGAGCTAAGAAACGAAGTTACCAGTACGATGGATCAACATTACAAATGAACAGAGACTAGTTCAAAGACACAGGGACACGATACAACTCCATTAAGGGTAAAAGCGGATTGCAAAGATGTTTCCAGTGAACTGGACAATGGGGGATAAAATTGCATTTCTTCGATGAATTGAACGAATGAATTTCGAAAAATTGAACCACAAAATTAAAGGTTCACTTTATAAAAAATGCATTTCGCTATTGGGAGGTTATTTTACAAAGAAAATCGTGAAATGTTCTTGGTTCCAGGAAAAAGTTTACTACATAGAAAAATTCGCAATATAAAGGTTCGTAATATGGAGGTTCGACTGTACTTTTATTTATTGTTATTTCTAAAAATATATATACCTCATAAATTTCTTTTAAGGTTCAATGTATAGATGTTCATTTAGGTTCCTACTTTGATGTCTTTTGGTGAAATTCTAATAAATTAAATGTATTTTTGCTTTTCAGTAAATACAAGCTAAACTGATTTGATTTACTTCTTTCAAATAGATTTTTACTTGAATTCGTGCAAATGCTGTAATTTCTTTTCAGTTTAAACATTCGCATCACTAAGAATAATTAGTTTTTTGACTTCAATCAACATTTAAAATGTAATTTCATTTTCAGCTTATTCCTCTGTTAAAGAAAGTGGTTGGAGTTATATGCCTTAAGTAGTTTCTAATTTTAATTATAATCAGAATTATGTCATTTCTTTTTCAACTTCATTTTTTCTAATGTATATTATCGACTTGTATCCTTTTATTTTCAGTTGTTACTTTTCTTGGTTTTAAATAGATAATAAGATAAGTAACAAAATCAGATAAATAACAAATCAGAATCAAGAGACGAACCGTGCAACTTCATATCGTTCAGGTGTGTCATTGTTAGCTCTTACAGTTCACTTTAGACCGTGTAAGAGTCCCTTTGAGCAGGACAATGGAATCGCCGACGAACAGTAATGGTTAAAATTGTAGACATTTTTTAAAATCTTTTTAAGCTTTGTATATTTATAGAAAATATACTGTTTCATGTAATGCAAATACTCGTATATGTGATGAATATTTGCTATACAAAAGCAAATTGCTTAATTGTGTTTCTTTTGAAGAATAATTTGAATGTAACTTTTTAAATACCTATAAGATATATGTTTTCCTTTCTTTTGTTTCAATTCAGCATTAAATCTTATTTAAAGGGATTCTTAAGTATTTGCATCACATGAAAGTTCTCTTTCTGTGAACCCATGCAGAGTTTTAAGAAAACATTTCAAAATGTGTGTTCCTAATTTTTAATAATATTAAAAATACTTACCAAGATAAACGACCTTTCCCAGTACGAGTTAGGTGCTCAACCTACCTATATTTGATTATCATGGAGACCAGTTAAGAGAGTGATGGATGACCAATCCCGTACAGATACAGCAAGGAGGCTTAAAGTGTCGTACCTTCCAGATCATAGAATCATTTCCAGGAGACTGGATTGAAAGACGATGCAGAGACATAATAATGCATATAATTTTCAATTGATTATCTTTATTAAGACTACACAGTGCCCTTCTTCAAAGAAAATTTTTGAGACAGTAACAGCAAAAGTAATTTTTTTTATATTCATATTATATTACTAAGTAGATTCTAAAAGTAAAAAGTCAGTTTGAGGAGCCATTATTTTACAATTTTAAAGAATTAAGAATTTTTGAAGTTTTTTCAAGCTTTTATAAAAGGTTCAGTTTTTAAAACATGTTTGGCTTTTTAAGGGATTTATATTTCTTAGATTATTCCAAACAAAATTTTGTATGGATTTTAAAATATGCTCCTTTGTTTATTTTTAATAATTATTTTTGTAACTGAACCTAAAAAAAATACAAACGTTTTTTAAATAATAACTTTAACATTCTTTTAAAAAAATAACTAGATTTCAACCTTAAATTCATACTAAATTTTATAGAATATACGCTTGGGAGTATGTACAAAAAATTTCTATACTCTATCTTGAAAAGAAAAAAATTCGATAGGAATTAGAAAACACTTATATCTTCAAAATTAAAGGTCTCCGAAAAATGTATTTAATGTGTGTAATGGCCTATAACAAAAACGTATAACGTCCGTAAAGCTCTAATTTTTAATATGTTATTTTCCATTGTATGTTCTGCATTAAAACACTACTTTAATTAAATATGACTAAAATATTTTTTTTAAAATTCAAAATACATTTTTACATAATATTGATAGAATTTATTACAATGATAGAGAGGTTATTAACTAATATTTTCCCAAAAGTTTTGGAACATAAAATATTTATGTACAAAATAATAATGATACTAACTTAAGTTAAAAATCGCCAGGTTTGTACATAAAATTAAAATTTTTCTTCTGTTTTAAATTCGGGCAGTTAAGCAGGTTTTTGCTAAGCAACTTTAAAATATTAAAATATTTTACTACAATATGTTTTTAAAAAGGCGGTTTGGTACATCATGGGGAAATATTCAGTTTTATCTGCAATTCTGGAATTCAGAATACTTGTATTCGGAAGTCTATTTGTAGTACCAGCAGAGGGCTGGTTTTTAGGTATATCATTTTCAATAGTATTCCAACTCTTCAGATTGTTGTTTCTCATAGTAAGCTGAGAACGTTTAGGCCATCGCATTTTCTGAACAGGAAATAATTAACGATAAAGCTTCTAAGTTACAGAAACTATTTTTTGAAACAAAAATTGGCCTTGAAATCAATCTTATTTAATTATGAGAAATCAAAACGAAAGCAAACAGAAATAATTTTAATAATGTAGATAGAAATCAATAACCAATTTCAGTTCAAAGAGTTGATTTTGTTAAAAAAAAATTTAATTCATTCAATTTAAGAGTGGAAAAAGGCTTTATAAAATGAAACCAAAAGCAAAAACTAAGCTAAAAAAACTTCAGATATCTTAAAAGGTAATTTGTTATCAGATTTGAAATTTTGTGGCAAACTTCCCTATAAAGCCTCAAGGAAGCACAAAAAAAAAAAAAAAAAAAAAAAAAAATTGGTATTTTTGAAATTTGTAGGGTACTGTGTAGTCTTAACGTCTTTCATGCTATTGGTTGTGAATTTGCATGTATGAATATGTATTTGTTTTATTTTATGATCAGTTCATTGTCTTTTAAACCAAATAAAGCTCGATAAATATTGTTTTAAAACCTGTTATATATGATTTTATTGAAGATTAAAGCTAAAAATTAAACTTTGATATAGATATTCTCAGTATATGCAAGCTGGGCGGCGTGGATAGTTTTTCGCGGGCCTTCTGCACCCAAGGATGCGGATTCGACACCGGCCCAAGTTGGTCGATTTTCATGCTGCAGAAAATCGACAGTGGCCATGTTTAATGCTTATACGGCATGTAAAAGATCCCTAGAGTGTCTGTTTGGCTTAGGTGCTCTAGGCAAAATTAAATCCTAGTAAAGGTTCGCATCGTCAGAGCTCAGGTGCTTCCCTCTAGGGAGGAAACTGGGCGTCAAAATTTATTTCGGCGATTGGTATCCGCCTATATGGCGCCACACTAAAAAGAGATACCTGCTTTCGAGGAATGTACTAGGTCTGCAATGGAAAAACTCCTATCCACAGCCCACTGGAAAAGGAAAATATTCTAAGGATGTACGATATCTCTATCTTATTTTATAATTCCATTAAAATGAATAATAAAAATATTACGATTTAACTTCCAATCCCAGAAGTGTTCCCAAGAATAAGAGAACAGTATCTGTAAGTCATACATTTTTGTTTTGTTTAATTCTTGGTAAAAGCACATTTGAGTGTAATCTTTATTTTTCCCTCTATAAATAGTGAGCGTTTTTCGCTGAAAAAAGAGAACACTCATATATAAATTTATTTTATTACCGAGACTTGGCATTTAACTCCATAAAAAAAAAACGTTTTGTTTTATACTTTTATTCCTTTTTTAAAAATGATGTTTTTACAATAGATTTATATCTCCTTGAGGAAAACACAGAAGATATATTTTTATTCTTTTTTTCCCTCAAGGAGTATTTACCAAAGGTTTTTAGTAAAAAAAAAAAATGAAAATTAATTAAAATTAAAATAATTTGTTCACTATGTGTATTTTCTATTTTAGGTCATATGATAAAATATATAATTGCTCTGTATGTCTTGAAGAATATTTTTACTTGTTTATTGTTTTCCTCTTAAAGAGAATTTATCTAATTTTTCATTTCTTGTGCAAGAATAAATATTGTTGTAACGAATTTTGTAATTTAAAAGCTTAAATATAACTTTTATTTTGAAATTGAATATTGTTTTACCACATAAAACCACAAGTTACATTTATGTGTAACAGTAAAAATTATGATTTTACTCTACATGTGAATATTATGTTTTCAGCTATTGAATAGTATTTACTTTTAAGAAAGTAATAAATCTATAATAAGTTAAAGGGGACTTGGTATCCTAAAAATGACCAAAGCATCGTATTTTATTTATTTATTTACTTTTTTAGTCATATTCTCTGCAACACTCTCTTTCGATTGTTATACAACTTTTTTATGTCGAAAAGTTGAAGTAAACTTCAATTGAAAACTGTAAACAAACAAATTAGGCAATTCGACCAGGCTCCCTTTTTAGATAAAAAAATAGCAATTTTATAGAAAAAAACCTCTCTATTTTAAAAAGAGGAATAATAACTATAAAAAGAAAGGTGTGATATATGTCTATATATACATGTCAGTATGTTTCTGAGGCATTACAGTAATGTAAAGTTTTTATCTTTGTGAAGTGTGCGCAAGTAAATTTTTTGAATTAAGGCATTTTATATTAATAATATCATAATTTTAGTTCTTTTTCATCGTAATTTTTGCATACAAATGTAATATTTCAATATAATGTGAAGAAAGAAAAATAAAATTTCTATCATGTCTGAAAAAAATTTTTTTACAATTTCCTTGAATTTTCTTTTTAAATTTATACTTTCTAAAAATTGATCATTTATAAAAAAGTATGGATTGAAATAATATGAAAATGCAATTATATTTTAAAGAAAAATTTATAGCTAATGTCTTAAAGTGATATTTTAATTTTATCTAAGATTATTATAATTATTTTCTCAGAATTAAAAACTTTAAAGTGGGTTTTTATTTTCAAAATGCTACTCCTTCCGCAATTATTTACCAATCATTTCCATTTTTTTTCTGTGTGTTATATATAATACATGTAACAAAATAAGGGATCCTTTTTGCTGTTAACTGAATACTTTTTTAAAAGAAAACTCAAATGTAGGATATATATATATATATATTTGTATATTGAGGGGTTTTTTTATTGAATTTTAGCATGCATACCAACATTTTATTTTTTCCCTTAAATATATGTAAAGCCGGTTCCTAAAGTTGTTTAACACATCCTTAAGAATAGTACAGAATGTTTCAGTTCAAAAAACTAATAATTACAGAAGGAGTAAGGTCTTAAAATTTTCCGAATATTATTAAAAAATTTTAATTTTTAAAATTGTTTAGATAATATGTGTAAAGTTTCATCTCATATCATTTTCTTGAATAGAAAAATTATATGAAATGCTAAAATATAATTTTTAAGTACACAAATAAAAAAAATTTTCAAAGGGTATACCGAGTCCTCTTGAAGTAGATTTTCAAACATTTATTTTGAATTACTGTGAGAAATTTGAATTTTAAGTACATCTTGAATTATATTAAGGAAAGTTTTTAAATTAATATCAAAGGTCAATTTAAAATTTTTTTGAATATTTTGTTCGGATATAAGAGTATTAATTTGTATGTATAAATAAAACATATATACGAGGCGCATCCAGAAAGTAAATTTCCTTATTTAAAAAAAATACCTCATACTTTCATTAACATATTTATTGGCAACAAGAACAGCAATGTTTCAGGTATTTTTCAACATAGCCACCACTAGAGTTGAGACACTTGTCATATATCGTGGGATCAACTTTCGTATCCCTCTGTCTTAAAGCTCTGCCGCCAGTGAATGGAACAACGCCTTTTGTTTTGAATGGCAACGTCGCATCATGTGGAAGGAAGTCTCTGAGGAGAATACCCTTCTTGTACTAGAACACTGTGCGCATCACCTAACAGAGCTGACGATGAATTTCACTTGGAGCAATGCTTTGTGTATTCAAGAGCTTTATCACTGACCGAACCTCGCATAAGGAATTAGAGCTTCCATTTCGGACCACTGCTACCATGTACTGGCACGAAGCGGAACATTTCCGGTTGGCATATGATTGGTACGTTATAGATCTGTTGCAGAGGGCCGTGGGTAGCCTAGTGGTTAGAGCATCGGACTCCAGACCGAAAGGCCTGGGTTCGATGCTCGATGCCCGATGCCACCAAACACCCTCCGAGTACACACGGAGTACGTGCTCGTTAAATCAGTGGGTCCGTAGTCTTGTGGGCTTAATCACGAGCGCAGGGACTGGAGAATATTTCCCTCCCCTTCAGTCTACATGCAGAAATTGTGGAGGTGGAGATAGAGGTCGTGTCGCCATCTATCGTCCCTTCGGAGAATTTCGCCGAGCTAAAATCGTACTGTCACCAATATGGTGCTCAAGGCCAACGACAGGCGTACCTCTTTCCCATGCCACGATGAATTTCGTGGGCCTCGATCTAACTACGTCAGACAGGTGGCATTAGAAAACAACAACAGATATGTTGCGCATGCGCAATTAACACTGCTATATACGTTTACTTTAAAGAGGGAAACTTACTTTCTGGATGCGCTTTGTATATATCCTCTGTTGACCCCTGGTTGGGACTTACCCGTTTGTGCCGCCCTGGCCACAGACGGGTAATATTTAGCATATTGTTTCCGTCTATTCTATTTTGTGTTTAATATAATCTGCAAACCTATTATACACACACATGTACTATGATTTATAACCAATAAATCCTTTTTATTATCACCTTTCCCTTCTCTTGCGTTTTACATGTAAGTTATTCACTGAAATTATTAGTTTGACTCTATTACAAGTTCTCTGTTTTATTAATAGTATATGACACAGGCACTAAATTTTTGTATTCAAAGATTAGTGAAATCAGTTTATATTCTTTAAATGATACTTTGTTACCATGTAGCATTACACCCAACATCTTATTATCTATCTAGAATCAGACTCATGAAATGAACTATCACTATATTAGGATTCTTCATTGTAAGGAAAACATTTAGTATATCACATTTTTATGAAAAAGTTACAGGTGCATTAGTATTCATACAAACACTTTTGAAAAGTATGTGTTACAAAGTTTTGATGTATCAATTTCACTCACTTAATTAAAAAAAAATTATCGTAAACTCTGATCTAACTGTATTCGACATATATTAATAGAAGTTGTAAATTTATTTTTAAAGAGGGTGGATATCACATATTTTTCTGTAGAAAAATGAAATTAAAGAGAGAATTAATGTTTCCACAGTATAGAGCACACACACACACACAACAGAAAACAAAAAATTGATTCAGTTTTAAAAGTGAATTGTTTTTTTAAATCAGGAGCTTATAGAACTGGGTCAGTCTGCAGTTTTTCGTGATTAAAGGATTTTTGTCATTCAGAAGTCCATTTGATTCATCCTTTCTTTGATTTTCTTTTTAAAAATTATGTAAATGAGGCGGCTAAACTAGAGAACATCGGTATACAATGCCGATAATATTCCTCTATCCCAATAAATGTCTAACCTGGGTTTTAGCCAGTGGAATTGGCTATTCTATTATTTTTTTTAACCTCTAATTGAGCAGGGAAGTTCATTCTTCTAAAACTGTGTGACAATTCTTCCATAATGGGGGTGGATGCCCAATTAAGCATTGGCATTGCATTAGGGTACTTTGAAGGCATGTACATGACAGTTAAAATACATTTGTTCTTTGTAGGTGTAATAGGAAGATGTCCTATTGCATCATTATTCAGCTTAGTAAATGTCTTACTTATTACAGAAACTAATTGCATGGGTACTTTTTCTGATCATTTGTCTTACCTGCTCACTGACAACGATCAAAGTTTTTGACTAACTTTTCTATTTTAGAGCATTGATCTTCAAACTGAGTTCCATGGAACCCTAGGGTTCACAAGCCATACCAAGGGGTTCTAAGAGCCACAATACAAAACTTTAATGAAATTATAGTTGTGTATGCTAAAGGGATTCACGTTCTCTATGAAACCCAAGCTTCTAAAACTCATCCCACTCATTAAAACTTAAAATTTTATTTACGCATAGTACAACTTTATTTTGTAATACATTCTAAAATTTTTGTAATATAATAAAATAATATTGAAACGGATTTTTTAAAATTATATGTGCCAGATTAAGAATATTCTATTGCCTGCTATCACGAGTTCCACAGAATAATTTTACATTTGTTAGTACAATGTTTTGTACAACTGAATCGTATTATAATGGAAAATGCGCCTTTTTACATATATGGGAAAAAAACCTATAATGAAGGAGAAGGAACAACTAATTGACATATTACCAGATTCAATATTAAAATCTATACTGAAGCAAAAACATTTCCTAAATTTTGGGTTGCGAATTGATACGAAATACACAGGATTTTTCACATAATAAATATAAGATGTAAACATTTTTTAATACCATTCAAAGCAATTAATTTAATGTATCCCATTACATTTAGAACCATGATTTTAAAAAAGCATAAATGGATAATTTTCATGATATTTAGTGTCACTTAGATTAGATTACATGCATAAAATTATTTTAAGGAGATTTTGACAAAAAAATTATTTAAATGCAATATTTCGGCAAAAAAATTAACTTAGAATGACTAATTTTCAAACTGTTCTCCTTTTGTGAAAAATGCTTATATTATAATAATATTTTGCCTGTATATAGCTCAGACCTCAATACATAGAGAACTAGAATTTTTGAAATATGTAACTTAGAAGTGGGTTTATCCATGTTTTACAACAGAGGGGAGAAATTTTAAGAAAAATACGCCGATACTTATTTCAATTGGTTGAAACTCTGAAAATAATGGGAATTTGACAGAAATCATAGTTGAGCCTCTGTAGAGAGGTCTGAGCTATATGCAGGCAAAATATTATTATAATAGAAGCATTTTTCACAAAAGGAGAATATTTTGAAAATGGGTCATTCTATAATCATTTTTTGTCAAAATATTGCACCTTTTAATACCTTTCTTAAAACAATTTTATGTACCTTTTCTAATCTAAGTGACACTAAATATCATAACTATTATCCATTTATACGCTTTTGCAAAATCACGGTTCCGAACGTAGTCGGATACCTTAAGTGAAAAACATTTCCCAACGTGAGTAGCTACAAAAACAAAATATAAAATGCGCCTAGACTTCTACATTTTGAGTAAAACAAATGTAAGCACATATTCCAGTTACTAAATGTAATGCATGGGTAGGGGACACTTGGATCACAAATTAATAATATTAAGGGGTGTGTGAGTAAATTACATTAATATTGTATTAAAAAGTACAATATTTTTATTGTAATACCTTTCTTAAACAATTTTATGTACATTTTCTTTTCTAAGTGACACTTAATATCATAAATATTATCCATTTATACGCTTTTGCAAAATCACGGTTCCGAACGTAGTCGGATACCTTAAGTGAAAAACATTTCCCAACGTGAGTAGCTACAAAAACAAAATATAAAATGCGCCTACAGATAATTTCAATGTGCCTAGACTTCTACATTTTGAGTAAAAAAAATGTATAAGCACATATTCCAGTTACTCAATGTAGTGCATGGGTAGGGGACACTTGGATCACAAATTAATAATATTAAGGGGTGTGTGAGTAAATTACATTAATATTATATTAAAAAGTACAACATTTTTTAAATTGTCTTTCAACAAATTACTGATAAAAATGCTGATATATTTTAAATATTATTTAAAGAAATATTCTTCTAAGGGATTCGCCAATAACACGTTATATTTCCAAGGGTTTGGTGAGTCAGAAAAATTTGGAAACCACTGGTATATAAAGTTTGAACAGTAGTTTCAACGATTTCCAATTCCCATTTTAAAGGGTTTTTTTTAATTTAAAAATCAGATAAAATGCTATTTTGAGTCACATTTAAATGTAAAATTGAGTTTCACATTTTTCCCTTCAAAGCGATAAATTTAACCAAGTTGTGGAAAAGGTAAAAAACAAAAGAGAGAGAGAGAGAGAGAGAAAAGGATTTGTTTGACAATGATTGTTTCATGGCTACAAAGAGGAAGACTGAGAATATAGTAAAATGTTGAGTAATAGACATTCAAGAAACTCAGTGATTGCATAAAAAGATGCAGTAATAGAGGAGAAATAAATTCATAGAGCAAAAAAAAAAAAGAAAGAAAGAAAGAAACGAGTCTTACAGTAGTCACATATGATGTGTAACATCTTACATGTTGTCGTGGTAAATGCGCAATATTAACTTTTTTTCCTGAAAAAAATATGAATCGGGTATGATTGGAAATAATTTTCTATCGAATAATTATATCTTTAATGAAAATTGTTTTTAATTAACAAAAGGAGTAAGAAAGGCAATATTTTTTAAAAATAATTATTCTTGTTCAATTTGGGGAAGAGCGGAGACAATAGACTTAGGATAACTAAAATATGACACATATACTTGTGATTTCAAAGTATTTAAAAACCGTTAAAATAACAGTACCACTATTAGCAGTCGAAACATTCTAATTTGTGTTTATTTCGAGCTTGAGTTCATCTTTCATAAAAGCTATGAGCGGCTCAGCTTTTGGCAAACTGAAGTTAAAGTTAAAATCCCCACTCAAAATCAGGGGAAGCGAGTGATAATTTTTTTAAAAGAGCAGAACCACCTTCGTTATATGGTAAAAGTACAAAATGCACAGGAAATCTTTAATTTTTTTTAACCGTTTGATTCGAAGAAATGTATACGACCACCGAAATCACTGTTTGTCTATTTTCAAACAAGCATTCTTCCACACTTATGTCCCCCAATATCGTGACTAACGGATTTAGAGTCAAGCGCTCGAGTGCTTGATGGCTACTAGAGTTGGACCCCCATGTGAGGGTAGCGAAAAGACACTGCCACGCACTCTCATTGGTCAAATCAAGTAGCGCGTGCTTACGTCACATCCTGTTACACACATCCGTCTCTTTTCACGAAATCACTCCCACAAATATCCAGCAACCGAGAGGAAAGATGTTACACATTAAAAAAAGATACTTTTCGAGTATCTTTTAAAAAAAGTTGAACATTTAAAGGGGATCTAATGATAGCAGAGCTTTCTTTTTTTCGAGAAATAAACCTTGGGCGCAAAGAGCCCAGAACCACTTCTTGTCGTAATAGGGATGGAATTATTTTGAGTGGCAAAACTGAAGTGTTGAGGAGTAGAATGAACTTTTCGACAACTTACTTAACAGGGATAATGGTGACTATATGAAGCACTTGAAGGAAGCACGGAAACTCAGAGCCAAGGTGTAGTTGAATCACCACCATTGAAAGAAGTAATGTAACATTTGCCTGTAGCTTTGGAGCCCCGTGTCAGTGACACGGCTGATACGGCACTAGCCACGCCCCTGTCCTCATCTCATCAGCAAGCATATTTTTCCTGGGTTTGTAAGGTGTCATTTTTATCTCCATTTTCAGTTTACTTGCTAACTGAAATCCACATTCTGTACACACAGGTTAATTTTTTTTAAATAATAATTATAACAAATATTATCCAGTTTGTAAGCATAAAATTTTTTTAATGAATGTCGAGCCACAAAGGGTTAAAATATTTTTTTAATGAGGGCGTACCTCTTTTAAATAATTTACAGTAAGTAGCAGTTTGACATCCCGTGAAAAAATATTTTACGAAATTATACATTTTAAAGAGTAAAGCAGAAAATGAACAAGTCAAACAATAAATGAAGAAAAAATTATAATGGAAAAGTAATAACACCAGTTGAAAGTTTCAGCTCTGCTAATTCTGGAACAGTTAACCTGAAACACACACACAGATAAGCCAATATAATTTCGGCATTATAAGACCAATACTAAGTAATTTGCAAAATATTGTCTGACATAATATGTATAAGGCAACCTTAAGCTGAGAAAAATAAATTAAATGACACTTATTAAAATCTAAACTATTTAAAACAGATGAAATATTCCAAGCTTTGATGAAATTAATATCAACAATAATACAGAGAAAAAACAGAAAACAAATTGTTCTGCCAAAAAACTAAAACTTAATTTTTAAAAAAACATTTTTTATTACGATAAACATTAAAAAGACCTTACAAAGCTCCACGAAACAAAAAAGGCATAAATATAACAGTAAATAAATGCAGTAACATTTAAAATATGTATCTATCTGCAAAAGAAAGAATAAATAGACAAAAGCAAAGTTAAACAATTATGTCATCTTATGAAAAATTGGACAAACAAGGAATTTTTTTAAAAAATTGGTAAAGGGGTTTTGAGAAAAAATTGCTTATAATACACCCTATAACCAAAAACTTAAGCGAAGAGTTTCTTAATAAACCATGTTAACTGTGTTTTTCACTAGGCTCAAAAATGCACTAGAGAGTTCTCTGCTCTACTAACTCTTGAATAACCAGCGTAATGTTAATCCACTTGAAAAGCAAAGTTTTGACTAGAAAAACCTTTATACCTAAGAAAATTTCAGCTCTGAAGAAAACACAAGTAGCATATGCCTCTTCGCAAGCGTTAACATAAACCTGCATTTATTTGTATTGTTAATTTCAAAATAACGCAAAATTTCCATATCACCCAGAGCATGAATTTCTTGCAGCCCCTTTACATAATATAGTTACGAATTCCCTCTATTAAAATAGAATTTCAGTTTAAATTTAGACTTCAATTTGTTGCAATAAAATCGTAAGAGGCAAAGTTACTGCACTCAACAGTCGAATGGGATCAAACATTTTCTGAACAGTGCGAAAGCTTTGTCTTTTGGTAAAATTTTGCTTCTTCGCAAAGTTATCTAAATTTAAGTTCCATTTTAAAGTATCCTTATCTAAATCCCACAAGATTCCTAGTATTTAGTAACTCCCCTACTCTTAATAAAAGAGAGAGATTGCAGTTTTTACGCTACACATTCCCAGTTTCTTAAATTAAAACAACAAATTGACAAAATTTCCCTACCTTTTGCAGTAAGTTCTTCATCTATATGACATCAACCATTCCAGTAACACAATTATCATTGTAGAACAAAATTTCTGATTAGCAATTTCGGAATATTCTGCGGAGCATGGCTCAAGCAAATGGGACGATGCCGTGGTCAACAAGAAAGGACTCGATGATACCTCAAAAATTACACTTCATTGTCAGTGGGCAATTCTACATCTTCCGTAGGATATAAAAATCTCGGACCTCCAGAATAATACCTAATTGAAGGAAAGCCTTTTCACAATGTCTGCAGAAATCTCAACAGGAAAACTTTTAAATCTATCTATAATGGACAATATCTGGACGACTTCTCAGTTGGCATATTTGTGGATGATTTAGATAACAAGGAAGCCATTATTGTAGTTTAGTTTACTATATTGAGTTAAGTTCGGCTAATCCTTTAATACTGCAAGCCATGATTAAAGTACGCACTCCATATGCAGAGTCAAGTCAAAGAATTTGCGCGTGGGTCCAAAAAAGAGCAGAGATAAAGTTGAAATTCCTTATTTTTTAGAAGGTTTTAGTGTTGTATTTGGTTGCTCTTAGTTTCTTTTTCTTCAGCCCAGTAATATAGAAAATTACAAGTGAAAGAGTTGGTTGGCCTGAAAATAATGATTCTCAGTTCCTGAGGTTAAAAATTTGCTATTGTATTACTGTGGCTGAATTATTTTTGATCTATACTGTCTGATTATTCTTCTATTTTTGCTTTACTACTATATAGATTTATAATGATTTAGTATGCATATAAGCAATCGTATGTGATATCACTCTAAGGCAGTGATGGTGTAATTCTTATTTTTCATTTTATGAAATTTGGATTTGTCTTTTGTTTTGATGAGATACTCCACGCCTTTCTGTTCAAAGCAATCATTACAATTTCATCACATTTTTTAAAACAGCACACTTAATTTTCTTTAGGTGTTTTTTTTTTTTTTGTTTAATATTTTTTGTATTTAAATTGTAATTAAAGGTATTGCTCTTTGATTACAGTTTTAATTACAAGCTTTTGTAATTAAATTGTAATTAAGCTAATTGCTCATAATTAAAGCTATTGAGTTTTTGTTAAAAACACAATAGAGAGAGTTTTGATTAATTATAAATGTAAATAAAGAGTGTGGGTCTCTCTCTTTCCCGAATTAAAAAAGATTACAAATTCATTTCATTTTGACATAAAAAGAGAGAAAAAAGTGTTTAATCGATTTTTTTTTCACTGAGTTCAATTAAAAAAAATTTATATCTCTTTTTATGAACCTAAGTTTTTACTGTCACTGCTTTACGAAGAAAATAGTTGTTGTTAAAGCGATTTTAAGAAATTACTGCAAATCTAAAACAAATAAAGAAGTTTTTTAAATGGATGAGATACTCTTCAGAAAAAAAAGTGTGTGTGCTTATGACCACACGATAGAAGTGATAACTTCAAATTTTGTAATGTTATTTCTGGGGTTAGTTAGGTGAATAAAAAGCAAGGAGATAATAGTATTTTCCTATAAAATTATTTATTCATATGTCTGTACTCATAAAGTAATATTTTTGTGTGAAATATACAATCATATTTGGGAATTATTTGTATTCTAAGAAGGAAACAATTAGTTTATGATAGCTGAAATAGGCTATAAATCCTTTAGATTCAAAATTTTATTTAAATATTTTTTAAAATCTTCGTCAAGCGTTGTTAAGTACTTCCTCAAGCTTCATTTGGATCATTTGGCATAGTTAAATTGAATTTTGATTTTTAAAAAAAATCAACTAAAGGTTTTGATGTGTCTTTTGAAAACTCTACTTTAAAATTCCCACTTAAAATCATAGGTAATTTGTTCAGAAGATCCAATCTGGCTTTGTGAATTTTGTTGTAATATAACAATATTCAATTCTATCCATGAATTAATTTAAACAAAGGGATAGTAAGACAGGTAGTTGATTTGGAAGAGAGGAATCTTGGTCGCAAAACCTTTAAAAAGGGATTTAATCAGAAGATTTATATCGCATAATCTCTGGCTTATACTAGCTCTTTTGTCATTGTATGGGAGTTTTGTACATATATATCCGGTGCTACTGCAAGGAAAGTCTTCTTCTTTTTTTAAAAATTATATTTTATTTTCTGTATTTAAATTATTTAATGTAACTTTTTCTTAATACCTGTATACTTAATTTTGTTATTTTAAATTTTTAATTGTTTTAATTTTCTTTTTAGACTCAAAGAATGTTTAAGTAATGTGATTAATAGGACTACTTGTTCATTGCTATTCCGATTCGCTTACAAAAATATATTTTTATTCTTAAGATCACTGCAATATTCCTAATAATAATATTACTATTTACTAAGTTCTATAAAAATTTATCCTTTTTCTACATTTTATGTTTAATTTTAGTGTAGGATTTCTTTTTCTTTCCAAGCCTATTTTTTAAAAATATTACATGTTTCATTTTCATGCTTCAACTAGGATTAGAAAAAATCCCGCATTCATTCCCTAGAAAAGGGGCATCCAACCCACGGCCCGCCTTGAATAATTTTGCGGCCCGCGAGATTCTTTACAACTTTAAAAAATTTGATTGTTTTGTACAATATTTTTTGCTTAAAGGTTTTTTTTTTTGTAAAAATTAAATCCCATAACTGTTATAATTATATCACGTTGCTTCTGTTACTGCGAATCTCTTTCTTTTCTAAATTGAAATATAACAAACATAAATCGTATACTCAAACTTATAACGCACGAAAATCTGCAATACCAATTACGATACTCTAATAGACATGCATTGACATCGACTTGCAAAAACTAAGTGAAAGAGTTGAGAAACAGATATCTCACAAATTAAATAAATTAAACATTATTTGATCTTTGCATTATTATTATTATACTATCTATGTTTGTATACATGAAAAGCAATGAAAACAATGATAATATATCAGTCTGTTTTAAATTTTCATTCCAACAAATGTTTGTAATGGATCCAAATCTAATACAAAGATATATATTTTTATATGCGACCCTCGGGACTATAAAGTTTTTCTGATGTGGCCTGTGAGGTCATTTGGGTTGGCCACCCCTGCCCTAGAAAGAGGTGAGGAGAGAAGGGGAGCCCCACTTAGATCGAAACTAGGAACTTCACTTTTATTGCGTATTGGTGGGGGTGGGGCAAACTATCTCGTTTCAGAGTGGCGGGGGGAAACATCCCTCCTTTCCTTCTTAGGGGTGTGCATGTCCGACTGAAGACGAAAGAAGCCAAATGAGCGTTACATTCCCGAGCGTGACATTCATTCAAGTTCACTCCCCAGCAAATCGCACCAATAGAAGTTATCACTTCCAAAAAACTGTGATCAAATTTATATTTCTTTAAAGTCCGGGAAATTATTCATTACGGAAGAATAAATTTTTCACAAAATAACAAGATATGGTTCTAGGTAATAATTAAAAAATTATTGGCATACTAGAAAATTGAACTGGAATTAAAAAAATTTCTGAGAAGTTAATAAGAGGTTAATTAAAATCTGTTGATTTTCATAACAGTAAAAATTTATTTATATCGTTTGCTTAAAAGCGTGCCCCAATACACCTCCCCCTTATGTTTCCTTTTTCAAAAATAGAAAGTACAAGTTTGTCTTTGAAGTTAGCAAAGTGGGCCAGGTATCGAAATTCTTTAGGGGCCCTTTCTTAAATAATAAATAAAAATAAAGCGCTAATAAAAAGTATTTGAAAGCGTCGAAATATTACCCGTTGGGGCCTCTGTAGTTTGGGGGTTCCATATCCTTGATACGGATGATACGGTAGTAGCTACTGCCCTGATGTTTACCTAACCTTCTGAGACTTCTGAGAAGAAGAAAAAAAAAAAAAAAACTCTAGTGTCTGAAAGAGTAGGAACACGCATACACGCACACACACAAAAAAATAACATCATTGATTATAAATGATCCTAAGAACAGTCCAGAGAGTGGGTTTGTGTTTTTAAAATCCCTGACACGTAAAACAAGAAAAAAACGATACTTTTTTTAAAATCCAAGATCAGCTTAAGTGAGCGAAAAGTATTGACTTTCCGCTAATGACTCTTATGAGAAATTTTTGAATAAATTTGTCTTTCTTACTCAAAATGAAAATATTTTGTTCTTCTTTTAAAAAAGACGTCTAATTTGCTGGGAAAAATGTGCTCTCAATAAAGCTTTAGTTTTTGTTAAATTCATAACATTGAACAACAATGGTATTAAATGCATTTTAATGATAATCCGAAGAAGAGGTGATAGAGCTTCTAATCTGAAAACACGCTTACGAACGTACGTTTCTGAAAACAATACCCCATTTCTCAATTGAAAAACTAATTAACTTATAATGAAGTTTCTATATTATCACATTTTTAAAAAAGAAAAAATATGTATTAAAATCTACCTTTACATCAGAACACTAAAGTGTCTTACAAGTCTGTATCCTAAACAATTTTGCGAAATATGACACAAATTAGAAAATATTGACAATTAGAAAATGAGCTCTTGTAATCTTGTTTTATAAAATTTGTTATAAGTCTTCTTTAAAATAAACTGATATTTTCTTTAAATAAATTTTTTATGTTCTTAAAATGAGACGGTGCTTTCTTACCAGAAATAAGCAGTGTAGAGAGTATCTTAAGTTCAAAATTTCTTGAATGAAAACAAACAAAAAATAATAAATAATTTGCGAATACACAAAATACATTTTTTCATTAATAATATGAATTATTCAGCAAAAAAATACAGAAGAAAATAATGATAATTTGAGGAAAGGTATCTCTTTGTACAAAATTTTCTTATTTGAATTATGAAAAAGTTACCATTCATTTAAATAAGAAACACTTAAAATATATGTTAAATTTATATATATGTCGCAGGGAAATGATGAAATTAAGAATCTCATTAAATTCCTAAGGGAGGTGGTCACTTAGCGGTAGATGGTAAAACAACGTCTCTTCAAGGTCATTTCCCTGATAAAAGTAAGGGATTTGAACGAATTCCTGAGCTGTTTCAGTAAAATGATGAAATAATATTGCCAAGAGTTTAAAAGTGTTTTTTAAACAAATATATGCTTTATCAAACGAAGAAGTAAGTAATACAACAATAGTCAATAAAATACAAATTATTTATTCTAAACTAATTAACAAATCATTAGAAAATTAGGCTGGTAATCAATCCCTATGTTGATCATATGGTGTCATTTTTTTAAAGATATGGGGTTGATATTTAAGGGATCGATAGTACTACCTATATGGTTAGGAAATACAAGGACTCGACCCCCCAATGCAAATACTGACTTGCTCATTTCATCATTTCACTGAAAGTTCAGGGATTTGATAAAATCACTTACTTTCATCAGGGGAATGACCTTGAAGAAACGTTATTTTAACATCTCCCGTCAATTGATCATGTCTCTTAGGGATTTCATGAAATTCCTAATTTCGCCATTTCCCTGCGGCATATATATATCCATTGTATTTTTTTACTTATGAAGAGAAAGAGAAAAAGAAAAAAAAATTTCCAAATTTTAGTACTGTATTTGACATTGTTGAAAATTTGAGCACCAGAGGTTGTGGTTTATGCAGTACTTATTTATTATGTTAGATATTGTTATAAATTTATATAATAGTCCTCTTCCTCAAATAGGAATATTTACATCACTAATCATGAGCTGAGTAAGGTATTCGTTATATGTTTTTTTCCTAATGGGCTGGATATTGACAACTAAGCCTCTGCAGACACGACAAGTCCCCAAACGCGATAGCCATTCCATCGTGGCACCTCAAGTTCTCGTCGGATACTAAATATTAAAGTGATTTAATTTTGCTGAGAGTACCAGATCGAAATTGATATTCAAAGAATATTTTACATGCCACATAATCATATGACATGCAGGCCTACGATTTTCGCATCCAGAAAATCTATCGACTCCAGCCGGTATCTAACCGAGAACTTTGGACGTACGAAATTGGCACACTATTTCCAAGACACTGAGTGAACGGTATATGCAATATGATGTTGGGTGTTCCCACAAATTGTTGACCTTGATGGCTGTATAGATCCACTAATATACTCGTTTAATAAGTTTTTGAATTCCTACAATTAATGCATACTCTCCTTTATATATATATATATATATATATATATATATATATATTTCAAATTTTCAATTGTTAATAAAATACTTATCATTCATCCACTCAAGTTCTTATACATTTTTTTTTTTTTTTTTTAAATTGTGTAGGAGATGACACTGGATGTTAATGAAGTTTTTTCAAATATTAATTCATTAATTTTTTAATTAAGGAATAAATAGTAAAAATACCCTAAAATAATAGTCCATCATCATATATAAAAAGGAAAATCGCTCGTTGTGTCTCTGTAGGGCAATGAATAGAGCGTTGGAATTCTAATCCAAAGGTCAGGATTCGAAACCCACCCGGGATGGTCTAATTTCTGCGAATGGGATTTTTTTTACCGTACTTTTTTATTGTAATAATTAAATTTAATTAATGAATAAATAGTAACAAACAAAAATAATAGTCCAACACCACATATAGAAAGGAAAATGGAAAATTGCAAGGAAAATCGCTTTCTATTTTGCCATTTAATATTGTGATTCTGTCATGTGTATATACATATTAATATTAATTGTAATTATTTAATAAAAAGTAACTAAATTAAAAATTTTATTTGTTGACCTAAGTAGGAATTGACTTTAAAAAAATTTACATAACTTGTTTGAAAAGAAAACCTTAACCTCTCTTATAATGTGCCCAAGTATTTTAATCAACATTAAATTTAATTATTCTTATTTTAATCAACAAATTTAAAAGGGGAACCAAGCAAAAAAACTTAATGGGCGAATTTTATCATAGAATCCAGCAAGCAAGTCCGAATGAATGCAGAATTCTTGTGTGTTACGGCAGAACAATCCTTTAAAAAAAGTCAAGCATCCCCGCAAATCAGGTTATTAAAAAATTAGGTTCAATGTGATTGGAAGAGAGAAAGAACACAATGCGTAGTTAAAGGAAAAATTTCGCAAGCTGCGCAGTCAATAAAAAAAAATCGGAATCACCTAAACATGAAGCGTGGAGATGCGTTATTTGAGCGTTCCTCTCACACTTGATTGTGCATAATTGTTCTTCCTGCTCTTAGCAGTCTTATTCATTCTGAATATTCTACGATTGAAGGTAAGACAAATTTGATATATATTTTTAGTCTTATATTTAATTTCTAAAGTACTCCTGGAACATTTTAATCCAGT
This sequence comes from Trichonephila clavipes, assembly GCA_019973935.1. Lineage (NCBI taxonomy): Eukaryota > Metazoa > Arthropoda > Arachnida > Araneae > Nephilidae > Trichonephila > Trichonephila clavipes. The sequence continues at coordinate 204,389 of BMAU01019177.1, forward strand.
GTAGTTGACTATTTGAAAATATATTTTCCATCACTTCACAAATTGCCCTTTTAGAATATTGAAAATGTATAATGAATGTTTTGACTGGAACATATATGTACTTTTTTTTTATTTTGTATTAAAAATTATTCGTAAAAATTCTTCAAAATTTGCATTTTATTTCATATTTTCTGACTGATTCGTGCTATATATAGTTAAATATTTTATCAATACATTTTTAATCTGTAGAAATTATTTGCATGTGAAATTTTTTTGGTTTTTGTAATAGATATTTAATTACGGTGGTTGGATCTGATTTCAGCCCACACTAGGTTTTTAAACTTTTCCAAAAACTCATTCAAATTAAATTAAATGATTATTAATTTTTTTTTGGATTTCTTTAATTTTTTTATATTAATTTGCAAGCATTTAATTTTCTTTCCTTTAACAAAAAGTATTTTTACATACATTTCGAAAATAATTTAACAGTGCCAAAACAAAGTAAATTAAATAAAAAAAATGTTATCCATATGAACATTTGAAATTTGTTTTCTTTATTACACACACACAAACTTAAGAATATATATACACATTTTTAAAAAAATGAACTATATTTATATTCTTAATTAAATTTGTTTTCATTGTTCAAAATTTTCCATACAACCTGTTAACGTTTTGTAACTATTTTAAGACAACTAATTAAAAAACGAATTTGATTACAAATGTTGAACAAATGAAATATAATGAATATAATGAATAAATGAAATATAATGAATGAATAATCATTTTTATACAATATGTTTAATTTGTTCTATTGCATAGGAAGTTAAGTTGATTATAGATTTACGTGAAATTATGTTTAAGTTTCTAAAAACTGTGTATAAATAAATCTACATTTTGGAAGTATTTGAAAAGAGGTATAATATTGTGAGTAGAAAGATGTTTCACATATAATATGCTATTTTATTTAATTTAACTTTTGTGTGATATAGAACTTTAACAACTGAATTACTATTATGATCAAATTACCTCGCATATTCCATGATATTAAGTTTTGTTCCTAATTTATTATTTCTGTATAGGAAAAAACCTCTGCTAAAAACTACTCTGACATGGATAAATTCTGAAAAAAAATTAGATCTTAATACTTTTTTTTTCAACATTGTATTGTCTAAATTTCATTACTCTACAAACATTTTTTCTTCTTGTAGGAAATTTTTTTTCGTTAATTTATATATATATATATATATAGCTCAGTAGTAAAGCAAATTACAGGCGAAGGTTGGCTAGCCCTAAAACTTTGTTTAAACCTGCAATCTTGGTTCCTAAGGCCAGGAATTTGTTATTGTAATACTGAGGCTAATATTTCCTACTATTTTGACTAGTTATACTTAGGTTTTATAGCCATTTGTATATATTTATGGCTTATATATATACATATAAACTGTATATATGTATATATATATATAACTGTATATATATATATATATATATATATATATATATATATATATATATATAAGATTTCTGGAAGATTGGTAAAACTATCGTAAGACGTGGCGAGTGGATATTATTACAGTAGCGAACCAAAAGATAGGGCGTGGCCGGTGTTGATTTTCTTTATGTTGATGCATCTTTCTCATGTAAAGATCGACGAGGCAGTATGGTAGATTAGTAATCCAATTTATTGAATTTCTTGAAACACTTAGGCATATTAATTACGATGAACATGGACGACACAACACAGACAAAGAAACTACAACACAAAACAGCTGGCTACATATTTACAGAGAAACGAACGAGGAGAGCGCGAGATTACACAAGATTTCGGCTTTTATAGTACAAGTACTTATGACGTAATAACAGCTCTGATTGGATAGAATGGGTGGGATTGGGATGTCTGATGCAATAAGAGTACTCGATTAAGATTAAAATCAGGGTGTTAATGTAGAACCAAATAATTAAAAGATTTTTACAATACTATTAAAAGAATTAATTAAAAAGATGTTAGGGGAATTATTACATATATATATATACAACTGTATATATATATATATAACTATATATATATATATATAACTATATATATATATATATATATATATATATATATATATATATATATATATATATATATATATATACAGTTGGACCTCTGTAAACGAAGACGCTAAATCCTGAAAAAAAGGCGTGGAAAATTCGTTAGAGATTCATTTTCAATATGTATCACGTTCTTGGTTCCAGGGAAAAGTTCGTAAAATAGAGATATTCACAAAATAGAGGTCCTTAAAATGGAGGTTCAACTGTGTGTGTGTGTGTGTGTATATATGTATATACACAAATAGTACAACATTTTAAAAATACCCAACGATGCTTGCGAGTAGCTGCTAGTACAACTAACATATAAAAACGTATTAGTAGTGTAACGAATAAAATTATTATATTATTTTCTTATTTAATTATTCTATTGTTTTCCATTATAAATGAATGGGCATTTTTTTAAAGAATTGTACTTTTCTCTAAAATTGATTAAATCACAATATTAAGGGTTTTTTTTATAAATTTCGTCTTTCGCTTAAAAATTAGTCAGTGAAATCTGTAAATTTTTGTTAGTATATAAAAACAATACTTTTTTTAAGTTCAGTTTTTATCAGAATTTACAATTCGAATATTTCTAATTATTTATTTTATTGTGTGTGTTTTGAGGATAATTTTTATAGTAGGTTCTAGAAGATAGTTATTTAGTGTGCCCTAGAGCAGGGGTTGGCAGCCTTTTAGCTGTGGCGTGCCAAACCAATCTACCAATATGATTCAGGGTTCGCTATACTAGAACATTTTTAAACGATTTGAATGCTGAAGTACAAGCAAACGATAATATAAGCTGAAATAGAGAATGAAGGTCAATAGTTCAGGTTTTCAGTTTTATCATATTTTAATTTTGCATCATTTATAGATATTTCTTAACATAAAAATAAAAAGGATAAAATACAACTAGTTCTTCAAAAGAAATTTAAAAAAAATTAATTTTTTACATGTGTTACGTATTTTTAAGCATATTTATTAAAACAAGAAAAAGACAACGTAAAATATAAGTACAGTCGAACCTCCATATTATGAACCTCTATATTACTAATTTTTCTATATAGCGAACTTTTTCTTGGAACCAAGAACATTTCACGATTTTCTTCGTAAAATAACCTCCCCATAACGAAGTGCATTTTCTATATAACCTATTTTATTCGTGTGATTCTATTTTTTTTTCGTCCTATTTTTAAAGTATTTCTAGACATTTCAAGTTATTCTCTCTTTTAACACATTTTATGGTGGCCATAAATCTTAAACTGTTCATATACCTTGCACTTTGGTGCCTAACTCGGCAAGAGCAATAGAGTTCTGGTGGTTTCATTCGTGCAAACTTTAGCCCCCACTGTCCAGTTCTCTAGAAACAGCTTCTATATCCCCTTTCACCCTCAGTGGAGTATTCTCGTGTCCCCGTGTCCTTGAACTAGTCATTGGAAAAGTGAAACATCAATTTCTAGTTAGAAAATAATGTATGTTTTAAATTACTTGTATGCTTTAAATTAGAAAATGTCTCTTCTTAAAATTCACACATTAATTTTAATATTAATTCTTTTTCTAAATGTTGAAAATGCAGTGTGTTCCTCAATATTCTTTTTTTTCCTTACAGTTTTTCTTTACTTTTTGATGAGTAAGACATATAAAATAAACAGAGATATTAATTTGCAAAAGGGTGTGAATAATTACTTTTTTTTAAGTATATGAAGTATTTATGAATTTAAAATTTGTTTTATGGGGTTTATAAAGTATATAGAAAGATGAACCTATATGTAACGAATTTTCAATATAATGAACTTTTTTTCGGGACTTAGTGACTTTGTTATATAGAGGTCCGACTGTATTTCCTTTCATTACAGTTAAATAAAAATTTTAATGCGAACCCAGAGCTTGCATCGCTCTAATTTCATACCGTAAAATCAGGGTATAATGTGTGACTTTCAATTACACACGATTCTGAGCATTCAGTTGTTACACAATTTTTTTGCGGACTCGAAATATTTTTTACATGAGAAAGAGATATTTTATTTTGATATGTTGAGTGAGTGAGTGAGTATTTGGGTTTACTGGGCAAGAGACAAATCTGGCTAAGCTGCGCCTAACATTTGTTGAAATATGAAAGTAATTGTTAAAATATTTAAAGAATATTGACAATGCCCTCTCAATAAAAGAATATCAAAACATGTATAAAAAACCTATTCTAATGATAAAAAACAATAAATTGTGGTGGGGTGGTACCCCCACCATGTCAAATAAAATCTTAAAATAACTGATAGGTTTAAAACAAAGAAAGTCATAAAGTAAAATTTAAATTGAGACATGACAGAAATGTAAAAATTGGTATTAAAATTCAATCTAGTACGTAGCAAAATGTTTCAAAAAAATTTATCTCGGACTGTGTTTCTAAGACTGGTTGGAGTTATCGTGTGCAAATATGGTTCATGTTTCCAAGCCTCGTCTTGCCACCATTTTCCCGACGAGTAATATTCCTCCTTTTTCTTTTTCGGCGTTTCCACCTCTTCTTCAGCATCATATACAAGCATGTCCTTGTCTGATCCTGTAAAGGTGTGCTTTTTTTTTTGGTTTGTGAGACGTCAATTGTATTTCTATTTTGGGGATAATACTTCGGTTAGGACGTTTTTTCGTATGATTTTTTTGAAGTTTGTTTTGCTGGCTGGGCTGCAGAAGGTATGGGATTGGATATAGTGGTACTAGTTTCAACAACAGGACATGTTTCAGCTGGTAAAGGTATAAACATTGATAGTTTGGATGAGGAGGATGCAGCAGAGGTAGATAAACTATTAGATGTGGCGGGAACAGTATCTATTAAGGAAATAGGGGGATAGTGGTTAGTGACGCCAACTGCTGTACCGTAGGGCCTGAGTAGGACCTGGATGGTGGTAAATGTATAGTACCTTTGCAGCATGGTAGGACTCTAAGTAGCCATCTAGCCACAAACCCTCTCGAGAGATTGTGGAAAGAGGGTGGGGCCATTTACCCCCAGTTTATTATTATTATTATTTTATCAAAATAAGAATTTGAACTTTTATTATAATATGAAAAAATAATAAAAGATCAGTGAGAAATTTTGCCAATGAAGAAGAGGAAACAACTTATTGATATTTCAACAGATTTGACATTAAAATCTTAAATTAAGCAAGGATGGCTCCTTAGTTTCAGGTTATAAATTCATGCAGAATGTGCATAAGATTTTTCACACAACTCTAAAAAATTTAATACTAATCAGAACAATGTGTTTCTCAATTAATAACAAATACTTAATTAAATTTTACGTAATATATACATAGGATTATAATCAATCGGAAGAAAAATCGAGGGCCACGGGGGGAGGTGTCTGGACTTGTGGACTCCCTCTTGTTTGCGCCACTGAACACAGTTATTAGAAATTAGATAAATTCATTTGATAGATATTACGAATTTTATAGACTGGAAATAAATTTATTGGTGAAAACGTTTTTCTGTTTCTTAAATTTCAACAAAATCGAAACACAAAAGAAAATTTTCTTTTGTGAATGCCATTTTATACAATTCTATTTAAAGGTGTGTTTCCTTGTTTTTGTTTTTGCAATTGAGAAATTGCATTAAAATGAAATTGATTACTTAATGTATAAGATATAAAAGTATAGAGCATTATTTCTCTCATGTTTTCTGTAAACTTAAGTGTTATGGTACTTTTACATGTATAATTTCATGCAAGAAAATATCTATAGTTAAGTAATGTTACTTAATCTATACGGTAGAACTGCTATGTTAGTTTTTTTTTTTAACTAAAAGTTGTTTTACAATGAATTTTTAATGAATCAAGATTAAGTTCAAGATTCAAGTTAAATTTCACATTAATATAAATTATTTTTCTCAATAGTACGTAGCTCACTAAATTTTTCTTGTATCTCGAGTATAACTTGTAATTTTCAGTATAAATGCATTGCAGAAAACTCTACCAAAAAAAAAAAAAAAAAAAAAAATCTGATGAACCATTAGTCTGGAGTCTATATCGCTTTTAGCACAATACGGTTTGGTCCTCATTAATATGCAAATAAATTGTTAATAAAGTAAATAATATCTACTTTTCTTTTATACCTGTTAGTTTTGGTTAACTATTGTTTTCTACTCTTATATTGTTTCCTACGAATTGTGTTCTTTTTTCTCATAGGAGCTACTAAAAAGATGGAATTTCTAACCCACTCAGGTGTAATTTTTCTTGTAGGAGACTTATATGAAGAAGATGGAAAAAAGTATGGTAATTATAATTTTTTTCTCCTGAAAATACGATTGCGGATCAAATATGAACGAGGCATTTTTTTAAAAAATCTTTTTGAAGCATTACTCTTATCCGAATTACACTATAATGTTATTTTTTATATATCTTTCTTAAAGATCCCCACTTTTTTCCCCGGCGTTTTGAGAGATCTACTTTTTTTTTAAATTCCTATTTGATAATGAGAAATCGCACGCATACGAAATCTCTCTCTCTCTCTCTCTCACACACACACACACACACACAGTTGCACATAAATTCCACTTAAGTCGATGAGAAAAATCTTCTCTTGATGCTTTTCTGAAGGGTCTACACAAATAGTAGTCCATTGGTGCTAAGTCCGCACTATAGAGAGGTTATTCGAATGTTTTTTAATGAAGTTTCCCTAATTTTTCATAGAATATAATTTCTTTTTGTGTGATCTCACATTGTCACGGTGAAAGTGTATATAGCAGATCACAATGGAACATCTTTTGGATCAATATACTGCTTCAACCTTCTCCAAAAACTCACAGTAATATTTTACTCTAATTGTTGGTTCATCCTGAAAAAAAGGACGAACACAATATTCTGTATACTTCTAGAAACTTTAGCAAAAACTTTTTTAGCAGGTAATGGGATTTTTTCCTATTAGTGAAACAGTTTTCCTGTTTGAGCACCGTTTCATACTTGACCTTTTCTCTCAAAGATGAAATGATACACTTAACTTTCGTCATAATTTAATACTTGTGCCAAAAAGTTATCTCCTACTTTATAGCAATTCAAATTCCCTTTTTTCGTTTACCTTCAAAACTCAAGGTATCCACTTTACTATGATCCAACATTCCATGTATATATAACTTATATCCCTTTTATTTCTGATTTTTTTTATTGTTATTCGTCGCTCAATAGAATAGGATTACGAATTTGTAAAATTTTCACTCAAGTTATTCTCATCATCATTGGCTCATTTGGTAGATTATATAGACCAATGATTTGATGATTGAGTTTCACACAGCTATTTTTAAGCACTTTGGGCTATTTGTATATCCGAGACCTTTATAAGGTATCGTTACCAAACTGGACAGTTAATTTTTACTAAATTTCGGTTTTTAAACAGTCTTTCGTTCTCTTTAAAAGTTTAATAATTTATTAACTGTGTAACTGCAGTAGGTATTTGTAATTATTCAGCGTGCTAGCGACTAAATAAATGAACATATGAAAAATAAAATGACGCTAGGTCAGCGCTTCTCAAACTTTCAATACTGGCGCCCCCCTTTTCAATCACAATTTTTATCGCGCCCCCCCTTGTACATTAATAATGTACTGAATGCAATAATAATGCACTTTGACGCTAAAGCAACAATCTTTATTATAAACCGTACAAATTCATGACAAAAGTATTAAATTTCGTACATGTTACTTTTGAGTTAAAAAAAAATTAAGTGATAGAGTATAATTATATTATGTTATTTTTCCTTTCTCTAATTTTTAAATTGGAACATATTGCAAAATGCGGTGGTTGCTTAGAAGACAAAATATAGATATAAGCTAAATGTAGAAAAAGAACTCAGAGGGTCAATTTCTAATCATAAGCATTCCTTTGAAAAACTTTGCTCTGTAAGACAAGCCCATGGAAGTACCGACTGAAGTACCCGCTCTTGGCACCAGTTCATTTATAAGAAAATAAAACATTATTGATATAATCGCTTAATTGTAAAGGAGAATAAAGCCAAGTGTGCGACAATGTTTACAAGAATGTAAACTGATTTTTTTAAAATGATTGCTCAAATTATAATTAGTTTTAAGCGAACTGTAATTTTAAGTCTCAAAGAATTAGCATTTAGAATTAATGTTGAATAATGAACAATAAAAAAATTCCGATGAAGAATAATTGTATTATTTTTAATATTTAAAGTGAAAATACTTCAACATGTTTTAACCCTGGAGCAGGCGCGCAGTCGATACTAATGGTCGAGCGGGGTTATTTGAGTCACCCCAATCCTTTTTTATAATTATTTTTATAGTACACAATAAATATCGTAATTCCAGTGAATAATTTCATAAAGAGAAAATATACTCACCTACTTTTAAGAACACAGAAAACATTTCAGAAAAAAAAGTTATCACACTGGGAACTCAGACAAAACAAGTACCTAAAGATCGTAAAAAAAAAAACGTCTGTCACTCCCAAAAAGAGGGAGATATGTGGCAAATATATTTTAGTTCACGTTAAGATTGTCAAACAGGAGGATAGTGTGTCAGGGCCATTGGTAACAATTAAACAGTTTAACCAGAATTACCGATTTCGTGCACTGTGTGCTCGACATGACCGCTCCCGGATTAAAAGTGTATTTATTACGATATGAATGTTCCAAAAAATTATGTAAAACGTTTTCATTATGCTTGGCTTAGTAATCCTTCAAACTTCCCTAAATGAAAAAACAAATACATAAGAGCAGGGTCATAACTAACCGTACAAGTAAGCTCGAAGGTCAAACCGCAGCAAATACATTCTGCTGCCTACAGCTGATGGCAATAATATATAACAGTGATGAACTTTTTATCTTCATAAAATGTTTTTGATTATGGCTCTGGATTTTGTCTTTCCTCTAAAAAGAGTAGCATTTTCGCTTTGAAAAGGAAACGTAATAAAAAAATCTCTCATCATGGGATTACAGCAAATCGAATAAAACGTTTTTTATTTGGTTATAGTATCAAAGACAGCTAAAAAATGAGGTTTTGAAGTAAAAGCTTTTTTTTTCGATCATGTAAAATCGCAGATAATATATATATATATATATATATATATATATCTATATATATATATCTATATATATATATATATATTATTTCCGTGTAAAAATGTGTATATTTTTTATTATGTCAGAATTTTTTTGATTTTTTCTTCATTCTAGTAAATAAATTTTTTTGAAACTTTTATTTTCGATATTCTCGCGCCCCCCTTGTAGGTGTATCGCGCCCCCCCCAGGGGGGCGCGCCCCACAGTTTGAGAAACACTGCGCTAGGTGATTATTTAAATTTTAACTTATTGAGGTTTCTGTGACAAAATATATAAAAATTGTCAGCCGCTATTTAAAAAATTTCATTTATATTTGATCTATCTTCGTATTTTACTCTTAATACACAATTTTCTTTGTATAAATTTTAATTTTAATTTAATTTTTTTGTTAAAACTTGAGTTGCTTACGTGTAGTGACTCCTAAACGTGATCGAACACTTTCGAATTTCAATGAAATTGAGATTTCTGTTCAATAAAAAGTTTGATATTTCAATATGGGAATTTTTTGAATAATGCGTAATTTTATTCTCCACAAATTAAAAAAAAATTTTTTTCAAGTATATTTAAGGTGCCTGACTAATTGCGGGAACAATTTTTTGAAATAATGCTGAAAGTTCATTTTTTAACTCATTTTTTTGTTTGATTATAACTGAAAACTTATAAAAATAACAAAGAAAAAAATTTTCAATATACACTCTGTCGCAAAAAAATATATGCACCCAGAAGAAATTGAGCTACATTCACGAAATTTGGTATGCATGTAGTGTATATGAAAATAAACAAATGATTAAAAATTCAGAACAAAATATCATTTTATTAAGCGGTTACAGCTTGCAAAAGGTTAAAAATCAGTAAGTAGTAAAGCCACCTCTGGCAGCTATACAAGCCGAAATTCGGCGTGGCATCGATTCAATTAGATCACTTATGACCCCCTGTGGAAGATCCTGCCATAGTCTTTGCATCTGCGCAGTTCTGTATCTCGGGACGGCTGCAATTGCCTTCCCAGCGCGTCCCAGACATGCTCTATTGGCGAAAGATCTGGTAACCTGGCAGGCCATGGTAGGACGTCATATCCTTAAAGACATTGTTGGGAGAGTCGCACAGTATGTGGACGAGCATTATCCTGTTGATAAATGGTACCTGGGCGACTTGATAGCATGGGTAGCACAATCGGCGTTAAAATATCGTCCACGTATCTGCGAGCTGTCAAAGTGCCTTGAAGGACCACTAAAGATGATCGTGTGTCCCAAGAAATTGCTCCCCACACTGCCACACCTTGTGAAATTGCTGTATACCGCTCGACAATAAATGCCGGATCGGACCGCTGGCCGGTGCACCTCCACACACGTGTGCGGTGGTCATCAGCACTGAGACTGAATCGGGATTCATCACTGAAGATGACACGTCTCCAGTCTGTCACACTCCAAGTTGTCCGAGGTCGGCAAAAATCCAGTCGACACTGCCTATGATGTGGGGTCAGTGGTAAGCGTCTTAGCGGACGTCGGCTCCTCAAGCCAACTTCGGTCAGTCGTCTCCTTATGGTTTCTCTTGATGGCACTGGATGTCTGGAAGGAGGTAAGTGGCGTTGAATCGATGCTAGCGACGTTGTTGGTGCCGAAGTGGCCACTCTTCTGATTGCACGATCCTCGCGATCATTTGTGTTCCTGGGACGTCCTGACCCTCCGCGACGGTACACTCTACCTTCTGTCATCCACTGTTGCCAACACCGAGCAACTACCATATCGCTCCGACCGAGGTGGCGGCCGATACGTCTATTCGACCAACCTGCTTCTCTGAGGCCTATTATACGGCCCCTATCAAAGTCCGTCAGCTGCTCGTACTGCCGCCGGTTACGTCTTAGAGGCATCCTAAGTCTCAATATCGTCTATCAAAGTCATCAGATTCGTTTGGATAGCCGTACGGCGCTCGTACTCATGCTTTTAAACTCTCCCAGTTGCGCAACTAATATGCGCATAGCACACTTAGCCTTGTCTCATTGGCTTCGAAATTTTAATCATTTGCATATCTCTTACCAGACTACATTCTTGCCGAGTTTCGTGATTGTAGCTTGATTTCTTCTGGGTGCATATATTTTTTTGCGACAGAGTGTATTTTTGTTAGAAAATGGACAATTTTAGGTAAAAATTAGGCATTTTTCGCACATCGCGGCAAACACTGTAAAATAAATTCTTATGCATAAGATAAAAAAAAGCTCTTTGAATTTTATTCAGAAAGCATTTACCTATATTTTTCTCTATTATCTTTGAATAATTTCAATTTATCACAAAATTAGAGGTCAAAAAGTGTACAAAATGAAAAATTTTCAAAAATTTTACATTCATCACAAAGAAAAACAATCATAAAAAAGGTAAATATGTTGTTTTTCTTATTCTCTAGTGAACAACATGCATACTATAATAATAAAAATTGATGCTAAATTTCATGCAATTACCTTAAGGACTTTTGAGATATCATGTTTGCCATGTGATAAAATATGGAAAACCTGTTTCGGAGAAAACGCATTTAAAGATTTAAAATCTAAATCTTAAAAAATTATACAGCTAAAACAACCTAAAACCTCTTTATATCAAAAGAATAAACTTTTTATAAGCCCATATCAGCATTATATATATTTGTTTCAAATTCTTTTTTTTTTTAAATTTTGTTAACAATTTTAGTGTCAAAAAAGCTTTTCTTAACGTCTTAATGTATATTCTTTTTAAATACAAATTAAAGATACAAAAAACACACTAGAAAAACTTTATTACGTTAAAAAATAATATTTTTAGATGGGAAAAAAACAGGTATATATATATATATATTTCCACTAAGTATCTTAGAGCTTAAGAAATATGTAATATAAAATATATATATATATATATATATATAAATATATATATATATATATATATATATATATATATATATATATATATATATATATATATATATATATATATATATATATATATTAAAGTGTGTTATTTTGTCAGTAAAAAATGTTCCCAAAAATTTCTTTTAAAAATATTGCTTATCACAAAGGTTATAAGAAATTATAATGAAAAGCATATAAAAAACAGTTTTTAAAACTTCCATATGACTCCTTTGACTTTTTTTCATCTTTAGTAATTCTGTGTTTTCTATGCAGCTTTTTTTCCCCGAGAAAATTTTCTATATTCTAAGGGGTGTCCCACAGGAGTTAAAATGCTTTACAGATCAAATTTTACAAATCCATGTACAAGATCTTAAGAAGGGAAGTATTTGCATTTCTAATTATATATATATATAGAATTAAAAAACCTGTATATCACAAATTAAAAGGAATTAACGTTAATAATGCATTTAAGTGAAACGTTTCAAATTCAATAATTGTATCTTTAAGTAAAATTCTCCATAAAATGTTACTGAAAAAGGCTTTCTGAGTAAATTTTGAAACATTTATGAATAGATTTCAGTTTTTTGTCACCAGCTGACTAAGTATTATTGAGATTAGCTCTGTGTCAATATTCTCTCTCATTACTGTTAGTACCAATGATGAAGCAAATTCCTTAGATTTCCCAGACCTTGCTTTAGGCATATTTAATTAATATTTTGTCTTTAAGAACAGAGTTTTCTATCAAATATATAAAAAAAAGTAAAAAATGAAACAAAATATCGAGAAGCAAAGGCATAAGAAAACCGAAAAATGACAAAAATTTTCGAATTTATTTGCCAAATTTCACTTAAAACTAATAAATTATTTATTAAAATATATCACCATGTCCCATCATTACCTTACCTAAGTTAGTATTTTTTTAAAATAAATTCGATAAACACCAAAAAAGTATAAAAAAGTATTAAAATGCAAACACTTCCGGTTCGTTTTTGCTGCTCTCTCTTGACATAAAAACTGTTATAACTTCGTAAATAATTGAAGTACAAACAAAAAAGTAAGATATATTTAGAAAGCAGAAAATCCAAATATATAAAATTTTAAGTAAAAAAATTGTCATCGTCATCAAAATTGACGTTTTTGCACTAGTCAGGCACCTTAAAATTTGTTTTTTCAAAAAATGAAAAACTTAAGAAAACACCCTGAAAAATTGGAAATATTGTAATATTTTTGAAATGTAGAACCCTTAACATTCACTGCAGGTTATAATTCTAAAGGTATAGAATTCATTAGTTCTTTCACAATTTTTACATCAATGTTCCTCCATTTTTTGGTGATTACTATTTTTAGGTTGGTTGCTTCACACGTTTTAATGCCTAGTTGACCTTTTATAATGTGCAGTTTCCTTTAAATATTTTCAACTGGGTTTAAAAATGATTATTGGATTGGTGTTTTTAGAACTTCCAGACAATTGCCGAGAAAACAAAGGTGACCTTTCAGATGCGTTTACTCAGGATCGTTATTTTAGTATTAAAATTTTTTTTCTTATTCATTGATTTTGAGCTGATAATTAGAAATTGTCATTTAATTATGTAAATAAATATAATGATCCATTATGCCACCAATAAATATTGAGCTGAACGTCACTGGGAAATGGGAAGCGTTCTTCTCACCCGTATCAGAATGGAATAAGTCGCCTGGTTGTGGAAGGGCTTCGATGGGAGAGGATGTCTCCTGATTGGCTGAGAGGGAGGTGGCAAGGGTGTGTGGCTAAGGTATCTGCTTCGGAAGGCATCCGAGATCGGTAGAAAAATCCTAGCAAATTGATGACAGGCTGATTTGGGATTGAATGATGGTACTCGGTGAGTAAGCACTCTATTGGCTGCCCTGAGACTTTGGAACTAGAAAAGAGAAGGTATTTATGGCTAGCCTGTGGGGGTTTCCTTAGTGGAGGCAGTACATGATATTAAGTTTGAATTAGAAATAAAATAAGAAAAAGAGAAATTTTAAATTTAGAAAGGTCATTCACCACTTGGTGAATGCTCAAAAACTAACTGATGTGTGTGATGGGGGGGTATATGAATACAGAAGAACTCTTCTGGGTTTCTTGATGTTTGCACCTGGATTATAGTTTTCCATGTTTAAGATATGGAAATTATTGGTATTTGGCAGATTGTCGAAAAATTTAATTCCCAGATTTTGAATATATTTTCAAGAGGAGAAATTTCAATGCTCTATAAATATCTTGGAATAAATATTAGCCTTAACGTTGCTAGGAATAAGAGGGTTTTGAGCATTTTCCATGATCCATTTGCTGTATATCCCCACACAGGACAAGCGAAGCTAATTATGGGCCACTCTTAATGATGAAAAATAATCAGTTTTCGAACTTCTTTCATTTTCTCCTCCTAATTACTAGCCATCTATGATATAAAATAGAATTTTGTGAAGTAAACAGCAAAAGTAAGCCAAACGTTATTTTAAAGAACACCATAATGTAAATTTTTTTTGAAAAACAACGAACGAGAGAATTTTGCTAATGAATTTATTCGAAAATGCTGGCTTATTTTTGTGATGCTTTGTTTAACAGTCTGTTTGCCTTTTCATTAATAAAAAATGAACCATTGTTTTGCAAATGAAGTACATTAGAGTTTAGTATCTTAATGTACTGCAAATTATATGGGAAAACTTTTAGAGTTTTGCATTTAAAATTATATTTCAACTAAAAAAGGCTTTTCCTATAAATTTCTGAAAAGTCCGTTCCTTTTTGGGAGTCATTGTGTATGTTTTATTTTGGTAGTTGTACTGAGTTTGTCCATAAGGTAATGAGACTAGTCTGGTTAAGAGAATTTGTTGATCCGATTGATGTACATCGTTAAAACTCTTCAAAGTAGTCTCCTTGGCCATAAATACACCGCTTTTAATGTGATTTCCACTCTGCAATGGCTTAGGTGCCATAAGCTCTTACAAAGATTGCATGACATCCTGTTTTATGACAGGAACATCTTCAAAACGGTGACCTTTCAAGCTTCTTTTCGGATTTAGGAACAGGAAAATGTGCCTGGCTTTATGGCTGCTGCGGCAAGGTTGCAACATTTATCTGGGGCAAGCAAACATTCACAATGAAAGGGGTGTGGGATGAAGTGTTATTGTGGTGGGGCTTCTAGCAATCAGCAATCTCTGCTTGTTTCCGTCTTACGGCTGTGTGCTGGCACCCAAGAATTTCTTTCTAGAAAATGGCTCGTCCTGTATGTAAAAATTTTGTGGAGATTTCCTAGCTTGTCAAGAAAGACGATACAATTTCTCCACTTAGGATTTTGACATTCTCATTATCTTGGAGCTCGGTGGGTTTGAGGTGTGTCACCTCTAAGGGAGTTCAGATTACTCCACATCTTCAACAGTCTCCCTTCGATTCTTGAACGGGCTGCAGTAGCCCCGTGGTCAAGGTATCGGATCATGGCAGGCATGTCACGAGTTCGATTCCAGTACCACTAAATACCCACCGTGTAGGGTAGCGATGCACGTGAAATCCATCTAGAGCAGAAACGTCCTCCCATTGGTGTGGTGTGGTAGTTAGGATAGGGGGTGCCAGTTCAGGTGTCGTCCACGTCACTTGACCATGGTTCAAAATTACGTGGTCCATCGCCAAAAGCCCTCGTGTAGCTGAATAGTGCGACGTTAATATTCACTCACTCCATTCTTGAACTTACAGCATCGCCAACTGTCTGCAAGTACGTTGCTTAGCTTAAACCAGTGCTTCTCAAATTTTTAATATTTGTGACCCAATTTTCAATCATAATTTTTCTCGACCCCCTCTGATACAATTACAATGTATTGAATGTAGTGGTGCGCATAGGAATTTTTCAGGGGGAGGGGATCCAAAAGGTTGAAAGTTCACCATTCTTAAATCCTACCAAAATTCGACGCAAAACATATTCTCTTAATTTTTTCAATTATCGGAAAAAAACAAACAAAAAAACAGTGTAAAATAAATTCTTCAATAAGTATAATTAGCACTAATTAATAAAATAAAGTATTAATAACTAATACTTAATTTTTACGATAATTACACGTAGGATTATAAGTAGCAGGAATTATATTAAGAGGGGGTCCATAAGAGGTGGACCCCCCCTCTTTCTCCTTGTGTGCGCCATTCATTGAATGCAATAATATTGTACTTTGACGCTAAAGCTACGAAATCACCAAACAAACAAATAATAAATTTAGCTTAATTATCAACCATACAAATTATCACGATAAGTAATAAATTTCACATATGTTACTTTTGAATAATAGATATTTTAAATAAGTTACTTTTAAGTAATATAGTAAAAGAGTATTATATTACTTTTTCTTTCTAATTTTTGATTTGAAACAGGTTGCAATTAATATGCAGCGTATATTTTATTTTGCTTCCTTTCAGTAAATTTTTAATTTTTTTTTTTTATTTTTGAATTTTTGCTATGCTTACGCCTCCCTAAGAGTCACGCCCCCCAATTTGAGAATCGCTGTTTTAAGCCCCGCATCACGACTCCCCCCTTCACAGATTGCACTGCAGGTGACTAGAGCACCGCAAAGCTTCTTGTCTCATTATTTTACGGACAAATCCTGTGTTGCCTAATTATGCGTGAAAAGTGACTGTGAAAGCTATTTATAGTTCTAAAATCTTATATGAATTTTAATAGTACAATTAATTTTTTTAATTTTCTGATATACAATTTACACTCATGTCCATAAATTAAGGATAATTCAGAATCACACAGAAATTGAACTCTAAAATAAAAATTTCACCTGTAGAATTATCACACACATCTCGAAGAACATGCAAATTACAGGAAACCACCAGATGGCGCGGATAGTACGTCACAATGACGAGAGTCTAAGAGAGGGGTATATAAGGAATGGTGGCAAAGAAGTAAAATTGTTCACAAGCGCTTTAAAAGCCTTTCAGTGCAATGACCGCATAGTTATGGCACAAAGGAAGTATTCAGATGATTTTTTACGTGGTAGAATTATTGGACGACTGGAATGTGGACGTATCCAGCTGGAAGTATCCAAGGAACTTGGAATCGCCCAGAGTGTCATCTCCAGGCTTTGGCAAAGATTCCAAGATGATGGTAATGTGAGTAGATGTTAAAGCACAGGTTGCCCCCGATTTACAACGCCAAATGAGGACCGGTATATATATATATTTGGCAGTTACTGCCAAAAGAAACAGACGAAGCACAGCATCAGACCTGTCTCGTCAGCTATCGGTACGACAGTTTCAAGGCAGACCGTGTACAGACGCTTAGGATACATTGGTCTATATGCTCGTAGGCCTGTCAGATGTGTTCCACTTACCGCAACTCATTGTTGCCTGCGATTAACCTGGAGTAGAGAGCATGCATTGTGGACACCACAACAGTGGTCTTGTGTGATGTTTTCCGACGAGTCCAGGTTTAGTTTGAAGTCTGATTCTCGCCGTACTTTAATATGGAGAGCGCCAGGTACCCGTTACCACCAAGAGAACACCATTGAACGACACCGTTATGGTAGTGCAGGATGGCTCGTTTGGGGAGGAATTATTCTTGGTTCCAGAACTGACCTGCATGTTCAGAGTATAACGATGATAGGCCACATCTTTCGGGATGTCATTCTAGAACAACATGTACGGCTGTTTCAGGGCGCCATGGGTGCTGAATTTCTGTTTATGGAAGACAACGCCCGTCTTCACCGTAAAAACATTGTAGACGAATGCCTTCAATCGGAGGATATCACCCGTATGGATTGGCCAACATACTCACCGGACTTGAATCCAATAGAGCATGTTTGGGATATGCTTGGCCGACGAATTGCAGCCCGTCAACACCCTTCCACCTGTCTACCGGAACTTCAGAGGGCATTGCTTAATGAGTGGTGTAATATTCCCCAAGATCAGATTGATAATTTGATACTCAGCATGCCGAGGCGTTGTAAGGCTTGTATTGCATCGTCCGGGAGACATACTCCGTATTAACCATCATACTAACTATGGTATACTGTTTTTTGTAAGTAAGTTCTTTTTTTGAAATTTGCCCCAGGGAGTAAAAATCGCAATATTTACTAATTATGTCAAACATATAGCATCTTTTTTGCTCTTTGCCTTTTGTTTAATAAATAGACTTTACAAATAAGTCAAATTTGTTTTGCTTCTGTCTCTTTCCTTGCCTGAACTTCATTATCCTTAATTTATGGACATGAGTGTATTAATAGTAATTAATCTTTTCTACCCATAATCGCGAAGTGTGTTTTTTTTCCTTTTCACTGAGTCATAGCTGTTTAAACTGTTGCTAAACATAATATATTAAACGAAATATACACTGAAGTGCCACTGAATTAAGGATATCCACCTAGTAATAAGTTGGGCTTCCTTTGGCCATGATAAAGGCTTTCACACGATGAGGCATAGAATAAATAAGTTTCTGGAAACGTTCCATGGGAATGACTTGTCATATATTGGCTAAAGCTATCTAAAATTCAGTAAGGTTCATTGGTGCTATGTGATGGCCTTTCACACTTTGTTCCAAAACATCCCAAACATGCTCAATAGAATTTAAGTCTGGTCTTCTAGGGAGCCGATTTACGACGGAAAAGTCAGAGGAATGCTTATCAAACCAGCCAATAGCCGACAGGGACTTGTGAGAGGTACAGTTGTCTTACTTTCATTACCGTGCGGATAACAGAATAGCACAAACGGATGGAAGTGATCACCCAGCAACTCTACGTACTGAATTGCATTGAGGGAGGTTGGTACACACACCAAAGATCCCAAAGTGTGCAACGAAAAAACACACCAGACCAAAATTGAGCCACCATGCCCTTGCACATTTCCAATATGGCATGCAGGATCCATGGCTTCATGAGCCTGACGCTATATTCACAGCCTCCTGTCGGTGTTAAGTAGTCGGAATCGAGACTCATCACTCCAAGCTACTCGTTTCCAGTTCTCTACAATTCATTCTCTGTGTTCTCTTGTCCAGGCAAGACGTGCAACCTGATAGTGAGCATTGAGCAATGGTACTCTCGTAGGTCGATGGGCTCCCAGAACCCATACAGCGAAGCGAGTGTTGCACAGTCCATTTACTGACTATACGATTGGCACTGTCATTCAACTGGGTGTTAATTTGAGCTAATGTTTGACTTCACTGGCTACGTACAATACACCTGAGCCGTCTATTGACTACGCAATGTCAAAGCTAATTGTCCTTTGCAGTTTTCCCGATCACTGGTTTTTTATCCACCCTCCATGTATTCTTGGTATACTCTTGACTCTCTCGACCTTGAAAATTCTAACTGTCTGACGATTTCAAAAGTTGAATAGCCCATGCAACGCGCACCTACGATTTGTCCGCGATTGAAGGCGTCTAAATCAGGCAGTTGACCCATCCTGGCCATTCCAACAACTAATTCAAAACAACCATAATACGCAGTTACCACAGTGCCCTCACTTGCTCATAAATAATGCGCAGCGCTACACAATTTGCATAACCCCCCTTGCTATCCCTAATTCAATGACACTTCAGTGTGTTTCAACGCAATAATGCATTTTTATTTTCTGGAGATTTATAGTTAAATATTTTATTCCTCTTATAGTATCAAAGGCTTTAATTAATTAATACCATTTAAATATTTATACAACGCTTAAACTGGGCACTATAGATAAAAACTTAACTTAGTGGCATGACAAGCTATGAGGGCCAAGGCCTACACTCAGTACACGCGACATTGGGCCCTAAGGTGGAAGAGCAGATTTTCCGGTCAGGTGGTCAGTCTAACACGAATCCCCCCAGTGTTAAGTTCCCAAGCAAGCTTGGTACTCATTTATCGACCCACTGAAGGGATGAAAGGCTGAGTCAACCTTGCCCAGCCCGTGGTTGGAACCTCGGACCTGTGGTGCGGAAGCGCGTTGCACTAACAACTCAGCCACTGTCCATTAGATACGTATAGATTAGACGTATAGATAAAAACGTCTAAAGTTTAAAGCCATTTATAAAAAAATCATTTGGAAAAGAGTCATTTTAAATTCTTAATTTTATAGCAGCATGAAATAAATATAAATTATTTGACATGTTGTTAGTTAAAGGTACGGAACTCAAGGTGTCAAACAGAAACTATGAGAGACTGTGAAACGATATGAACCATGAACACATAATATAATATGATTCCTTTCATTAACTAAAGCGGAGAAGTGAGATAGAAAAAACAGACACAGCACAATTAACATAGCTTGCAGATTATTAGATCTTCAATAGATCCATAATCATACAAGTTCGATGCAAGTACACTGATGTCCAAAATGAAAGTCAGAAACATAAAACCTGTGAAAACTGATGCCCCATGACTTGTGTTAAGAAATTTGACGTAACAATATGGAAATTTTTTTAATTGTGAATGAAGATACATGGCACATCAAAATGTGTGAAATCATCAATCAGAGATAAAGCATTTACTTCGGGAAAAGTCTGTCTAATAATCCTCGTGCACTTCTATACCCCAACGAGCTGCCACACGGTTTATGAGAGTCTCAATAAATGTTTGTGGCAACAAAGGCCATTCTTCCAAATACCAACTTTTAACGCCTGGAGTCCTAGAAGGGGAACTACGCTAAGGCATGGCCTTTCCAAGACAATCCCAAACATGTTCAATACGATTGAGACCTCCAAGGCCAATCTATACGTCTAATATCCTCTTCAAGAAATTCACCAACAATTTTCAAAAATTCAACACAATTTTATTATTACCTTTACTTAATTTAACTACACAATTAAAAGGAGATAATGCACTAAACATTAAACTCGGAAGGGCAATCGCTTAGGATTAATTTAACTGTCATATAAATAAACGCACTTACTGAAAACTCCCTTGCTTGTATTCTTTAGATAACTTGCTTAACTATACGACCTCCGGTCGTAATCTTATTCACGTTTCTATCTCCGCTGTCAACCATCATCGTCTACTCTAATGCAAACGCTTAAATAGTAGTTCTCACTTGCGTAAATCTCGTCTTTTTCACCGAGTAAGGTTTTCAACTGAACTCACAGTTAAAAAAGTAAATTTTACCCAAGAAGATTATTGGAAAAATCTCGGATAGACCCGTTACAGTGTGGTCCAGGCAAACAATGTGAGCAAATATAATCCGGGTCCATAGACCACGGAACAACATCATATAGTCTTCAAGGACCTCATTCCTACAGCGCTGTGAGTTGACAGTATCAGCATCGAAGAAGTGCAGTGGTGAATGACTGCCCAAAATTATGCTTCATCGCACAAGCTTTCTTTTTCCACAAAATCTTCGATTTCTATAACGTAGGAGGGATGAAAACGAGCTTCACTATCACTCCAGATGAAGACTCGATGAGAATCACTCTGTCTGGTGAATCTTGACTCATCGTTGAAAAGAACACGCCTTCATTCTTGAGGTGTCCATGACTGATACTTTTAGCTCCATAATAACCAGCCTTTCCTGTTGGATGCAGACAAATAGATACACAATTGGACACCTTGAGTAGAGGCCAGTCTCTGCTAGACGTCTGTAGACTGTGTGTCTGGAAATTATTGTTCTAGACAAAGAAGCAAAGTCACGGGAAAGCTGGCGAGTCGTTGGCCGTCTATATCGTCGCGCGCTTAGTGCCAAGTAGAGACTTGGAGACTCTGTGGAGACCTGGACTGACCTTTCTGGCTACAGTACCTTTTGTTTTGAATTGATACCTCTGCCAGCAGACCACTTTTGGGGTCACTTGTAACCATTGACCTCCAATTTACGTTTCTGTTAAAAAAGCTTTTCTTAAATACCAAATCTGGAAACTTCGAAACCCTGCATTTAACAATTTTATTGATTGCCATTCCATTGAGAATGGCAATCAATTCCTCGAAATAGAATCATTACTTTTAATCAATTACAGGGGCCTATTGCGGGGGAGGTGTACACTGACGGATTCAAAATTGCGACTGAAACCGCGTTCGCAGTGTGCATTTTTTATCGGCGGTCCCTTTATGGAACCTATTCTTTTAAATAAAAACCCTTCAATATTGATTTCCAAATGGAGGTATCTGCAATCGGATTCTCCGTTCTATGGGCTGTTGCTAAAAATGTTAAAATAAATATTTATACTGATAGTTAATCATCCATTCTTTTCCTTATAAGTCCTTACAATAAATCTGCCTATCTTAATTTAATAAAGAATAAACTCTCTATGTACTGCAAATTTTATAATATTTTCTGGGTCAAGGCTCATAATAATAATTTTTTTAATGATATTGCAGATCATTTTGCTAACGTCGCTACTACTAATGGTATAGAGGTGAGTTTTCCCACCCCTCGCTCTTATGTCATCAAAATAAATTAATTGAGGACTGGGAGAGTTGGTGGTCAAACTCTAATACTAGCTTACGAGTCAAGTCCTTTTTTCCCAAACTCAGTTTAGATATCAATCCTCATTCCAGTTACGTTACCCAATTCTTAACAAACCATGTCCCATTTGTTTCTTATTTGTATAGATTCAAATTAAAAACTACTCCCAATTGTCTTTGTGGTTCTGTTGGGGACGCTGACCATTATGTGTTCGCATGTCCTCTGACTAAGGATTTCCATTTGGTCTCTCCATCTCAAAAGGCTAAAAATGCCCGGTTCCAATGAATCCTTACAAATCCTTCCGTCCACTCTAAACTAAAATCATGTATTAAAATTGCCTGTTCAATCCGGGATCAAATTTCTTAGGTGTGGGAATGGATTTTTTTTTTCTTCTCAATCTTTAAACCTTTTTATTTTTTTCCCTCACATAATACATTGCAGCTTCCTGATTTAACTCTTAGTCAGCATTTTGAGTATACTTTAAGTTATTTTCTTGTTTGTTTTTCTCCCTCCGTTAGCAAAAACGATATCTTCAATAATTCCCCCCCCCCTTCTTTCTCTTTATTAATTTGTTTATTTTACCCACAGTTGCATTCTTCCTGTTGGTATCCTTAAAATATAAATGGAGGAGGAGGTCTCGAAAAAATTTAATCATTTTATTCCGGTGCAAATTTCTTTTTTTTTTTCAAAAAATATCAACAGGAAGTGTTGGTCCAACTGAAAACATGATTTAAAAAAGCATTTTATTTTATTTATTATGTTTTTTCCCTGTCTTTCTTTCTTTTTTTATTTTGGTCTGTTTGGTTCATTTGTATTGGATAATCTTATAATTATTATTATTATTATTATTTGATTTTGTCAGAAAGTCGGAATATATATATTCTTTCTTCCACCTCTTGTACTCTTTATATTATTATTATTTTTATTATATTTGCTTTGTATATTTGTATTACTTTCACGCACCTGTATGTATATAAGGCAGTCACCTTTAAATTTATCTTTTGACATTTTAGTGTCTTCTAATGCTTATAAAATATAATATTTGATTTTTTTTGTCAATAAAGTCTGGACGTAGGAGTGGTTGTTTCCCGAGGGATCGATTTGTAGCTCTAAACCCTTTTCGGGTGAGTTCGGTTCCTTTGGGCATTCCTCCTCCTCTTGACAATGGCCAGCTTCTAGCCTGCCAACATATCTCTCTCTCAAGGAATCATCTAAACAGTTATGAGAACTCCTTCTCATTGCAAACGGGCTAACTAGTTTTTTAATGCAATATTCACAAATCTGCAGGCAAAAATTCTATAACGCTTAAACAGTCTAAATCCAGTAGTTCTGCAAAAACTAACGCTCAACGACTTCTTTTCCTAAGCCGAAGGTTGATATTGAACTTCTCATTCTTCAAAATATATAAAATACAAGGTTTATCTATTTTACTGGTAGAAATTAGAATTATGTCGAAAATCATGTTTGTGACCTTAATTTTAGACATGAGTGTATGTCAAAAATTGAATTGTATTTCGGTTGCGGCGGTTCATTGACAGTAAATTTTGAGCTTTAAAGTGAAAAAGGCAATTTCAAATTGAAAAGCATAGTATTTATATTGAATCAATTTAATTTAGGGTATCAGGAAAAAACTAAAAATAGGTTTCAAAAATAATATACATTAAAAAAATAAAATTGGAAAAAAAGACATAATTGATTAGAATTAAAATTAGAAACTACTTAAAGCATATATCTCCAACCACTTTAACAGAGGAATAAGCGGAAAGTGAAATTACATTTTAAAAGTTGATTGAAGTCAAAAAACTAATTATCCTTTTTTAGTGATGAGGATGTTTAAAATGAAAAGAAATTAGAGCATTAGCACGAATTCAAGAAAAAAAAATTGAAAGAAGTAAATCAAATCAGTTTAGCTTGTATTTACTGAAAAGCATAAAATACATTTAATTTATTAGAATTGTACCAAAAGACATCAAAGTAGGACCCTAAATGAACATCTATACATGGAACCTTATAAGAAATTTATGAGGTATATTTTTAGAAATAACAATAAATAATAGTACAGTCGAACCTCCATATTACGAACCTCTATATTGCGAATTTTTCTATGTAGCAAACTTTTTCCTGGAACCAAGAACATTTCACGATTTTCTTTGTAAAATAACCTCCCAATAGCGAAATGCATTTTTTATAAAGTGAACCTTTAATTTTGTAGTTCAATTTTTCCCTCCCTATTTTTGAAATATTTCTGGAGATTACAAGTCTTTTCTCATTTAATGCATTTTATGGTGGTCATAAATTTTGAACTGGTTTTATTAGGTACCTAACTCGCCGAGAGCAATAGAATTCTGGGCGTTTCATCGAAGAAATGCAGTTTTATCCCCCATTGTCCAGTTCACTGGAAACATCTTTGCAATCCGCTTTTACCCTTAATGGAGTTGTATCGTGTCCCTGTGTCTTTGAACTAGTCTCTGTTCATTTGTAATGTTGATCCATCGTACTGGTAACTTCGTTTCTTAGCTCAAAAATGTCAAAACGTAAGAGCTTGAGCATCAAAGAATTTTTTTTAATTCTTCAAGAGGTGGATATTAAGGCGTTAAAAAACATTCCTTGCAGTGTTTTTTTTTATAGGTAGGATTTATAAAATAAATATCTATTATTTACAAAAATGTGTTTATATATATAATTACTTTTTTATTATATAGGAGGTTTATGAATTTAAAATTTGTTTTATGTTGCTTATAAAGAAAATTGAAGGATGAACCTCTATACAACGAATTTTCCATACAACGCACTTTTTTTCGGGATTTAGTGACTTTGTTATATAGAGGTCCGACTGCATTTGATTACTTAGGAATTCTTTAAAAATCTCATTTGCTTTATAATTTAACTTACCTCTCGAAAATGTATTACGTTTCGTTGTTTATTTTTAATAAAATAAATCTATAGTCTTTGCATTTTCTGATAAAGGTAATTTGTCTTCTTTTAGGTGATGCATTGGTAGTTGTTGCGAATGTGATGATAGGTATCCACATCTTCAATGAAGGTAAGTTTAACAAGAAATGCTCCCTATGTTTCAAGAAATTTTTGAATGCAAGAAGATTCAAGGAGCACACACACAGGGAGCATCACAGGGACGACAATATAAAAAGGAGATCCTGTAGAAAATCACCTTCTTCTGGTTGCTTTGGTGGCATCATAAAAAGATATAGTAAACTTAAACTTATCCCCAAAGAGGCCCACGAATTGTTTCCTGCATCAGGAAAAGGAACTGGAAAAGTGGATGTGGGGGTAAATACTAATGAAGACGTAGTTAAAGACAAATTTGAACTGTCGGAAAGTAAAACAAGGTGTATTTTTTATTCCTATACGAATAATTGTAATAATCACATAACGGAAGATGAAATGTTTAAAGATTTAAAAAGCCTTAGATCTACTTTGATGTGGATGAAGGATCAAGATTTACATAACTTTCGTTCAGACTCTGAATCGGGCAGGGATGAAAAAAATACACAGAATTTAGTAGCAATCGAAAACAGAACAACTGAAAACAAAGGGGTACAAGTTGATACTTGTAAAAACCCCAAAGAACTAAATATGTGTATCCTTTATTTGCACAGAAATATTTTACAGAAGCATTGCGCACTTTTGCATGTAGATATAAAAATGGCGACAAGAGCTACTTTAGAGGAATACATTAGGCTATTTATGCAACTGGAACTACTAATTGCTTCACATGAATATAAGTCTTGTCCTCCCTTTATGCCCAATGCGAAGAAAAAAAGAGCAATGTTGTTACGAAAGGTTAGTGAACGAGTCGTGGATGTTGAAAATTTAACATATAACTTTCTGAAATATATAATTGAAAATAAATTACATGGATGGGATGAACCCGAATTCTTGTCCTTTAAAGTTTTACCTTTCTCAAAATTAGAAGATTAAATATGGACTAAAAACTGGAAAAAATGGATAAAAAACACTAATTAAATATAGCACCATTCTAAAAAAAATAGCACTTAATTAAAATTTTAAAATACTAATTTTTCTTGTATATTCTGTATCAAATTGAAATGTATTTGATACATTTTTCATATTTTAACAAGAATATTTTTAAATGTTTACCCTAAAATATTTCCTTTTGTTAAATAAATTAATATTTACCCAAGCTATTAGATATGTATTGAGTTTTGAAACGTTTCTCAAGAATTACATCTGCAATTCTTAATTGCAGGCTAAAAAATGTTTTAGAGTGACTTGTGAGTTTTAAGCATAAATATATAGGCACATGAACTCGGAATAAAGTTGAGGAAATTAGTTTTTTATACTTATTGTAACCCATTGATAATTTTTTTATTATAAATTAGTTTAACTTTTGTTAAATATATGTAAGAAATGTTTTTTATTATTCTGCATTTCTTTGATCATTTAAAATCATTGAGCAATAGTACCTCAGTGGTTCTGAAATTGTGATATTCATACCCATGAATGTGCATATCTTGGAGTTTATATAACCACATGATATGCATAGCACAGCCATCTCGAGGAGCATTTGATAATTGATAAAATTACCACGAAACTCAAGTTTTCTTTATTAAAAACAACCGTTGAAGCAATTTTTTTCATTAGTTAAGCAAACCAAAGAGTAAATTCAAAGTTTCCTTTATAAGGAAACAAATTGTAATAAAGATAAGTCAATCGACATTTTTGCACTCCTGATCTGTGAATAATTGAGATCTATTTGAAATGTGTTAGGTCACATGTATAAGCTTTCCATTTATAAAAACGCTAATACCCCAGAATCTTTTAAAAAAAGATTGTCATAAGACAATATTTATTGTGAATAAATGATAATTTTAGATTTCATTAAGGAGACATCAAATTTAAGATTCTGAGTAAAAAATACTCTGTATATTGAGTTTGGGAACCTTTGATGTACTTGAAGTTGAAAATTTTAAAGTAAATAAAGTAGCTAGAATTTTTTTATATCTTTTAATTGATTTTAAAAATATAATTTACAAATTTTATATAATTTGTTTTTGCTCCATAGGAGCATAGGAACGATGTTCAACTTACGGCTTTCTCGTTTTCCCATTGATATGTTCTACAATAGTTAAAAGCTATTGTATTATATGGGAACAATGTGCAATTGTTTAATTTTTTTTATTATATGCTTTATTTCCTCATCATACTAAAGGTTCTTTTAAAATGTATGCTTATAAAAAAATATTTTCTTCATTAAGTCATTCTAATATATTTCAGTGTGAACCCTTTATTTTTCATAGCTTTTTATGTTTTGAATTTAGATTTCGATTTTACACATCTATTCAAACAGCAAAGAAGTATTAGTTATTAATTCGTATGATATAACAATGGATAATGTATCTTTAGAACACCTTAAATATACATTTATTACAATTCTTTACTACAGTTAAGATAACATAAATAATCTCTAAGAATTGATTTTCTGCCATCAAAAGTATATTTTTGAAAACTATTTTAAAACTTAACTTTCATTTAACTAAGATGAATCAATTTTTCTGTATACATTTCTAGCAAAAGGAAATTATTAGAAATGTAAATAATGACTAGAGAAGAGCCTATTGCAAGTCAATAAACTTGTCATTTAAAAAATCTTAAAAAAAATTGTTCCATTTTCCATTGATTAAGCATCATTAGACAAAATTTCAATTATTTTTTTCTCTCCCTCTGTTTTCTTTTTGTGTTTTGTAAAATGAAGAAATTTTTTTTTTTTAAATTAAATGTGTTTTTATAGTTATGTCCCAATATTTTCAGTTTTTTTCTTTTAAATATATTCTAAATTTCCAGCATAGTTTTCTTTTTTCATTCGAAGTAAATTTCGATGAAGGATTCGCACTCCTATGGTAAAGGGGAAAAGATATAGATATATATATATATTGAACGATCCATTCAAACTTTATTATCACTTATCTTTATCTTCCAGTTCATACTCCTTTCCCATTTTTTTCATCAGAGTTAACATAACAGAAATCGTTTATCTCCTCTATTTTGTAAATTATTTGTTATTCGACCGTCATCCTCAAACTGATGTGAATTCTGGAACATTTTTTCAACATACTTAAACAAAATCTAAAAGAATGAAAAACACAGAAAGAGTTTAAAGTTGAAACCCTATAAGCCAATTATAAAGAAATTATTTCTTTATATATACATGAAATCTAACAATTATGTATCAAAAATATCACAAAGATAAAACTTGAATGATTATTGCTAAATCAATGAGATGAATGCGAGTAATTCTGAAATTAGAACACAAATCCATTAAAATACAATTTTTTTTAGAAAAAAAAAAAAATTAATTTTGCAATTAAATTCAATTTTTTCCCTTACAATATTAATATATATATTATATAACTTAGTGAATAATATTTCACACAAAGGCATATCACACTTCAACAATTGCACATAAAATACAATAGATTTTAAATATTGTAGAATATATCGATGGCAAAACAAGAAGGCTTTAACTTAAACGCCAGTTCCGTGTCACTGTATTCAATGCATCTAAAACCGCATATTCTAAACCAGAGGTGTCCAACACGTGGCTCGCGGGCCGCATGTGCCCCCCAGTGTGCAAGTCGCGGCCCACCGACTTTTTTTTAAAAAATTTTAAAAATCAGGTTTTTAAAGCTTTTTCATTTTGAAATTTATTTCAGGAAAATTTATACATATAAAATCTACAATGTATTTACCTGTTACTTGTTCTAAAATAAATCCTTTTTGATAATAGAAATGTCCTTTAGATTAAAATAGACTTTTATTTCATCAAACAGTTATATTTGATTTTACTATAATAAATAACTTTTTTTAATAAATTCCGAATTGCATTACACATATCCTTTACCACGGATGATACATGATCCTCTTTGTGTGTGACTTTCATTTCTCCTCCTCCTTTTCTGTTTGGAGTGCCCAAAATGCAAGAGACAGTCAATGATATTTTTTAAAGTTTTAAAAAAATATTCAGGACGGTTAAGATAAAGGCAATGTATACTAAATCGCTTGAGAATGACAGCACGATCAAATTTTAAAAATGAGTAACGAAAGATCAATTCAAAAGGAATTCCGTTATTTTCAAGAAAATGACAACACACACTGTAATATTTTAAACATTATTTGATCATTGCATTATTATATTATATTATCTAAGTCTGCATATATAAAAAATAATGAAAACAATAATAATAGTTTATTCTGTTTTAAATTGTCACTCCAATAAATGTTTTTTGTTTCCAAATCTGATATAAATGTACATATTTTTAATGAGTAGCCTGCGAGGTTATAATGTTTTTCTGAAGTGACCCGCAAGGTCATTTAGGTTGGATACCCCTGTTCTAGACATATGCACTTATTATGCTCCTATGGAGCAAAATCAATTTGTGTAAAATCTGCAATTTATATTTTTTAAATCAATTAATGGATATAAGAAATTCTAGTTACTTTATTTATTTTAAATTTTCAACTTCAAGTACATCAGTGGTTCTCAAACTCAATATACGGAGTATTTTTTACTCAGAATCTTAAATCTGAAGTCCCCTTAATGAAACCTGAAATTATTGTTTATTCATAATAAATGCTATCTTATAACAATTATTTTTTAAAAAAATTCTGGGGTATTTGCGTTTTCACAAATAGAAAGCTTACATATGTGACTTAACACGCTACAAATAGATCTCAATTATTCACAGATCAGGAGCGCAAAAATGTCGATTGACTTATCTTTATTACAATTTGTTTCCTTATAAAGGAAAGTTTGAATTTACTCTTTAGTTTGCTTCACTAACGAAAAAAAATTGCTTCAAGTGTAGTCTTTTAAAAAGAAAACTTGCATTTAGTGGTAATTTTATCAGTTGTCAAATGCTCCTCGAGATGGCTGTCCTATGCATATCACGGTTACGTAAACTGCAAGATATGCATACTCATGGGTATAAATATCACATTTTCAGAGCCACTGAGATACTAGCACTCAACGGTTTTAAATAATCAAAGGAATGCAGAATAAAAAAACATTTCTTACATATATTTAATAAAAGTTAATCTAATTTATAATTGTGAAATTATCAATATGTTATAATAAGTATAATAAAAAGCTTTTTTCCTCAAAGTAATTCCGAGTTCACTTGACAACATACTTATGCTTAAAACTCACAGGAGGTTCTAAAATATGTTTTTAGCATACAACTAAAAATTGCAAATGTAATTCTTGACATTTCAAAACAATACATTTTTAATAGCTTGGGTAAATATTAGTTTATTTAACAAAATGAAATATTTTAGGGCAAACATTTAAAAATATTTTATTAAAAAAGATAAATATATCAAATACATTTCAAATTGATACAGAATACACTAGAAAAATAGATATTTTAAAAATTTTAAGCAAGTGCTATCCTACATTTTAAAAATTTTCATTGTTTATATTAATTTTTTGTTAAAATGTAAATGAAAAAGAAAGCAATTTAAAGCATTCATAAAAAATGTGGTTCTTTTTATTTTAAAAACGTTTATTAAAAATGCTGTTCAATGATTACTACTATATATCTTGGATCTCTCATGTATGTCTTTTTAGTTTAATGTAATCTATCTAATACTCGTATATTAACCTTTCCTGATCAATTTTGCTTTGATATAGCATTGCGTTTGTATGTAAAATTTTCTAAAAAATAACAGAATTATTAGTTTGATATAATTCAATTTAAAAGTTCATCCAAGTATGTAGATGTTTTAGGTTCACAGCCTGTATAGTAACTAACCCTAATGTATCTCCTTAAATTCTGTGATGTTGTATAATTTCTTGGTCATTCTGTTCGAAACCTTTCGAAACATTTCTGCTCTTTCTTGTGGCTCTTCTGCTTCAAATGGAGGCCAAAACTCTGAAGTAATTGGAAAAAAATAGTTTCAGTTGCTTATCTAATTCTTCATTTGTATTCTATTTCAAATTAGGATGTACGCACACATCCCTCAGGTTGATTGCTGCAAACACGACACTATGTAATATGATATCCTCTAACCACTGCACAAGATTCCTTTTAGGACCTTCAACTACTTTGTCTATATCGTCTGCATCAACTTGTATCACCTTATTTTCAGTTTCAGATTATTTTCCATCCTTTTTTTTTATCATTATGTCCTGTTCAACTTTTTTTAGTTTCCTTCATTTCATTTTCTTTGCTGCTGGAAATAGTTAATACTAGTTCTTCAACAATTTTTTCTTCTTTGTTCCTTTGAGAATCTGAACGAAATGCACAAGAATCTTGATCTTTCTTCCATTCCCTTACATAGATAGGGCACTGTATACATGATATATAAGATACATATATGATATATGATACATATATACATACGTATGATATATATATGATACACATATACATATGATACATACACATATGATATACATATATACATATGATACATATATGCATACATGATACATATATGATAGGGTACATTTCGTCTAACGTAATGTGATTATCCTGTCTCAGAAACCAATCAACAAGATGTGATTTTAGATTTTCAGTTTTCTTTTTCAACTCAACTTTATCAGCTTTTTCTCTGTCCTTATCAGTTTCTACCCCCCGTTCCGGTTCCTTTCTTTCAGTTTCTTTAATTCTAATCTCTGTAGCTTTATTTTTACCTTCCAGTCGCTTTATCTTACCATCTGTTGTCCAATAGATAATAGACGCTACGTTTATTTCCTTTCCGAATGTATGCTCAGATCTACTATTAAAACTGATTTTAAATTTATGAGATTCTTGCAGGTATGAAAGAGGGCCTTACGATGATGTATCCAAACATCAGAAGAATGAATGCATTTTAATTGGTTGCGAATAGAGCAAAGATACATTATTTTCTTTCTTGCGTTAAAAAAGGCTTTAATGCATCTGAAACAATCGACTTTCTTTAGTTACTCTCACTTAGGAAGAACCAAATTGAGCATACAGCTATTCATAACACCTAAAAAAGACAGATCACCTTTATCAGAAAACGCAAAGGATGCGTATCTAGTTTATTTTGAAGGAACTACTAAGTACAATATATTATTGAAAGGTAAGTTAAACTATAAAGCAAATATGATTTTTACAGAATTCAAATATATTTAATTATTGTTATACTTTTAATTAATCAAATACTTTAATACTTATACTTATACTTAATTAATACTTCTACTTTAATACTTATACTTATACTTAATTAATACTTCTACTTTAATACTTATACTTATACTTAATTAATACTTATACTTATAATTATACTTAATTAATACTTATACTTATACTTATACTTAATCAATACTTATACTTAATTAATACTTATACTTAATTAATACTTATAATTTAATACTTAATTAATACTTATACTTTAATACTTAATTATTACTTATACTTTAATACTTAATTAATACTTATACTTTAATAATTAATACTTATACTTTAATACTTAATTAATACTTCTCCTTTAATACTTAATTAATACTTATACTTGTACTTTAATACTTATACTTATACTTAATTAATACTTATGCTTGTACTTTAATACTTATGCTTGTACTTTAATACTTATACTTATACTTAATTAATACTTATACTTTAATACTTAATTAATACTTATACTTTAATACTTAATTAATACTTATACTTTAATACTTATACTTAATTAATACTTATACTTTAATACTTATACTTAATTAATACTTATACTTTAATACTTAATTAAGACTTATACTTAATTAATACTTATACTTTAATACTTAATTAAGACTTATACTTAATTACTACTTATAATTAATATTAATACTTTTTTATGCTTAACTTATACTTAATTAATCAAATACTTTTAATTATTGTGTTATTTCTAAAGATATCGTATTAAGGCTGTTTTCGCCATATATATAAGAGTGTGAACTTAAAGCGGGGCACATTTTCGGACAAAAGAATAACTCAATTTTTATAAAAATTTGTGATAATGTAACTCATGCATTTCCTTTTTTAATATAGTGTTTTTAAAATTTCAAAATACTTCATAAATAATTTTTTTGTCCTTTTAACATGTAAAGGGACAACTCATTTAGCATTACGATATAGAAGAAAAAATGCGAAACACATTTTATAAAAGAAAAAATATGTCAACTTGGATAAAAACGAGTAGTATGATAAAATAAGTGATTCTCTATAGGATAGGGAAGACAGAATGTGATATTAATGTTAAAGTATTTTTACATCTGAAAAAATATTCTGAATTTGGATTCTATTTTTTAATATTAACCGAAAAAAGCCTTAAAATAAATCGGGTAGAACGTAAAAATTAAATGTAACTTTTAAAAGTAAATTAGCTCGTGGAGAATATGAATAGCTATATTAGTATTTAAAAGACATCACATTTGAAAATTTTTTGTGTGTTTCATAGTTTGTTATAGGAGGTCGAGTTACAGTTTTATTGAATAAAAATTTCAATTAAAATTCGCTAAAATCTATACTAATAAAAAAGAGCTTGGGAGTGTGCGATGTAGCATAAAAACAGAAATACGAAAACGCGCGAAATTTGGTTCGCTGAAACTATAGGTAGTAATGGTTTATACCTCAAAAAGATTTTTTTTTTCCAAATTTGTTTTAAATTTTTAAAAATTTAATTTTCAGGTTATTCTTTTTCGTAATGTGATGCCATATGATACGTCTGTCTCGGAATGCAGTCAGTTATTCCTATTGCAAATCAATAAACTTGTCATTTAAAGAATGTTTAAAAAGAATTGTTCCATTTTCCATTGATTAAGCGCCACTAGGCAAAATTTCAATTTTTTTTCTCCCCCTCTTTTTTCCTTTTGTGTTTTTTAAAATGAAGAAAATTTTTTAAATCAAATGTGAAAATATATTTTCGCCCCCTCCCCCAATTTTTTTTCAGTTTTCTCTTTTAAAAATATTCTAAATTTCAGGCATAGTTTTCTTATTTCATTCAAAAAAATTCCGATGAAATAATTCGCACTCCTTTGGTAAAGGGGGAAAGATATTCAGCGATCAATTCAAACTGAATTATCCCTTATCCTCCGCGGTTCATACTCCTTTCCCACTTTTTTTTTCATCAGAGTTAACATAACATAAATCTTTTACGTCCTCTATTTTGTAAATTATTTGTTATTCGACCGTCTGCATCGAGCTGTTGCGAATTCTAGAACATATTTTCAATATCTTTAAGCAAAATCTAAAAGAAGGAAAAACAGAAATAGTTTAAAGTTGAAACCCTTTAAGCCAATTATGAAGAAATTATATCTCTCTCTCTAAGCATGGAATCTAACAATTATGTATCAAAAATATCATAAAGATAAAACTTAAGAATTATTGCTAAATCAACGACGAATGCTAAAAATTCTGAAATTAGAACACAGTTTCATTAAGATACGCTTTTTTTTAGTAAAAAAACTAACTTTGCACAATTATAAATTAAATTTTTTCACTTACAATATTAATATATATATATATATATAACTTTGAGAAGAATAATTCAAAAATTCACCCACACAGAGCCAAAGGATCAAAACTAATACCATTAGACTCCTATAAACCACCGTAAGCATTATATAAATAGCAATTTTTATTATCTTTATTTAGTAATGTTCTAATATGCTAAACGCAGGTTCTATTGTTTTATTCGTATTAAGGTATCTGACTACTTGCGACAACATTTTTTTTTTTGAAAATATAGAGATATGGGCATTGTTTTGTGATTTTTAGATTTATTTAGTATATTTTAAGGAAAAAATTCTAAAATTGAAAACAGAATAAAAATTTATAGCTATTAAAATGGGAAAAAACTGGTGAAAATGTACAAAAAATTACATAAACGGGGCCCGCTCTGTACAAAAATTTTATGAACAAATTCTCAATTTTTCCATTTTGATGTGTTTCTTTGTTATTCATGTTTGAAATGACCTTCAAGATAAGAGATATTTTAATTTTTAAAAAAACTAGAGCACTTCATCTTAGTGACTATATGAAATTGCTTAAAAAACAATGATTATATTCACATAAAAGATTGTAAATTTTGAAATAAAACAGTGATTGATAAATCTAAAGATCAAAACACTTCTACTGTTCTACAAAACATACACAAAAAATTTCAGCAAATTTTTTTCAAAACTTTTTGAGCAATCGCTGTCCCCGTTTGAGTTTTTCGAAAAAAACTCATTTCGAGTAGAACGCATTTTAAAGTTTGGCATCTTGTGTTAAGTTATGGCATCTGCTTTTACTAAAAGACGTGTAGCTTTTGTTCTAGTGAATGGAAAATAAAAACTTGGTATTTTTATTAAGCTAATAAGAGGGCCTATAAAATAAAATCATAAAATTTTTTTTGGTCAATTTTGAAAAAAATCGTGATTTTAGGGTAGTCGGATACCTTAAACTAGCTCGACCCAGAGTACTTAATCAACTTAATGTCAGTTCTAGGCAGCCAATAAAGTCACGATTCAGTGGTAAATGGTTCATGAGAAGCCACCTGGTTCTTGACGACAGATGACGTCACATGGGAAGTCGTAATGGGGACCAATGATTGGTTTTCATTAAGGGTATTTTTCTTACTGTCCACTAGGAATTTGCATGGGGCACAATGTTGCAAGCATGAAAATAATGAACTGAATAAAACCAGACCGTCGCAAGTACAGCTGTGGGCAAATGAAGGTTACGTTAGAACGGGAGGATACACACCTTAATCATATGGCAGAGGCGAACCACGCAACTTCATCTCGTTCAGGTGTGTCGTTGTTAGCTCTAACAGTTCAATTTAGACAGTGTATGAGTTCCTTTGCGCAGGACAATGGGTTCACCGACGAACATTAATGGTTAAAATTGAAAACATTTTTTAAATATTTTTAAGCTTTGAATATTTATAGAAAATATACTGTTTCATGTAATGCAAATACTCGTATATGTGATGAATATTTTCTATACAAAAGCAAATTGCTAAATTGTGTTTCTTTTGAAGAATAATTTGAAAATGTAACTTTTTAAATACTTATAAGATATATGTTTTCCTTTCTTTTGTTTCAATTCAGCATTAAATCTTATTTAAAATGATTCGTAAGTATTTGCATCACATGAAACTTATCTTTCTGCGAACCCATGTTGAGTTTTAAGAAAATATTTCAAAATGTGGGTTCATAATTTTTACTATTATTAAAGATACTTACCAGGAAAATCGACCTTTCCCAGTAAGAGTTAGGTGCTCAACCTAGCAATGTTTGATTATCATGGTGACCAGTTAAGAGAGTGATGGATGACCAATCCCGTACAGATACAGCAAGGAGGCTTAAGGTGTCGTACCTTCCAGATCATAGAATGATTTCCAGGAGACTGGATTGAAAGACGATGCAGAGACGTAATAATGCATACAATTTTCAATTGATTATGTTTATTAAGACTACACAGTGCCCTTCTTCAAAGAAAATTTTTGAGACAGTAACAGCAAAAATAATTTTTTTAATATTCATATTATATTACTAAGTAGATTCTAAAAGTAAAAAGTCAGTTTGAGGAGCCATTATTTTACAATTTTAAAGAATTAAGAATTTTTGAAGTTTTTTCAAGCTTTTGTAAAAGGTTCAGTTTTTAAAACATGTTTGGCCTTTCAAGGGATTTATATTTCTTAGATTATTCCAAACAAAATTTTGTATGGATTTTAAAATATGCTCCTTTGTTTATTTTTAGTAATTATTTTGTAACTGAACCTATATATATATATATATATATATATATATATATATATATATATATATATATATATATATATAAAAGACAAACCTTTTTTAAATAATAACTTTAACGTTCTTTTAAAAAATAACTAGAGAATTCAACCTTAAATTCATACTAAATTTTATAGAATATACGCTTGGGAGTATGTACAAAAAATTTCAATATTCTATCTTGAAAAGAAAAAAAATTCGATAGGAATTAGAAAACACTTATATCTTCAAAAGTAAAGGTCTCCGAAAAACGTATTTAATGTGTGTAAAGGCCTATAACAAAAACATATAACGTACGTAAAGCTCTAATTTTTAAAATGTTATTTTCCATTGTATGTTCTGCATTAAACACTACTTTAATTAAATATGACTGAAAATATATTTTTTTTATAATTCAAAATACATTTTTACATAATATTGATAGAATTTATTACGATGACAGAGAGGTTATTGAACTTAATCTTGACCTAATATTTTCCCAAAAGTTTCGGAACATAAAATATTTATGTACAAAATAATAATGATACTAACTTAAGTTAAAAATCGCGCCAGGTTTGTACATAAAATTAAAATTTTTCTTCTGTTTTAAATTCGGGCAGTTAAGCAAGTTTTTGCTAAGAAACATTAAAATATTAAAATATTTTACTACAATATGTTTTTTATAATGTAGTTTGGTACATCATGGAAATATTCAGTTTTATCTGCAATTCTGGAATTCAGAATACTTGTATTCGAAAGTCTATTTGTAGTACCAGCTGAGGGCTAGTTTTTAGGTACATCATTTTCAGTAGCATTCCATCTCTTTTGATTGCTGTTTCTCATAGCAACTTGAGAACGTTTAGGCCATCGCATTTTCTGAACAGGAAAAAAATAATGATAAAGCTTCTAAGTTACAGAAACTATTTTTTGAAACAAAAATTGGCCTTGAAATCAATCTTAATTAATTATGAGAACGCAAAACATAAGCAAACAGAAATAACTTTAATAATGAAAATGGAAATCAATAACCAATTAAAGCTGAAAGAGTCGATTTTGTTCAAAAATATTTTTAATTCATTCAATTTAAGAGAGGAAAAAGGCTTTAAAATGAAACCAAAAGCAAAAACTAAGCTCAAAAAACTTCAAATATCTTAAAAGGTAATTTGTTATCAGTTTTGAAATTTTGTGGCAAACTTCCCTATAAAGTCTCAAAAACGCAGACACACACACACACACACAAAAATAAATAAATAATTGGTACCATTAGAAATTTGTAGGGTACTGTGTAGTCTTAACGCCTTTCATGCTATTGGTTGTGAATTTGCATGTCAGCTTGTATAAATAAGTATTTGTTTTATTTTATGATCAGTTCATTGTCTTTTAAACGAAATAAAGCTCGATAAATATTGTTTTAAAACCTGTTATATATGATTTTATTGAAGATTAAAGCTAAAATATTAAACTTTGATATAGATATTCTCAGTATATGCAAGCTGGGCGGTGTGGTTAGTTTTTCGCGGGCCTTCTGCACCCAAGGATGCGGATTCAACACCGGCCCAAGTTGGTCGATTTTCATGCTGCAGAAAATCGACAGTGGTCATGTTTAATGCTTATACGGCATGTAAAAGATCCCTAGAGTGTCTGTTTGTCTTAGATGCTCTAGGCAAAATTAAATCCTAGTACAGGTTCGTATCGTCAGAGCTCAGGTGCTTCCCTCTGGGGAGGAAACTGGGCGTCAAAATTAACTTCGACGATTGGTATCCGCCTATATGGCGCCACACTAAAAAGAGATACCAGCTTTCGGGGAATGTACTAGGTCTGCAATGGAAAAACTCCTATCCACAGCCCACTGGAAAAGGAAAATATTCTAAGGATGTACGACATCTCTATCTAATTTTATAATTCCATTAAAATGAATAGTAAAAATATTACGATTTAACTTCCAATCCCAGAAGTGTTCTTTTAATTTTTAAGAACGAATGTAATCATTCGTATTCCATAGACCTCAAAAGTATAAGTGAGTAGTATCTGTAAGTCACACTTTTTTGTTTTGTTTAATTCTTGGTAAAAGCACATTTGAGTGTAATCTTTATTTTTCCCTCTATAAATAATGAGCGTTTTTCGCTGAAAAAGGAGAACACTCATATATAAACTTATTTTATTACCGAGACTTGGCATTTAACTCCATAAAAAAAAGTTTTGTTTTGTACTTTTATTCCTTTTTAAAAATGATGTTTTTACAATAGATTTATATCTCCTTGAGGAAAACACAGAAGATATATTTTTATTCTTTTTTTCCCTCAAGGAGTATTTACCAAAGGGTTTTAGTAAAAAAAAATGAAAATTAATTAAAATTAAAATAATTTTTTTCACTATGTGTATTTTCTATTTTAGGTCATATGATAAAATATATAATTGCTCTGTATGTCTTGAAGAATATTTTTACTTGTTTATTGTTTTCCTCTTAAAGAGAATTTATCTAATTTTTCATTTCTTGTGCAAGAATAAATATTGTTGTAACGAATTTTGTAATTTAAAAGCTTAAATATAACTTTTATTTTGAAATTGAATATTGTTTTACCACAAAACCACAAGCTACATTTATGTGTAACAGTACAAATTATGATTTTACTCTACATATGAATATTATGTTTTCAACTATTAAATATTATTTAGTTTTAAGAAAGTAATAAATCTGTAATAAGTTAAAGGGGACTTGGTATCCTAAAAATGACCAAAGTATCGTCTTTTATTTATTTATTAACTTATTTAGTCATATTCCTGCAACACTCTCTTTCGATTGTTATATCACTTTTTTATGTCGAAAAATTAGAAGTTTTGAAGAAAACTTTAATTGAAAACTGTAAAGAATCAAATTAGGCAATTCAACGAAGCTGCATTTCACAAAGTTTTGTTCTCTGTGAAATGTGTGGAAATTTTTTGAATTAAGGCATTTTATACTAATAATATAATAATTTCAGTTCTTATTCATCGTATGTTTTTCATACAAATATAATATTTCAATATAATGTGAAGAAAAAAAGTAAAATTTCTATCATGACTGAAAAAAATTTTTTTTACAATTTCCTTGAATTTTCTTTTGAAATTGATACTTTCTAAAACCTGATCATTTATAAAAAAGTATGGATTGAAATAATATGAAAACGCAATTATTTTAAAGAAAAATATATAGCTAATGTCTTAAGGTGATATTTTAAGTTTATCTAAGATTATTATAATTATTTTTTCAGAATTAAAACTTTAAAGTGGTTTTTTTTCCATAATGCTACTCCTTCCGCAATTATTTACCAATCATTTCCATTCTATTTCTGTGTGTTATATATAATACATGTAACAAAATAAGGGATCCTTTTTGCTGTTAACTGAATACTTTTTTAAAAGAAAACTCAAATGTAGGATATATATATATATATTTGTATATTGAGGGGTTTTTTTATTGAATTTTAGCATGCATACCAACATTTTATTTTTTCCCTTAAATATATGTAAAGCCGGTTCCTAAAGTTGTTTAACACATCCTTAAGAATAGTACAGAATGTTTCAGTTCAAAAAACTAATAATTACAGAAGGAGTAAGGTCTTAAAATTTTCCGAATATTATTAAAAAATTTTAATTTTTAAAATTGTTTAGATAATATGTGTAAAGTTTCATCTCATATCATTTTCTTGAATAGAAAAATTATATGAAATGCTAAAATATAATTTTTAAGTACACATATAAAAAATTTTTTCAAAGGGTATACCGAGTCCTTTTGAAGTAGATTTTCAAACATTTATTTTGAATTACTGTGAGAAATTTGAATTTTAAGTACATCTTGAATTATATTAAGGAAAGTTTTTTAAATTAATATCAAAGGTCAATTTTAAATTTTTTTGAATATTTTGTTCGGATATAAGAGTATATTTTTGTATGTATAAATAAAACATATATACGAGGCGCATCCAGAAAGTAAATTTCCTTATTTAAAAAAAAGACCTTATACTTTCATTAACATATTTATTGGCAACAAGAACAGCAATGTTTCAGGTATTTTTCAACATAGCCACCACTAGAGTTGAGACACTTGTCATATCGTGGGATCAACTTTCGTATCCCTCTGTCTTAAAGCTCTGCCGCCTGTGAATGGAACCAGCGTGTGGTAGACGTCTTCAGCTCTTTGTCGTTACCAAAAGGCTTACCGGAGAACAAGACTTTCGTGAGGTGCAAGAAAATGGGAAAATTGCTGGGAGCAAGATCAGGGCTGTAGGGTGGATGATCTAACAACTCTCAGCCAAACTCCGTCAAAACAGCTGCTGTGCGTCGAGCCATACCCTTCTTGTACTAGAACACCGTGCGCATCACCTAACAGAGCTGACGATGAATTTGATTTGGAGCAATGCTTTGTGTATTCAAGAGCTTTATCACCGACCGAACCTCGCATAAGGAATAAGAGCTTCTTTTTCGGACCACTGCTACCGCTCTACTGGCACGAAGCGGAACCTGTCTGGTTGGCATATGATTGATACGTTATAGATCTGTCGCGTTTACTTAAAAGGGGAAAACATAGGGAAACTTACTTTCTGGATGCGCCTCGTATATATCCTCTGTTGACCCCTGGTTGGGGCTTACCCGTTTTTTCCTCCCTGGCCACAAACGGGTAATATTTAACATATTGTTTCCGTCAATTCTCTTTTATGTTTTATATATTCTGCAAACCTATTATACACATGTACTATGTTTTATAACCAATAAATCCTTTTTATTATCACCTCTTTCCATTTTCTTGCGTCTTACATGTAAGTTATCCATTGAAATTATTAGTTTCACTTAATTACAAGTTCACTGCTTTACTAATAGTATATAACAGAAGTACTTATTTTTTGCATTCAAGGATTAGTGAAATCAGTTTATATTCTTTAAGTGACATTTTGTAACCATGTAGGTTACATTAACACACAACATCTTACACAACAACCATTAACACACAACATCTTACACAACAACCATTAACACACACACAACATCTTAACTTCTATCTAGAATAGCGATACTCAACCTGCGGCCCACCAAGCCTTTTTAAGAGGCCCGTTCATTGCCCATTGCTCTGAGAAATTTCTCTTTAAGAACATGGTATTAAAAATTGGGTGGGAAATTCTTTGTCAAGAAATCAAATATATCAATTTTGTTTTTTTCTGTAGGTGTCATACGGGTACGAATTGATATTATTTTCTATTTGGAACGGTTACGGTTAGTGATAACAAGCAACAGAGGAGTAGAAACAATTTTATAGGTGGAATTAATTTTTAACTATGTTTCATATCTTGCAAACGAAAAATATTCGAAGAAAATATATTGTTTCACGATGATTGGGAGGTTGGCTATTTTGTAGTGAAAAGCAAACCTGGATCAGTAATTGTTTGATTTGTCACGAAAGTGCTGTATTTAAAAAATACCAAATAACAGGAATCATTCAATGACACTTTTCCTCGATGATCTCTTTCAAGAGGGGATAAATAGGCTTTCATGAATAATCTTAGCAGCAGCAACAAAGTGTTCTGTCAGTAGTAATATCACAATGGCGACAAAAGCATAATTATATTGGTTATATTATTGGTTATCATATGAAACTGTTTACTGATGCAGAAATTGTGAGGGAGTGCTTTTTAAATGCTTCTAATTTAGTGTTAATGACAAAAAAACAAAAAATAATAATTAAAAACAGCAAAACACACACAGGAGTTATAATATTTTGATCAAATTTCCACATTTTAAATTTCTAATGTTATTTTGGTCTTAAACCACCCCCTCCATTTATCCTAATGTTGCGGCCCACGTGAAATAGCTGACATATGTATGTGGCCCAGCAGAAAGAAGGCTGATTACTCCTGATCTAAATTCACGAGTAGTTCTATATCTTTCAAACATCTTTATCTCAGATGCACGTTTTCTGTAAAATAAAATATCCCTCATGTACTAAGACTCTGTTTTGATCTTTATTACTGAAGAAAATTATTTTTTAACCAAGGCAAATATTATAATGAAACAAATATTTGAGAACCACGCAGATTTTTTAATGTAATTCAAAAGACCTGTTACTTAATGATGTGTTGGCATGACGTCAAAAAAAAAGAAAGGAAATGAACCATAATTTCTCTCTTTTTTTGACAGAGCACTGTGAAATATAATACATAGATAGAATCATACAAAACATGTCAATTTTAATTTTAATTCTTTTTCATTTCTAGCCTTGCTTATTACATATTGCAAATTAAATATGAAAATATTTTATAAAGGAAAATGTCACTTGAATGGGCAAGAAGTGTGACAAATCTGTACGGAACCTTTCCACTAATCTTCTTAGGTGTCTTTTGGGGGAATATAAATTCGCGTTT
Source organism: Trichonephila clavipes (assembly GCA_019973935.1). NCBI lineage: Eukaryota > Metazoa > Arthropoda > Arachnida > Araneae > Nephilidae > Trichonephila > Trichonephila clavipes. The sequence continues at coordinate 247,884 of BMAU01019177.1, forward strand.
ATTTCTCCAATCAACTCCAAAAAGATGAACGGGATATTTAAATTAGATAAGGTATTTAAGTCGAGTGTTGCGAGATAGCAACAGAGATGATGGAAGGCTATTGAGCCAGTAACTTTAAACGCACTTTTAGAAGATTCAAGGAGATTAGATTCGTCAAGACGTCGTGCTGGTAGACGTACCAGAAAGCTGATATAAGCCAGCGGTAAATATAATTTACGTACGCTTAAAATAAGCGTCAGTTTAAGCGACTTAGTTAAAGTTAATGAAAATTAAGAATTCGAGTACGTGTATTTCTCGGATTTCCTATTTCGGTAAACCTTACTTGAGCTTGAGCTTAATTATTAATTAATTGCATTATTAGTAATTTAATTTAATATAAATGCAAATCCCTTTAAGCGACGTAACATAATAGTATTCTATGTTATCAGAGATTTAATAGAGAATAAATAAATGTTATTATTATTCAAAATGGCTCTTAGTGGTTCTTTGCCTCAAATTAATCTTGGTGTTCAAGGTGAGACCCAGGAGGGTCTCCACAGAAGTATGTAAAATATTGAAATAAACTGCATCCATATACGGTAGTTAATTCAACTATGAGATAAATACTAGGATCTGTTTCTATCTAAAACAAGTAATATAAAAAAAAATTAAGTCAATTCCTACTTAGATCAACAAAGAAAAATTTTATTTTAGCAACTTTTTAATAAATAGTTACAATTAATATAAATATGTATATACATAAGACAGAATCACAACATTAAGTAGTAATTAGTTTTTATTAATTATCATTAAAGTATCGTATTATCATCCAAAACAATCGTGCGAATAAAATTTCAGTTCAACTGAATGCTTTAAAACGTGAGAAAAAAATCTTTTAAAGTTTTGACCCAAGTCGCTAAGAATGAAACCAACATGGTAGTATCTGTAATTCTTTAAATAATTAGTTTCAGTCAATTAACTTTACTTAATTATAATTAAAGTATTGTATTTTTACCCAAAACAACAGTGTATAGAAAATTTCGGCTCAAAAGAGTGCTTTAATATGTGAGAAAAAAACCTTTTCAAGTTTTCTCAGAAGTCACCAAAAATGATGCCAATGTAGCTGTATTTGTAATTATTTGAATAATTAGTTTTAACCAATTAATTTTTATTAATTATAGTTAAATTACTGTATTGTCATCCAAAATAATCATGTATAAAAAATTTCAGCTCAGTTGAGTGCTTTAAAATGTATTTTATTAACGATTGAAAATTCCACCAAGATAAATAAATATAGAGAGAGTGTGAGCTAATACTAGGAGATGAAAAATGCTTCTGTTTATATATTTTATGTTTTATTCTGTAACATAAAAAGAAGATTAACATTGTGTCATCTAATTTTTCTTTCTAGTATGCTTCATCAAATATTTAATTCTGTTCAATAGTATTCCACTTCAGTTCATAATAAGAAGCGGTATAGTTTTTTTTTCTCCTTCCTGCAGAAATGGGATGAATATCGATTCGACAAATATTTTCTTTTATACAAATTCAATTTTTAGGCACCAATAAATAGTGGTCTTAACATATGTTTCTGTAAAAGAGAGAATTTTAAAAAGGAGTTTTTTGAAACACACACGGTTAGGTATTTCCTGGCCACCTGTTTTGTCTTTGTTGGTCAATTGTACTGAAAGCCTAAATGTCTTAAGAAAATTTGTTTACTGTATAGATTTTTAAAGTTTGATTGGTATCTCCCCTTGTTTATATTTGTGTATTTCCACTCTTCCTTTTTATTTTATGTTTTTGTCTTAAATGTTTTTTTTTTCAAATTTGTTTTAAATGATATAATTGTGTTACCACTTACATCTGTAAGCCTCATGTTATGCAATGTGGAGCATGAGGAGTTTTGCAAATAAATTCATTAAAAAAAACATATATATATAAATGTGTCATAATAATTTTTTCTCACTTATATTCAAGTTTCTATTGAAAAAAATTAAGAAAAAGGAAGGTACTTAAGTAAACGGAATAAACAATAATTCTCCGTAAAGTGATCGTAAACGTGATATTTTGCATTGATTTGTGGACCGCTGAATCTATATCAAGATCTTTTTCTTCCCATAGTAAAAAACCTACCTTTTAACACATCAGTTATTCATGGAAATATAGAAAGGATGTATAAGAAATATTTTCCTCGTTTGTGATTTACACTTTCTCTTATAAATATCCTTAAAAGAAATCGACAGTTCATTACAATTAGTGTAAGATATTTGTAAATAAAAATTCTCCGATTTACTGAATGGATTACTTTTTGGAATCTTCAGACGGGATGATGAACCTGACCCTAACGTCGATAGTAAAGAAACGGGCCTCACGCTAAGAAGACAGCCGCGCCTAAGAGGAACGTCAAATTAACAGGCAGGTGAAGTTTGGCAGAATTTAGATTCATGTCGTTGTGTGCAGTTCATATAGCAGTTAAAATTGTCTCACCTGAGAATTGGTGCAATTCGAAATTCTCGCTGTTACGCTAAATTGCTATTTCTGGTAACCCGATTTTTTTTTTTTTGGTAGATTTGAATGTAACTTTCCATGCGTTGTTCTAATACATATGAGATGATAAATTAATCACAGTAATGATAATGAAAGGCAATCGTAATGAAAGGTATTTGAAAGTAGGTTGGGAATTTTATGGAATTTAGCGTAAAATTGTGATTACTGAAGGATAGAAGTTGGTTGCGCATGTGTTTGTGTTTTTATGTTCAACTCTCCAAGTCTTGGTGACTGGTAATTATTATATTTTACAATATCAATTATATTTTAGAATTTAAGATTTTAATGGTATGAACATTGTGTGTGTGTACTGAGTATATATTACAATTTTAATACTTGTTCTTTTATTTACTATACCTTACAAATGCATTTGTTTTGCACACTGCGTCTTTAATGCAGATTTATTTGGGGGGATATTACTATTACTATCTTAGTTTAATATTTAAAAAGGTGCTGTTAAAATTTAATAAATTTAATAGTTTTTCTCATTTTAAGGGTTGCAAACTTTTCAACCAATGCTTTTACTCTTAAAGTGCTTATAACTTCCTTTTTTTCCCAAGAAGTTACATCGAGAAATTTACTAAGTGTTTTAAAGACATACATGAACATAAATAATTCTTTATTGACTTAAGTTCTAAAAAACTTCTTTTTCCTAATGTTAAAGGAACAAATAATGTTAAATAGTTATCGAAATGCCAATATCCGCAGACAAACGAATGCTTTGCTTAAATTTTTTTATAACAAAAACAGTCGTACTTAACATAAAATGCGTTATTAATATTAAAATCGTTAATCGTGGATTTCTTTACGAGTGCACTAAACAATATCATGCAAATGCATTATAAACAAAAAACAAAATGAAACAATTTAAATTTTAATATTACTCTCAATCAAATTTTTTCAGATTACTTTTATATTATTCGGATATTTGAATTGTGTTTATAAGAGTCTTCAAAATTACTTCATTAATAGTTCGTCTTCATTTCTTAAAAATGTATAAGATGAGTTTCTTCTATTCAAATAAATGTTGCTTTGGAATTATTAGAAATAAACGTTTATATAGAAATAGATATTGCCGTTTAGAAAAGAAACTCATTGGATTTGGGATGGGAAAGGGAAATCCAATAATATATATTAAAAAGAACAGAAAATATTTTCCTTGATTTAAATAAAATGATTCATGTATGTAACAAAAAGTTATTGAAGTGATTTGACGCTAAAATATAGTAACATTTTATGTTGATACTTCATTCATAATTCTTTAAGATTATTCAATAATATTAACGGCACATTGAAGAAACCTGAACCCATAATTATTTTTTATCGATCTTTCTAATTAAATTTTTAAAATCTATTATAGTTTATTATTACAAAAGGAGCAACAACAAAAAAAACTGATTTCTAGCCAACAAGTGTATGAAAGAAAAGGTATTATAATTAAGCATAGTTTTTTTTATCTATAAAATGCAAACTTTTGGCAAAGACAAAAGTCTGTAAATTAAACGATGCATAGGAGATTCACATTTAAAGGATGAATTCAGAAGAAATTAAATAATTCTTTGTTTCTAAAACAAAGCCTACAGTAGGAATATAGACATGGAATTATTGAATGTACAGGGCGGCCAAGATAGAGGACCGGAGGTATACTACGGGATATTTGAATAGAGCACTTGAGAGTTCCTGGTGAAGTTATTAAATGTTCAGGGTGTTGTAATTTCTAATATTCTGCATATGATACTTTTAAATAAGAATTATGATATAGTAGTTATTTACTTTTCTGTAATTATTTGTACTTTTATATTCATACCACACCTCTTTTTTATCTTGGCCACCCTGTACAAAAAGCATAAAATTCATGGTATTATTAACAATTATTTTACCATTACATTCAGATCTTGTATTTTGCTATTTCATCGATCCTACCTAATCAAACCCTTACTGAAAACCTATATTTTGATACGGACAATTATTTTAAATTGATATTTACAGAACCATAAAACATAATTATAGTATTTGGTTTCAGAAATTATTAATTATCATGATAGTTTTACTACGAAAAAAAATTCCTTATTTCGATTACATAAAGTTGCTTCTTTTTGGTTTTACTCTCATCAATCATCTCTCATTCTCACATGGTATGATTTACGCAAAAATTTTTAGGTTAAGAATTTTCAAATTTTTTTTTAGTTGCCTCTTATGTGTGTGTGTATACTATGTAAAACAGATTTTGTGCTCAAAATTTCATAAAAAACTGGCCATTTAATTTTTTTAAGGAAAAAACTTAAAATTTATGATTTTAAAATGCTACCCCTCCTACAAAAGTTTACTTACACACATAAAATTTGATTTACAAGTACGTCAAGCTATATATAGCAAAAGTTGGTATGGGTTTTACGATAACATAATTGGTATTCCCACAATATTTCTTTTTTGAATGCTTATTGAAAATTTCTTAAGAAAATGTATAAATTCTGAGTTCAATTATTTTTAAAAAATAAGTATTGCTTTGAAATGCATACCAGCTTTTGTTACATGTACTATTAGCAATAGACAACAAAAATAAATTCATATCATAAGACACAATAGGAAAAAAAGCTTTAGCATTTTAAATGAAGACTAATTGAAATGATAATTAGTTGTTTTATATATTTCTGAGATAAATTCATTTCAACTTTTGATTTGCCATTGGGATGTGAATAAAAAAGAACGTAAAAGCTGTCCTAATTCTGCGTTTTTTAAGTTTAAAGCTTTCAAATTTTATGAGGTTATAAAAAAAGTATAAAAAAATAATTTAGGCTAAAAATATTAGATTTGATTTTTTGACCGATTTTTGCCAATTGAATCTTATTGTGTCCCCTTAAGGCTTTAACGAGTAATATATAATGTGATGATTTGTTGTTGTTGTCTCATAAAAACAAACATGATTGGTCTATTTCATATTTATCTGGAGATTAAGAATCTTTATAAATAGATCCTAGAGATCAATACACTTTACAAATACATCATAGAGATCAAGAATCTTTACAAATAGATCCTAGAGAAGAATCGAGGATTCTCTTCTAATGATATAATACTTATATAATATTTGAAGTACAGTACATCCATTTGGTTTTATCTTCAGTTTCTCTTTATGTAACATCAGCACATCAGAGCAGTATGATAATTTTGGTGATTTACCGAAAACAATTGAATGTAACTTGTATTCTATTTTGAAAATAATTAAAAATCCATATTTCTGATGTACGAAAGAAAATACCTAAAGAGGTCTTGTATAATATTTAATAAGGGACTTGCAGGATAAAATTAATTATACATCTTAGTTTTGACTTAAGAAACAATTTAATGAACAAAAGTTGTTAGAAAAAATTTAAAAGTTACTTAATTTTTTTTTGATTAAACTGTAATTTATATATAAAATCTATTGTAAGCGATTCATGCTACTTTAATATTTTTATTTTATTCTTGAAAAAATAAATGCAATGATATTAGTCAGTCACGTCTGCAATTCGACAGTAGTATCCGTTTTAGCGCACTTAGCCAAAAGTTTCCACAATCATCATTGTACTTCTTTTTTTACATGAATAACTTATTTTTTGACGAAGTTTTATGCTTAACATCGTTTTTTGAGAAAAAAAATAAAAATATTCCATATAAAATTTGAAGATTTGGGTAATAAATTTAAAGATTCCATTGTTTTATTGCAGAGGGGGAGGGGTAAACTTTTACACTCTGTAATTACCGTAATATTAAAAGAAATTTTTAATTAAATATGATGCATTTTTTCAGGTAGTTTAATTATCCGAAAATCATTGATTAGAAAAAATTCTTATAGTTAAGGAACATGAAAATATGAAGGATGGTTAAATTTTGCGCATTCTAAATATTTATAGGGAAGAAAACTTTCCATCTAAAAAATCAAAATAGATATTAATAAAAAATAGAAACCTTTGAAATGAAAGTTACAATTTTAATCCATGTATCATCTTATCGATTATTATTGTATCTTTATAATTGAATATACAGTCTCTTTCATGAATTTTTTATTTGACTTTTCAGAAAGTTTTATAAACAGTTTTCTATGAAAATATATATTCACTTTCTTCAATATACTCCCTAATTTTATGTAATAAAGAGTGTTTTTTTTCCAGGTATAGAAGTTTAAGTTGGCATTACTTTCCAAGATGGCGACCGATTTATCAGCTGTCAAGTGGTTTATTCTCAGTTTGGTTTGGCAATTCATCAAAACGATCATCAAGCAAGGCGTAGATTCGTAGAATGGGCCCAAAACGAGATTGCCGTTGTTCCCGATTTTCATAAGCGAATTTTGTTTAGCGATGAAGCGCACTTCTGGTTCAATGGCTACGTCAACAAACAAAACTGCCGCATTTGGAGTGAAGCTAATCCACAAGTGTATGTCGAAACACCGTTACATCCAGAAAAACTGACTGTTTGGTGCGCTTTATGGGCTGGTGGAATCATTGGTCCGTACTTCTTCAAAAACGATGAAGGCCACAACGTTACAGTCAATGGTGATCGGTATAGAGCCATAATTACTAACTTTTTCATTCCTGAATTGAACAATCATGATGTCCAGGAGCTGTGGTTCCAACAAGACGGCGCAACATGTCACACAGCTCGTGCCACAATCGATTTATTGAAAGACACGTTTGGTGACCGCCTAATTTCACGTTTTGGACCTGTGAATTGGCCTCCAACATCTTGTGATTTAACACCGCTAGACTATTTTTGTGGGGCTATGTAAAGTCATTGGTCTATGCGGATAAGCCACAAACGCTTGACCATTTGGAAGACAACATTCGCCGTGTTATTGCCGATATACGGCCACAAATGTTGGAAAAAGTCATCGAAAATTGGACGTCCAGATTGGACTACATCCGAGCCAGCCGTGGCAGTCATATGCCAGAAATCATATTTAAAATGTAATGCCACAAGATTATCTTTCGAATAAAAAAAATTCATGTCAATCGAATAATACATCGTTGTTTTATTGCAATTTAAAGTTCTATATATATATATATATATATATATATATATATATATATATATATATATATATATATATATATATATATATATACCTCTAAAAAACACCCTTTAGTAGAATATCCATATTTTTTCATTTATTTTTCTATACTTCGTTTGGATGAGTATTTTTAATGGAATCTTAAAATCTTTTTCTCATGCAGTGAGAAAATGGTTCAAGATATAATGAAAAATCCACAGATAAATGTTTTAACAAAATGTGAATAGATTGTAAAAGGCTTAGCGAGTCTTAGTTTAGCATAAATATGAGGCATTATACGAAGAAGACTTTGTTCATTTCGTATTGATTGTTTTTTCTCCAAATTTAATATTCCTTTTTTAAATGAAAATCTATCATAACAAGAAAATGTATATTAGCGAAAAATTTATTTTTTGTTTTTTGGATTTATGATTTATTTAAATCAGACCATTTATTAAATTTACATATTCTTCAATCGAATAAAACAAAGGAGTTAATTTAGTTAAAGAGTTTTTTCCCTTCATTTACACTCATGTCCATAAATTAAGGATAATTCAGAATCACACAGAAATTGAAATCTAAAATAAAAATTTCACCTGTAGAATTATCACACACATCTTGAAGAATATGCAAATTACAGGAAACCACAAGATGTCACGGATAGTACGTCACAATGACGAGAGTGTAAGAGAGGGGTATATAAGGAATGGTGGCAAAGAAGTAAAATTGTTCACAAGTGCTTTAAAAGCCTTTCAGTGCAATAACCGCATAGTTATGGTAGAAAGGACACATTTGGATGATTTTTTACGTGGTAGAATTATTGGACGACTGGAATGTGGACGTATCCAGCTGGAAGTATCCGATAAACTTGGAATCGCCCAGAGTGTCATCTCCAGGCTTTGGCAACGATTTCAAGATGATGGAAATGTGAGTAGATGTTACAGCACAGGTCGCCCGCGAGTTACAGCGCCGAATGAGGACCTGTATATTTCGCAGTTACTGTCAAAAGAAACAGACGGAGCGCAGCATCAGACCTGAATCGTCAGCTATCTTCAGCTACAGGTACGACAGTTTCAAGGCAGACCGTGTACAGACGCTTAGGGCACATTGGTCTATATGCTCGTAGACCTGTCAGATGTGTTCCACTTACCGCAACTCACTGTCGCCTGTGATTAACCTGGAGTAGAGAGCATGCATTTTCGACACCACAATAGTGGTCTTGTGTGATGCTTTCCGACGAGTCCAGGTTTAGTTTGCAGTTTGATTCTCACCGGACTTTAATATGGAGAGCGCCAGGTACCCGTTACCACCAAGAGAACACCATTGAACGACACCGTTATGGTGGTGCAGGATGGTTCGTTTGGGGAGGAATTATTCTTGGTTCTAGAACTGACCTGCATGTTCAGAGTTTAACGATGACAGGCCACATCTATCGGGATTCTGGAACAACATGTACGTTTGTTTCGGGGCGCCATGAGTGCTAAATTTCTGTTTATGGATGACAACGCCCGTCCTCACCGTGCAAACATTGTAGACGAATGCCTTCAATCGGAGAGTATCACCCGTATGGATTGGCCTGCATACTCACCGGACTTGAATCCAATAGAGCATGTGTGGGATATGCTTGGCGTTCGAATTGCAGCCTGTCAACCCCCATCCACCTGTCTACCGGAACTTCGGAATGCATTGTTTATTGAGTGGTGTAGTATTCCCAAGATCAGATTGATAATTTGATACTCAGCATGCCTAGGCGTTGTAAGGCCTGTATTGCATCGTCCGGGAAACATACTCCGTATTAACCATCATACTAACCATGTTATACTGTTTTTGTAAATAGGTTCTTTTTTGAAATTTGCTCTAGGGAGTAAAAATCGCAACTTTTTTAATTATGTGAAACATATAGCATCTTTTTTGCTCTTTACCTTTTGTTTAATAAATAGACTTTACTAAGAAGTCAAATTTGTTTTGCTTCTGTCTCTTTCTTTGTCTGAACTTCATTATCCTAAATTTATGAACATGAGTGTACTAGAAACACTATATAAATGTAAATTCTCTTAGAATAAAAAAGATTACATAAGAAAAAAATGAAAATAAAGGAGACTTATAGAAATAAACAATATTCCGGTATAGAATATATTGAATACTTATAATGAAAACAAATCCTAGTATTATATAAATAAATTTTCAGATCTTTTCTAAATTTTCTTCTATAGTTAAAAACTGTTGAATATTATGAATGTCTAATATTTGGAATATAAATATCGTAATCTTTTAGAGTTTCAGAAATTATTTTTCAACCATCATCATATTTAGTTTCTATTCATAAACATACATCAAGGAGAGCAAATCTATTTTAAGGTTAACTTCTTTATAGATTTTAGCAGTTAGTGTTATTTTTGTGATATCATTAAAAGTTTTGAATATGGTATGATTATTAGATTTATCAATTGCATATTTTGACATAATGTGATCAGATTTAAAATAATGAGTTGTTAAAGACAAAAAAATCAAAAAGTGAAGTTCCTATGATATTGTAATTTAACATTTATGAAAAACTTATAAAAAAACATATATAATTATTTTTCCTACTCTATAAACACTTTTTTATCTCTTTTTTAAGCTGTTCTATGAATTCTTTAACTTAATTTGATTCTATAAAATGTATTCAGTTATAATATTGTTTTGCTCATTAACGGAAGTATTAATAGATGAAACTGGTTCAAATCCATTTAATACTTCTGAATGTTTTTCTAAACGGGAATTTCTCATGTGCACCATTAAATTCCTTTTTTAATATATTTATCAATTCTTTTTTATTTTCGTATTTTGATATTTTGCTCAACACAATGACTAATATTTCTATAAATATCATATAATAAAAAAATTCCTGTCTAGTAAATAAGCATAACTTTTAATTTAATTAGACATATTTAATTTTTATTATTTTCATCAGAATTAAATTTATTTCTGGATTCAATATTTTTACAACTAAACAGTTCAAAGATTATTATAACTGCTATTGACATTTTTAGAAGCATTATATACATTGTAATGAAGTAAATATCTTCTTAAATACAGTTAATACAGTTTTATTTTCATCTTATTATCCGTCATATTTTAATCTAAATAATAATTGTTTAATTATGAAAGATAACTTATTTCTTACACAATATAACTCTTCGAAATTAATCAAATTTTTTTTATTTTCTTATAATTTAATTAGCTACTTTATTCTCTTACGCAATCTTATACTAAATTTGTTAAATTTATTTCTTTAATGAATCTAATTTTTTTCTTCTTCTCATGATATATAATTCTTCTAAATTTATAAAATTTTCTCTTCATTTAAGCAAAGTTATATTATTTTTTCTAAAATCAATTTTCACGCAATTTATTTTTTTAAAAAAATATATTAATTTTTTTACTTTTTTTAAGTATGATTCTAAATTTCTACTATTACAATTCTTCTAAATTTATTAATTTGTTTTCTTTTAAGCGTGAAGTTAAATTATTTTCTTCACAATATTTTTTATTATTTCGAATAGCCAGGGATACAGAAGACCACTACACCACAAGGGGGTAGGAACAAAAACAAAAACAAACAAAATAAACAAAGTAAGGGGAAAAAAAATAAAATAAAAATGGCGATAAAAGTTTATGAGCCCATTAAGTTCCTGGCTTGTGAATAAAGGTCACACAAAGAGGAGATCTTTAGGGCTTCTTCACAATATAAAATCTTCGATTCTTTCGATTGATGTATAGCTTTTGTGTGTATACGAAACAAAAGTTGAAAGAAGTGAACTGAAAAATGATAAACAAATTTTGGGACTAACTGTAGCCCTTCATTGTTCTAATACGTTGATTAAAAAAAACAAGTTAAGACAGCTAGTATTATTAATTTCGTAATCTGTGTTCTTATTTATTCATAATATATTCTCATATAATGATATAATATTTTGATATTATCTGAAGCAAAAAATGCTTAAAGGTAGGATTAAATTAATTTGTTAGCCCCTAAGAAACGCTTTTGTTTTGGGAAGGCTTAATTGATACACTTTACATTTTTTTCAATTTTTAATATATAAATTCGACATTTTGAAGCCATATTCTATTTAGTGATTTTGCGGTTCTATCCTTAACACGTTAGCTCTTTACTATATTCTTTTATATAATATTTTATGACTTATATATAAAAACTCTTATGTTAAATCTAAATGCTTGGTTTCTTAGCCACTTATTATTATTCCACTTACTTAACTAATTATTATTTAACCTATTATTTTTCAAATATCTTAATTTATGGTTCCATCCATTATCAAGATAAATTTATCGTCTAGTTTTTATATTGTGAACTAAAATTTTGATTTACTACATTACGCAGATTAATTTTACTATCAAGTTTGCTTTCTGACAAACCGTGATATTTTGGACCCAATATTTTAATTTCTCAAATTTTTATTTCAAATTTTTATAAATTCTTTCAATAAAGTTAGATAGGAGGAAATTGCATTCAAATATACATTATCATTGAAATCTAAATTGAAAAATTCAGATAATATTTGATGTCTAAATGTGCTCTCTATTATATAGCTTTATTTTAAATTCTCTTTCAAGATCTTGATTTAGTCCAGAACTCATGACAACTTTACTCCAACCTACATTACCTCCTATTAGTTGATAAATTATTTTTATAAAGAAATTTTTTCAATTATGTTTACAAGATTTTAAAAGGCTTATTTTCCCTTCAGCTAGTAATGATAATTTCACAATATTTTATCTTCCAAATGTGGAACAGGTTATTAAAACTTTATCCCCATTCCTCCATATGAAATTAAATTTAATTGGTTTTTTTAAGTTAGCTGCAGTGCCAGTATCTTTTTAGCATAAATATCATGTATTAAATATAAAGAAATTTTCCAGATAATATTGAAACTTTATCAAGTAGTTTTTTGAAATAAATTAAATGAAAAAAAACTTCCGTAAATCCTTCTTCTCCAGTAACTAATTTGAAAAACCTCTTGGAGTCGTCCAGAAATCTTTACTTATACACCACCATTATTTTTGAATAAAAGATTACAAGTTTTTCTTATTATTTCTTTTTCTTATCAACATAATGTTTTGTTTAAAGCATCTTTTCAACTCTTAAGGAATTGCAATACTTTTCAATGGAACTCTTCAATGTCATTAGTTCCTTTTAACATTACAGCATTTTTTTCAAATTAAAGTTAATTGCCGAAATTCTAATCATGAATAGAATCTCTTACAATTCTGATAATTTTATATCTGGCAAGCATCAAAATCTCTCCAAGCTCAGAATAAATAAGACTTATTTTTTATAATCCTGTAGATCAGTAAGAAATTTAATTGTAAATATTTTTTTCCATGTTATAATTTCTATTATTTAAATCCATAACCAAGAGGACATCTCGGTCCTTTCTTTTTAATTTATCATCATAAATTAGATAATTAGCAGCCATTTATTTCATATACATCAAACTTTTAAATTATTAACTATTTTAATAATTTTATTCTTCATGTTTAATTATCATTTCTTTCTAACACTATAGTAAATCTTTTTGACTAATGAATTACCAATCTCCATTCAAATTATTTCAATCAATACAGTTCTCAGGATCTAATATGCCAATGTAAAACATTTTAAATTAATTACCAATTTTCTTTTTACTTACCTTACACATCCTACATCTATATCATAGGTTCTCAACCTTTTTTGAACTAGCGCCCCCTTTTCTAGTAAATATTTCAATATAGCCCCCCTCAATGCCAGAGAAATAAGAACGTTCGTAATACGTGGCGAAAACATTAATTAAATTTTAAAAAATATTCTAAAACTAATAGAATATATTTTGTCAATTTTTTTTTCTAAAGCACTCAATTTTTTTACTTACAAATCTGAAACAGCTATTGCCCCGAATGTATTTAAATATGTAGCATTATGTATTTTAGTACTAGATAGCATATTCTTGGAATTGAAACGCTACTGAATTTCTTCTTTATTTAAAAGAGAGAAATAAAATTTTTAGCTTATATATATATATATATATATATACCCAGTGGTGCACACAGGAATTTTTCAGGGGGGGTCCGGGGTCGAAAGTTCACCATACTTGTATCATGCTCCTTTTAATTTTGTCGATTTTCGGGAACAAAACACAGTAAAAAACTAGTTTTTGAATAAATAATTAGCATTAATTAATAACATTAATCATTAATAGAAAGTAATTAAATTTTACGTAGTATATACTTAGAATTATAATCAATCTGAAAAAAAAATCAAGGGCTTTGGAGGGGATCCGGACCCCCAGGATCCCCCTTGTGTGCGCTACTGTATATAACTGTTATGAAGACTGGCAAGGGTTTTGATGATACGAAGTAATCTATAATAAACTGTTATTTTCTAAATAAATTGACAGTTTCAGCCTGTGAAGAATCGCACGTTAATTCCTGGTTAACATTTTTAATTATATTTCTTGGATAATATATGAAATGAAATGCAGCAAACGAAACATTTTTCCTACTTCTCACAGACAGAAAAGTACTTTTGTTAACATTTAAAGCAGGCATTTCAAAAATGCGGCCCACAGAGATTTTTTGAAAGTTTTAAACATTTAAAAAATTTCCAATTTGAAATTTATTTGATCTCAAATTTTTAAAAGATTTTGTTTCCTATTCTTGTTTTAAAGAAATGCTATTTCATAACAGATATAAGTTTTAGATTAAAAGTTATTTTCAATATTTTATTAGAATTCATTTAATTTTACTTTAATAAATTAATTTTTATTAAATTTTAAAATGCTTTATGCATATTATTTACTAAAGTGAAACCAAGATTAATTCTAGGTATACGACCTTTGTTTCTCTTCCTTCATCTCTCCTTAGAGAACAACAGAGTGACTTCACCATAAGTGATTCCACCTATATTGATCAGGGAGACCAATATAGGTGTGTTTTATTTTTAAATTTAAAAAATGCACACATACAAACACAAGGCAATCAAGATAGAGTGTAATGTTTGCTCAATCTTTTGCGAATGAAAGTGGACTTTTGTTTTTACTCATATTAAACTAAAAATTTATTTAATCAAAATCTATTCATACTTCAAGAGCAATGTGTAAGAAAAGAGATTGATTGAAGAGGGAAATCGTATTTTTTCAAGAAAAAGGGGAACCGCAATATTTCTGTAGCCAAAACTAGAATAAAATATTATTTAGTCTAGAAATTCGAAATATCTCTTAGCCATACGTTCTTATTTGCAGATGTGACGATAATTTAAAAATAATTGTTGAACTCTTGGAATTATTCACATGCATAATACTAACACTGGAGCTGATATTTTTGATGCAGTTATGGAAGTTTTAAAGAAGTATAAGTTACCATTGTGGAAAAGTTGGCTTGTCTTGCAACTGATGGGGCACTTATGATTTCTGTTGGTACCTAGAATACTCCTACCTAGTTGGTATCTGTTGGTACCTAGAAGTCGCACTCTGTAAAACTCCCACCTCCTTTGTCTAACTCATACCGAGTGGACATACACGAGTGGACGGTTGTCTAGACTCTCTTGTGTCATAAAATACTTTCCTTACGAAAAATTACACTTATGTCAATTTTTCTCTCAAAAACTGAGCATTATCGACGTTGTTTTTAATGCTAACATACCACCACTTTTAAAACTAAATTCATGTCAAAAATTGAAAACATCATATTAAACGAATGGGATTCTTAAAGATTAATTTTATATCAATGAAAAAACTAGTTAATGCTCTTTTAATTATGTTTGTGTTCACATATTCGTATGAAAAGTTGTTTTCTCCAATGAACTTTGTAAAATCTTCTAATAGAAATAGACTTTTGACAGGGAATTAACTGCAAAATGCGTTAAACTTATGAATACGAAATTTGAAACTAATTTTAAAAAAAACCTTCTGAAAATAAACAGCAACATATTTCTCATTAAATACTTTATAATCAATTTTGTTATACATACATACATATATATATATATATATACTAATAAATAATACTAATAAATAATATTTCATAATATTTATTGTATGTAATTTTCGTTACTCCTTGTTCATTCAAACACTTATTGCAATTTGCACCAAAAATTTAAGAAATTTTAACCCCCCTAAAAATTTTTAAATTGTCAAACCACGCCCGTTTTTGCCCGTTAAGCGAATTGAATTTTAAAAATGTTTAATTTTAAAACTACTCAGTTAAAATTATTAAAACTTAACTCTGGTGCAAGTAGGTGTTAGTGATCTACGAGATAGTACTAAAAAAATAGGAACAAAATTTGACCCATGTCTCAAAAAGGTTCGCCATCCCTGATCTAAGTCTTCTACTGATTATAAATAGGAGCAGTGACGTAACGTATACCCCGCCTCGCGGGGGGACAAAGTCTATGTCACGTTACGGTTTTGCAATCCTTTGAAAGGTCTGGGGGTCCAAACCCAACTTTGCAGGGAGGCCCTAATGTTCTCCGTTCCGCCACTGAATAAGAGTACTAACTTTAGATGAACATGTGTTGTTTTTTAATGTATTTCGAATTGTTTCACAACAAATGCACCTTTGATATTAGTATATTTGTGGCTATTATTATTATGTTTGTGTATCTTGCGTTTTGCTTTAAGGTATCCGACTACGTTCGGAACTGGGATTTTAAAAAAGCGCATAAATGGATAATTTTTATGATATTTAGTGTCACTTAGATTGGAATATATGTATAAAATTGTTTTAAGGACATTTTGACAAAAACAATTAATTAAATACAAAATTTCGGGAAAAAATTAACTTAGAATAACCTTTTTTCAAAACGTTCTCCTTTTATAAAAAATTCTTCAATAATAATAATATTTTGCTTATAAAAAGTAAAGACTTCTCTCTCTCTCTCTCCAGAGAGCCTGAACTAAAAGTTTTCGAAAATTCACATTATTTTCAGTTACCATCAATTGAAATCATTATTGGCGTTTTTTTCTTAAAATTTCTTCCTTGTGTTGTAGTAAAATATGAATGAATCCACTTCCAAGTTATATATATTTCAAAAATTTTAGTTCAGCCTCTGTACAGAGGTCTGAGCGATATTCAGGCAAAATATTATTACAATAGACGCATTTTTCATAAAAGGAGAACATTTTGAAAATTGGTAATTCTATGTTAATTTTTTGTCAAAATATTTTACTTAAATAATACTTTATTGTAATAATATTCTTAGAACAATTTTATATACGTTTTCTAATCTAAGTGACACTAAATATCGTAAATATTATTCATTTATAGGCTTTTGCAAAATCTCGGTTCCGAATGTAGTCGGATACCTTAAATGCTGTCTTAAAAATGTAAGTTTATTTTATTATAGTTATGTATTTTAGTACATATTCCGTATTTATTATTAAGTTATATTAAATGTAGACTTTCCTCTTAGCTCACCACACCTATGCCACTGGGGGAACCGCAGCACCATGAAAACAATTAGAAGTAGACCGTAGACTGGAAAAGTCTGCCCATCCTTGCTTTGTAACATTAAAATTTTTCACGCTCAAATTGTTAGGCAGCAAAAAAATGAGAGTTAGTACTTATAATTAAGCTTAATTAAAAAAATTATATGAATTGGATTTGTGTATGATATCATTGCAGGTTAAAACTTGTAAAATTATTCAAGTTATCCTATTATTCTTCAAGAAAATCAGAATTTAAGGAAATATATTACGGATGTCATTTGTTGAATAAATGCATATTATTTATATGAGATCAACTGACAATATTATAATTAATGCAATGTTATGTGTTAAAATATTTTGTTTTTTTTTCCTTCATAAATGTTCAAGTTTTATATATAATTACTCGTGTAATTTACAGATAAACGTTATTTTGACCACCGTATTTAATTCTCTTCTAAATTTATTGACGTGGCTATATTTACTTTTAGAGATTTTGGTTATACAGTAGAACCCGTTTTTGTGCGGTAGATAGGGACCGCATAAAAATAACCACATATAAAATATATTCAAAAAATCCATAAATTCTTACATATAACAAGCAAATTCGTCAAAATTTTACAGATTTTTTTTTTTATGCAGTTGAGAGGGACTGCATAAAAAAAGTCACACTTAGAATATACACCAATCATTTACGAAATTTATGAGAAACTTCTTCCATGACAAAATAAATAATTAAGTTACACATGGAAATATTTTAAAAACATTAAGTTTCACATTGTATACATGGAGAAGTTTTCACACAAAATGCACATGCATAATTCACTGCTACTCATCGTAATCCAAAGCATTCATCTTCTTGTGATGAATTAGTTCAAAATCGCTTTCGTCACCTGAAGATACAATTTGAATTGATTTATTTTTTGGCACCATAAAGTAAAAGATAAGTTTTTGCTATCAAGGTCGGTTGGTCAGTTGCTTGTAAATGTCACGATAACCAGATATATGTGATCGAAGCTCTTTCTGAAATTTCATACTCCTTTCGGAATTGGTATCTATTTTAAGAAAATGCTTTCCCACTTTGTTGGAAAGATGTATCCCTGCATATATTTTATCCACTCACAAAGAATTTGTTTCTTCTTGTCCGTCTACATAATCTATCAAATTATTGGTAATGCCACAGTCATTTAAAGTTTCGTCTTCAATCAAGCGCGGGCTGTCGGCGCGTTGAGAGAAAGCAACTGAACGTGCATTGATGGGAAACTGTTTATAACGAATGAAGAGAGCATCTTGAAGTGTACATTGCAGTGGCGTAACGTACACCTCCACAACCCCGGGATTCTAGGGGACCCAAGGCATGACTGACGCCTTGTACGTATTTACCTAAATTATAAAATATTAAAGACAAAACCTGACTTACTTTGCAGGGGGGCTCTAACATTCTCTGTTACGCCACTGGTACATTGATAGAAAGCATTACATTGGTGCCAAAGTCGTTGAAATTCATTTACCACATGAAAAAAAATCGCACAGAAAAAACCGCACAAAAACAGGTTCTACTATATACACTCTGTCGCAAAAAAATATATGCACCCAGAAGAAATTGAGCTACATTCACGAAATTTGGTATGCATGTAGTGTATATGAAAATAAACAAATGATTAAAAATTCAGAACAAAATATCATTTTATTAAGCGGTTACAGCTTGCAAAAGGTTAAAAATCAGTAAGTAGTAAAGCCACCTCTGGCAGCTATACAAGCCGAAATTCGGCGTGGCATCGATTCAATTAGATCACTTTGACCCCCTGTGGAGGATCCTGCCATAGTCTTTGCATCTGCGCAGTTAATTCTCCCTGTATCTCGACGGCTGCAGTTGCCTTCCCAGCGCGTCCAGACATGCTCTATTGGCGAAAGATCTGGTGACCTGGCAGGCCATGGTAGGACGTCATATCCTTGAAGACATTGTTGGGAGAGTCGCGCAGTATGTGGACGAGCATTATCCTGTTGATAAATGGCACCTGGGCGACTTGATAGCATGGGTAGCACAATCGGCGTTAAAATATCGTCCACGTAAGCTGTCAAAGTGCCTTGAAGGACCACTAAAGATGATCGTGTGTCCCAAGAAATTGCTCCCCACACTGTCACACCTTGTGAAATTGCTGTATGCCGCTCGACAATAAATGCCGGATCGGACCGCTGGCCGGTGCGCCTCCAGACACGTGTGCGGTGGTCATCAGCACTGAGACTGAATCGGGATTCATCACTGAAGATGACACGTCTCCAGTCTGTCACACTCCAAGTTGAGGTCGGCAAAAATCCAGTCGACACTACCTATGATGTGGGGTCAGTGGTAAGCGTCTTAGCGGACGTCGGCTCCTCAAGCCAACTTCGGTCAGTCGTCTCCTTATGGTTTCTCTTGATGGCACTGGATGTCTGGAAGGAGGTAAGTGGCGTTGAATCGATGCTAGCGACGTTGTTGGTGCCGAAGTGGCCACTCTTCTGATTGCACGATCCTCGCGATCGCATTTGTGTTCCTGGGACGTCCTGACCCTCCGCGAACACTCTACCTTCTGTGATCCACTGTTGCCAACACCGAGCAACTACCATATCGCTCCGACCGAGGTGGCGGCCGATACGTCTATTCGACCAACCTGCTTCTTGAGGCCTATTATACGGCCCCTATCAAAGTCCGTCAGCTGCTCGTACTGCCGCCGGTTACGTCTTAGAGGCATCCTAAGTCTCAATATCGTCTATCAAAGTCATCAGATATTTCCCAGTTGCGCAACTAATATGCGCATAGCACACTTAGCCTTGTCTCATTGGCTTCGAAATTTTAATCATTTGCATATCTCTTACCAGACTACATTCTTGCCGAGTTTCGTGATTGTAGCTTGATTTCTTCTGGGTGCATATATTTTTTTGCGACAGAGTGTATATGTTTCACATTTTGCATCGATTATTTTTTTAAAAAGATCAAAACGACTGCTCTTATAAATAAGTAGCAATTTTAGGTGAAATCCATACTGGCCTGGTTTGATAAGGAGATTCAATAATAATCTGACTAAACTAAGAAATCCAGTCTGAGTGAAAAGACACGACTTACTACTATTACTACTAAGGAACGATAGCTTCTGTAGTAGTGCTTAAAACGTGGAATAGTTAAGCATGAACACATTTATTATAGTGTATAGCGTATATTTTATATTCTCAGGTAAAAAAAAAGGAGTGATAACCTCTGAAGAAAATGAAAGCAGATTTAAATATTAGGATATCGTTTTCCAATAAAATAGGTTGTTTGCATGTAGTATGTAAGAATAAAATGGTAATGATCCCCAACTCAGACACCAAATGCACAATTTCAAAGTCATTTTGCTAAAAGTCAACTATCTCAAAATTTAAAATGTTTTTTTTTTTTTTTTTTTTTTTTTGTAGAAATTACTTTAACTGAAATAATAACTAGGCCGTATTTTGCTTGACTACCCCTCAAATGAAAACTCATCTTTAGTTTCTTCAATAAGCATCTCTTCTTCAGTAAATAACTGATTAGATCTAAGCACTACAGAGAGAAGGCCAACGACATATCGCTTGTGGTTGATAAAATGCCCTCAATGCTTTGATCTAAGGAATCCCCCCTAATATATAGAATGAGTCTTATTTGATAATTCTCTACTATCATTGAAAACATTTATCAATTACTCATGATTAACATTTTATCGTATTTCGAGCTGGTCAGTTGTAATAGTAAATATTCTCAATTTTTGCTGTTTTAAAAAAAATTCGGATAAATTACTCTTATGGCCTTAAATATAAAATCCGTTGATCAGTGCCAATTTAAACTCATTTCGGGTCCTGGTTGCAAAAGATCTACAGACCCCCTTGCAACTTATAGAAAATGTGGTTAAGTTCAGGTTATCCGGGACCCTGGGCGCCCGCCCGAGGCGCCCAATGGATGAACTGGCACTGCCGTTGATTTTTGTTCGGAGTAAAAACATTAGAATTTTTTTGCACTTATAAGTGCTCTCTCACTATCATAGGATATGCTACAAAAAATTGATTAATGTCCATGAAGTATTATTGATAATTTCTTTTAGTATCTAGATATTTTCTCTGGATCGTTGCTTAGAAACAGAAATAGAAACAAAAAAAGTTTTTATAACTCACACGTACAGTGAATGAATACATTGTTTTGAAGATAACAATAAATAGGTTTGCTTATAAAAATTTTAATGTAAAATAATATTTAAAAGCATTTTTATTTTTTCCTTTCCAATTTTTATGTTAATTATCCTGTCCATTCAACATAAGTTAAATAAATTAACAATTTGATGTTTTCTCCTCCTCCATTAAATCTTGAGCCTCTGATATTTACTCTCTTAAAACTAATTTTCCTTTTTTGCGCTCTAAATAACAAAACGTTTATTGATCCCTGATATACTTGGATGCTGTAGTATGTCTCTTTCGACCTTTAGATTCGATGACCCCATATTGGGGGTGACGAATAGTAGAGTTATTTTTCTAGTGAAGCACTCTACTGTCGAAAACTAAACAATAAAGAACCTCTTCATTGTTTATTTGTCTATAGCTCTCACAGATGTGTCTTCAACATCAACTCCAGAATTAAGAATTCTAACTTGGAAGCATTCAAGTATGAAGAGACATTTGGTCACATTCGGATTTGTTTTGAACACAGGTAATGTTTTCCTATTTGACAGAAAATCGATCATTCTCGGTCTCTGAATTCTTTTCAAAAACAATAGACTACACAAGGGGGATGATTCAACTCCTCCTCCATAGTTCAATTGATTTTTAATCTTCAGCGTGAAGTTTACGCCTCGGAACTTTTCTCGACTCTTTTTTGTAAGCTATCATACCCCCTCCCCCATACAAGTAGTCCGTGAATGACAATGGCCATGCGTTGTCACTCGGTTAAGGGAAAAATTGACCTGGAGTGAAAGAACTCGCAAGGTGACCTTTGTTTGCTTCAATGCTCATTGGAATTTTCCCATTCAAACAGAACTTTTAAATTTCTTCGAAAAAGTGTGTTACCAAAAAAAAAAAAAGTTGGAATGAATAACTAAGAAATGAGATGGAATTTTTAAAAAAAAATGCCTAAATCAATGCCACTTATTTAGTGCTGTTATATATTTCAGCAAAAGAAATCTGAAAGATATCTGTATTTGTTACTTTTTTACAAATTTGCTTTTTTTTTTTTGCTTTTGAAAAAGCTCATGCAGATTTCTCAGTAGCTCCAAAGGTAGAATTTTTGCAATCTCTAGGTGTACAAAAAATAAATTTTTAAGCTTGAATGTCTTAAAGTTGAACCAATTGAACTTAATCATTTGATAAAGAGAATTTAGATACTTAAAGATTTATATTAAAGAATAGAATATTAAGATGATTTTGCTCTGTTTTACACTATATTTTAGTTAAATAATTCAAAAATTAAATTGATCCAAAGAACTTATTTTGAAATACATTTCCAATCTGTTTACTAATCCAGTCACGTTTTCTTCTCCAAAAAGTAAGACATTTCCCATTTGGAACAGAAATTGAATCCCTTAGATTACTTATCAATTTCTTTCTCATTAAGCATTAGACCTACTTTTTTTTTAATTTCATAAGATAAAAGGATTTTAATTTCAAGAAAGTGTTTTTTGATACCACTTCTATTGACAACAGATATCATAATTTTGAGCTGCAGTAAAGTGAAGAGGCCGACATCTGAGCTAGCATTTCCCTCTTCAAATTTCCACACTATGTAAATGGGAGGACTTCGACCCACGAGAGATTTAACTTTTATCAGCCCCTCTGCACGGTGGGTCTTCACCTAGGACTCGAACTCACGACGAATCAACGCAGGTTACGAGTTCGCAATTATGATCACTTGGTTTTTGTGGCCACTCCAAGAGAGTGAATGAGAAGTGCGTAATATGTTTGAAAAATATTATCAAGAAATAAGTATGTCTCCTGATACAATCAAAGTGAAGAGAGATGGGATGTTAAAATCAGGGCTTTGAACCGGAACTGAACCGAAAAGAAAAAAAAATGTGGATTTTATTTCAGCTCGATATATTTTCAGTCATTTTGTTACTGTAATCACACACACAACTTATCAATATTTTCTAATTTAACGTCAACCATAAAACTATCATCATTAGATGTACATTGCTTCTCCATTTTCTGTTTTGATGTTTACTAGTACTTTTCTGTTTCAGTTTCGCATGAAACTACTTGTAGAAGGTTTATTTAATTCTTTTGAATGAACTAGAAGTATAGCTAATTTTTTTAGAAAAATATCTGTCTGAGTTATATTTTTTGCATCTCAGCATGTGATCATCCACAGATGTTTGTATAGACCAGGCATGTCAAATACGCGGCCTGCCGAGACTTTTTGAAAACTTTAAACATTTAAAATTTTTCCATTTTGAAATTTACTTAATGTCAACTTTAAAAAAAAATTTGTTACCTATTCTTGTTTAAAGGAAATCCTAATATTCCTAATCCTATAATTTTAATATTTTATTAAAATTCATTTAATTTTACTGTAATAGATTAATTTTTATTAAATTTTTAAATGCATTTATGCATATTATTTACTAAAGTGGAACCAAGCTTAATTCTGTGTATGCGACATTATTTCTCTTTCTTCATCTCTCCTTGGAGGACGAACAGAGTGACTTCACCATAGGTGTGTCTAGGGCCAGACAAACCGGACCCCTGCCCAGGGCGGCAAATTTTAAGGGAGGCAATTGGATCAAATTTGGAAAATATTTTATGTTACAAAAAATTTGATATACTTTCTGAAATATTATTGGGTGTGAATTTGGTATTTCATTTAAAGTATCCGACTGCGTTCGGAACCATGATTTTAAAAAAGCGCATAGATGGATAATTTTCATGATATTTAGTGTCACTCAGATTAGAATACATTCATAAAATTGTTTTAAGGATATTTTTTGACAAAAAAATTTATTTAAATATAATATTTTGGCAAAAATAAACTTAGAATAATCTTTTTTCCAAATGTTCTCCTTTTGTGAAAAATGGTTCTATTAGAATAATATTTTGCCTGTATATAGCTCAGACCTCTCTACAGAGGCTCAACAAGAATTTTTGAAAAATTCACATTATTTTCAGAGTTACCACCAATTGAAACAATTATCGGCGTTTTTTTTCTTAAAATTGCTCCCCTCTGTTGTTGTAAAATATGAATAAACCCACTTCTAAGTTATATATTTCAAAAATTCTAGTTGAGCCTCTGAACAAAGGTCTGAGCTATATACAGGCAAAATATTTTTTAATAGAAGCATTTTTCACAAAAGGAGAACATTTGGAAAAAAGATTATTCTAAGTTAAATTTTTGCCAAAATATTGTGTTGGCGCATGCGCGCCAACGTCATGCGCACAAATACAAATATTCTTCCTTGCCGCGCTGTGCCGGCAGATGAGAACTTTCTGTGGAACGATATAGACGAGAAAATTTCTCTTTAGCATTAATATAGGACGTATTAACGTGAGCATTAATATAGGACTCTAATACTCGAAGCTCACAATAAAAAAAATAATTAAAATTTGCTGCGTTTGTAAATAGCATATATATGTTGTGGGGTTAAATAAAAAAAGTAAAAAAAGAAATAAGCGTGGCTGGTCCATCGATGCAACAAAAACAAACTAAAAATAAACATTCTGGTTCCGCCCGTGCCAGGAGCGATCAATGGACTATGGATATGCAAAACAGATTAAAAAGTACCTTGGAAGGTAAAATAAGCAAAATTCAAACGTTCATTGAAAGTGCCAACGAGGAAACCGATTTGGTTGAAATAAAAGTAAAGCTAAGAAGTCTGATTCAACTGCAAAAAAATGTGGAGAAACTTCGCAACAACTGTTACGCCATTCCGAATGTGAAAGATGCAGAATTAACTGCCATCGACGAAGATCTCCATCTTCTTGAAGTCCGCCTTGAGTCATTAGAGGTAAGAATTGAAACTATTCTTAATTCCTCTAAGAAATCAAGTTCTGGGGCAGTAATGAAAACAAATGATAATTTCGAAATAAAAACTAAATTACCTCCTTTAGTTTTACCCGAGTTCTCGGGAAAATACGAAGAATTTAGCTCATTTAAAATCCAATTTGACGATCTGATCACAAATAACATACTACTGAGTGAATCTCAGAAGCTATACTATCTCAGATCGTGTTTAACTCATGAAGTTAATTATTTATGCAGTAATTTTGATAATTTTGATTCCTTATATGAATTTTTAGAAAATAGATACAAAAAGGAACGATTAATAATCAATATTCATATTCAAAATATTTTGAAGCTTGAAAAATACAAAATGAAAATTCCACAGAAATTAGAAATATGATTGATTGCGTTCAAAAAAATTTACGAGCATTAAAAGTACTTAAATATGAGCAAAATAAATTATCCGATGTTTTACTTATTAATATTCTAGTTGAGAAACTTGATAGAGAATCGAGAAGAAATTTTGAATTATCACATAAATCCAAAACCGTTCCTACATTTCAAGAATTTATTGAATTCTTAGAACAACGGGAATCCGTTTTATTGTCTGTATCTGTTGATAGAAATGCTAAAGTGAACCCAAATAAAATGTATGCCAACAATTCTAAGCCAAAAGCTTTCATAGTAAACGAAAATAAAAACAAAAATTGTATAGTGTGTAAGTCACAACATCCAATATATAAATGTCCTACTTTTTTTAAAATTCAGTATTGACGAAAGACTAAAATTCATTCGCAAACACAAACTTTGTAATTTGTGTTTAAAATCTAACCATATTCAAATTAATTGTCTTTCCAAATATCGATGCAAATGCGGTGATTCACACAGTTATTTTATTTGTACTCGAAATTCTAGTAAATCGAAAATAAAAAATCCTTTAGATAACGGAAATGAAAAAGAATATTGCGAAACAGTTAACAAGAATTCTAATCCGAATAATCCGGCATCAGTGTTGAGTAATAACACATGGCCCGATCAAATAAATAAAAAAATGTTGTGTTTTCAACAGCAAAAATATATGTTCGCAGAGCAAATAATCAAAAAAAATAAAATTAAGAGCTATACTCGATTCCGCGAGCAATATTTGTGTACTCACAGAAAGAATGAGTAATTGTTTAGTAATAAAAAAGGAAAAAATAAAGACACCAGTATCCGGTTTAAATGGATTATCACAGAACATAAAATGGAAATTAAAAACAATTATTTCAAACGAAGATAGCAGTTTTGCTGAACCAGTAGATTTCTTGATTGTAGACAAAATAACTGAATTTACACCCTCCTCAAGTTTAGATATTTCCTAGGTGGAAATTCCAAAGTTTTTAACGTTAGATGACAAATCGTTTTATGAAGCAAACGAAGTTCACCCTTTGATTAGCGCTGATATATTTTTTAAAGTTTTAAAACAGAATACGTATAAAGTAAATGAAGAGTTGTTTTTCAAAGAAAGCGAATTTGGTTGGATTGCGTGTGGTAAACTTAAAGAAACACAAATTAATAAACAAGGACAGTGTTTTTTACTATACAATGACTCTATTCAAGATACTTTAGAATTATTTTTTGATTTAGAGGGTTTGGGGATACGAGATGATCCAGTTCTTCATGAAAGGGATCAAGCTATAGAAATTTTTAAAGAAACTGTTGAATTCGAAAAAGGCCGTTATATCGTGCAACTTCCCTTTAGAAAATCCTATAATGAATTGTCCGATAATTATCCCCTAGCTAAACAACGTTTCCAAAATTTATGGAGAAGATTTGGTCATGATTCGGAATTATATCAGCAATACCGTGAAATCATTCGCGATTACACAGAACAGGGTATTATAGAAGAAGTTAAAACCAAAATTATAGATAACAAGTTAAAAAGACCTGTATATTATTTACCTCATCAGGCCGTAAGAAAAGACGGTCGCTTAGCATCAAAAACAAGAATTGTATTTGACGCTGGAAGTCATCAAAATAATGAACTCTCATTAAAGGATTGTTTATGGCAAGGAATTAATTTAAATCCTAATCTCTTAGACATATTAATTAATTTTAGATTGAATGCAATAGCCTTTTGTTCTGATATTAAACAAGTTTTCTTACAAATTTGTCTTGCTAACGAACACAAAGATGCTGTTCGATTTCTCTGAAGTAATGACGAACCATGTGTTCATAAAAAGCCAAAACTACAGGTATACCGTTTTAATCGAGTAAATTTTGGTGTTAGTTCAAGTCCATTTCTTCTGGCAGCCATATATTTGAGTACTAAGTCAAGGAATGGAATTTCTGTTAAACTTGTGACTTCAAAAAGCCGTGTAACACCATTAAACTGTGTAACCCTGCCCAGACTAGCATTACTTGGAGCTCTAGTCGCTGCTCGTCTGGCATCTAAGGTGAAAAACATCGTGAATCTTAAAAGATCCTGTTTACAATATCACTGGACTGATTCCAAAATAGTTCTGTTTTGGATAAAGGGTAACAAAACCCGATGTAAACAATTCGTTGCTAACCGAGTCAACGAAATAACCAGCCTAACAGATCCCCACTCATGGTACCATTGTGCTGGTAAGGAAAACCTAGCAGACTTCCTCTCTCGTGGACTGAGCGCTGACTGTCTGGTGTCAAATTCCAGGTGGTGGACAGGTGCAGAATTTTTGTCCGATTCTGAATTTCCTAAAAACTTTCAGCAAGTGGTTCCTGAGTTAGACTAACTCACCGAACATGAGAAAGAGACTGTAGTTCAAGAAAGGAAAAAATTGCCTGAAGCTGACAGAAGTGAAGAGACTGTCTTGTTGAATAGCGATTCCTCTAGCATCCTTGATGAACTTTTAGAACTTTCTAATAATTTCAAAGTTATTAATATTTTGTCTTATATTTTCAGATTCAACTACAACTGTAGGAATAAGTCCAAAAAGGTTGGACCTCTAACTGTAGCCGAATTCAAGGAGTCAGAAATTAAATTGATTAAGCATGCTCAAAGATCCTTGTTTGATAAAAAAGAAATTCCAAGTAGTATTTCTAATTTATTTTTCATTTGTAGATGGGGAAGGAATAGTTCGAGTAGGTGGAAAATTAGAAAATGCTTCTGTGCCATATCTCCATAAGCATCCTGTGATTTTACCAAAATGTTCAAAATTAAGTAAACTTTATTTTAACAGCTTGCATACAAGACTCTTTCACGTTGGCCCACAGGGATTGTTAAATGCTGTACGACAAAAATTTTGGCCTTTGAGCGGTCGTAGCATAGCTCGTAAAACCGTTCATCAATGTGTGACATGCTTCAAAAGCAGACCCATTCTCTCTTCACAAATTATGGGTAATTTGCCCAGTGAAAGAGTAAACATATCGAGCCCATTTACTATTGCTGGACTTGATTTATGCGCTCCCTTTTTAGTCAAATATAAAAATCAGAGAAAGGGAACTCTAAATAAAGTGTACATTTGCGTTTGCATATGTTTTTTCTACGAAAGCCATCCATCTCGAGTTATTATCGGATCTCACTTCCGATGCTTTGATAGCAACGCTTAAAGGTTTTACTAGTAGACAGGGTAAATGCTCCAAAATTTACACAGATAACGCTACTAATTTCGTGGGAGCAAACTCCATATTAAAGAAATTTCATAAATTAATTAATTTTCCGGATGAAAATTTAGCTAAATATTTCGTGTCAGAAAATATTGATTGGAAATTTATACCTCCCAAGGAGGTATACTTCGGAGGTCTTTGGGAGGCAGGTGTAAAATCTGTGAAGCACCATCTTAAAAGAGCAATAGGAAATCTTCACTTTACCTTTGAAAAATTTGAATTTATAATGATTTAGGTAGAGGGAATATTAAATTCGCGTCCACTGACTCCCCTCAGTAGCGACGCAGATAACTTCGTTGTTTTGACCCCTGGTCACTTTTTGATAGGGAGATCTATAACATCAATACCTCAGCCAAATTTAATAGATGTAAATGAAAATCGTCTCAGTCGATGGGAAAAGATTACCAAGGTTGTGCAACGCACATGGAAAAAATGGAAATCTGATTATTTGAATGCACTGCAAGCTAGATCGAAATGGATAACTGAAAAAAATGATCTAATGATTAGTCAAATGGTTTTAATCAAAGAGGATTTCTTACCTATAAATACTTGGCCTTTAGGTCGAATCTTAGAAGTATATCATGGGTCAGATGGAAAAGTGAGAGCTGTCAAGGTTAAGACTACACGGTACCCTTTTTCAAAAAAAATTTTTGGAGACAGTTACAGTAAAAATAATTGATGTTTTATATTTAGATTATATTATTAAGCTGATTCTGTAAGCAAAAAGTCAGGTTGACCAGCCATTATTTTACAATTTTAAAAAATTAGGAGTTTTTGAAGTTTTTTCAAACTCTTATAAAATAATCAATTTTTAAAATTTTTTAGTAATTTTAAGTTATTTATGATTCTTAGGTTATTACAAACAATATTTAGTATGGATTTGAAAATCTATTCCCTTGTTGATTTTTAATAATTATTTTTCTAGAAAAACCTGGAAAAAACACGAAATTTTTAAAATATCAACTTTAGCATTTTTTTGAAAAATAACTAGAGTTCTCAACCCTAAATCCATACTACCTTTTATAGAACATACATTTGGGAGTATTTACAAAAAAATTCAAGGCTCTATCTTGAACAGGAAAAAAGCCTTAGGGATTAGAAAACACTTATACCTTCAGAATTAAAAGTCTGAGAAAAACGCATTTAAAGTTTGTATAGTCATAAAACAAAAACTTATAATGCCCGTAAAACTCTAATTTTTTAATATGTTTTTTTTCCAATATATGTTCTACATTAAAACACTATTTTTATTAAATATGACTGAAAATTATATTTTTAATTCAAAATATATTTTTGCATAATATTGATAGCATTTGTTAAGACGTCAGTTTATTCAGCTTTATCTTAACCTAATATTTCACAAAAGTTTTGAAACACGAAGCATTTATGTACAAAATAATAATGATACTAAGATAAAAATAGTCAGGTTTGCTCATAAAATTTAATTTTTTTTTTCAGTTTTAAATTGGGGCAGTTTAAGAAGTTTTAGCTCTTGTCGTACGACTTTAAAATACTAAAGTATAGTACTACAATATGTTTAGTATAATGTAGTTTGGTACATCAAGGAAATATATTCAGTTATATCTGCAGCATTTGAATTCAGAATACACTTGTATTCGGAAGTCTAATTGCAGAATCAGCTGAGCACTGATTTTTAGATACATCATTTTCAGTAATATTCCATCTCTTCGAAATATTGTTTCTCACAGAAACCCAAAACGCATTTGCCATGACATTTTCTCTACAGAAAAAAATTAATGATAAAGCTTTTAAATTATATAAACTATTTTTAAAGCGAAAATTGGCCATGAAATTAATCTTTATTAATTAATTATGAGAACTCAAAAAACTCAAAACATAATCAAGCAGAAATGATTTTAGTAATGAGAATTGGAATTAATAACCATTTCAAACTAAAAATTCAAAAATATTTTTAATTCATCCAACTTCAGTGTGAAAAAATGCTTTAAAAGGAAACCGAAACCAAAACCATAGCTCATAAAACTTCAGATATCTTAAAAACTAATTTGCTAACAGATCTGAAATTTCGTGGCAAGCATCTCAATGATATGGGCCACCAAAACATGCAAAAAAAAATTGTTCGGTAAAAATGAAATTTTTAGAGGGTACTGTGTAGCCTTAAAACTCAATCAGGAGAATTTTAAAGAGCTATTTAAAAACTAGCTGTTCTCTCAATTGATACTAATTAAATTTTGTGTATATGTATTGCTATATTATATTTCATTTGTGTAAAATTGTTGTGTGACTTAACTTTATTATTACATTTTAATCGTTGTAATCACTTTATTTAATAACGTGCTAAAATTATATATATTGTGCTAATTATGATATTTGTAAGTTCTTGCACGTGAACATGGCAAGGCCGGGCGGGATGTTGGGGCATGCGCGCCAACGTCGCGCACAAATGCAAATATTCTTCCTTGCCGCGCTGTGCCGGCGGATGAGAAATTTCTGTGGAACGATATAGACGAGAAAATTTCTCTTAAATACTCAGACGTGAGCATTAATATAGGACTCTAATACTCGAAGCTCACAATAAAAAAATAATTAAAATTTGCTACGCTTGTAAATAGCATATAAATGTTGTGTGGTTAAATAAAAAAAGTAAAAAAAGAAATAAGCGTGGCTGGTCCGTCGATGAAACAAAAACAAACTAAAAATAAACATATTGTATCTAAATAAAATTTTTTTTGTCAAAATGCCCTTAAAACAATTTTATACATATATTCTAATCTAAGTGACACTAAATATCATGAAAATTATCCATTTATGCGCTTTTGAAAATCATGGTTCCGAACGTAGTCGGATACCTTAACGTATCTTATTTCCTTATTTTGTACTCTGTATTAAACCTACAGAGTACAGTATCAGTTTTATTTTACTTTGAAACACTTGAAGGGTTCGAGGTGGGAGTATATGTCAAATTATGAAAGTTGATATATTTACTCAACTTTCACTAGTAACTTTCTCCCACCCAGTAATAGGGTCACAACGGACATTCCTTTTACCCATGCAATGCTGAAGGGGACACGGGCTATAAGAGTTTTTTAGTAGATAGAGAGCCACAGGAGATGTTTTATTTTAGTCTTGAGTGTAGTTACTATAAGTTAAAACAAAAGCGCTTGTGATCCCCACCATGAGTAAACTTCTTTTCGAAGAAATTGGCCTGCAGAAACGAGCTACTTCTTTTCTTTCATTTTACTCGTTTGAAATCAAAACAGAGGTGTAGCTATCACAGTATCAATCATACGGGGCTCCAAAATGTGTAAGCAAAACATCGTAATATGTAAAGCAGCCACCAACTCCCCCCACAAAATCCCCAAGGAATTTGGATACAAGACCCACTCAGTACTAGCTACGCCAGTGAATCATAATGAGCAATTAAGTGCTTAATTTCGAATTATTTTGAATTTTTTAGATTATTAGAATTACACTCATTGACAAAATAATTAGCGCTACAAGAAAGAGACGTCAAAATGAAACAAAATTTTACATACGTATTGACTACTTTGATAAAAGTAAATGATTAGAAAATCAAAGAAAAAGGATCCTTTATTTCAGAGAAAAAGGCGAAAGAACGGAGGATTTAATATTCTGTTGAACCCCTCCAGCGCGAATGCACGATGCGATACGATCGGGCATTGAGGCGTACAAGTTCTGCATGATGCCTTGAGACATTTCGTTCCATATTTGCTGTAACCTTGCCTCTAGTTCGTTCAAACTCTTGGGTTGCCAAATCGCCATCCCAAATGATCCCAGATATACCCAACTCTGGGGATCGTGCAGGACAAGGTAGGGTAGTAACAGTGCAGAGACAGTCTTGTGACACCCTTGCCGTGTGAGGCCGAGCAGTATCTTGTTGATAAATGGCTCCTGGGAGCCGTTGCATAAGTGGCAACACATGTGGTTGCAGGATGTCACGGACATACCGCTGGGCTTGTGACGAGCTCATCGCGTTTTCAACTAAAAACTCCTCTTGGGTTTTTTGGGGCCGAAAAAGGCAAATTCCTTCCAAACAAATCCTTAAGCGAAGCGTGAGTATGCAAATTAGGAACCTTTTAAATAGCAGAAGTTTAACTAAGCGTATGGCCTACGGGAAAGTGATTATGCTAGTCTGAGTTTAAGCGCGTAAACTGAAGTCAGAGAAGTAAGCCATTACTCTAGTGTGAAGCTATCCGTGACAGAACGATCAAGTCAAGGTGAATACTATTCCACGCCAGATCAAGAAAAGATACTTAGGATCCGAGAGGATTGTTATTAACCAAGAGATTAAGGTAGGATAAGTCTATTATCCATTAGGAACTGTGTATAAATTGAGATTAGGAATAGGCGGAAATATAGTGATTAAAGTCGCGCTTATTTGGTAATACGAATTGTGTGTTTTCTCACCTCAGATCCGCTAAGTTAAAATATAAATATTATCATTGTTAGTGTTTAAGTTAAGATCTTAATAAAGATATATTAAGATCATGGCAACGCCTGGTTCTTCATTCACTCAAACACCTCTAGGTCACGAAGATAACTTAGAAGTAAGGCATCACCCACGGTCGAATACTTACAGGCTGTCAAGGTGCTACGGATCAATACTAGGGGTGACTGTGTATTGAAGGCAATGGCACCCCATACCATCACATCGTGGGAGTGGTGTGTCGCTGTAAAGCAAAGGCAGGACTGAGGCGTTCACCACGGGATCTCCACACACGAACACGATTGTCATCACTGCTGAGATTGAATCTGGATTCGTCACTAAAGACGACCTGCTGCAATCCAGTTTCCTCGTACACGGCACCACTCCAAATGGACAAGTCGATGGGTGTCAAGGCAGCGCACGTAATGGGTGCCGCGATCCTAAATGTCTTTCAGACAGGTGCCTTCGTATGGTTCGAGAAGATACAGGGGCCCCTAGTGAAAGTGCTACATGTGCCTGGATGGCGGCCGATGAAACAGTTGGCTCTACGCGTGCATTTCTTACGATGTGGTAGTCTTCTCGACGACTGGTTTGTCGAGATCGTCCTGAGTCTGGTTTTCGTGTAAATGACATCTCTCGTATCCACTGGTCCCAACACCTCCTCACAACACAATCAGAGTGGCATAATTGACGAGCTACTCGCCTAGCTGACCACCCAGCTTCCTTCATGCCGATGATTCTCCCCCTCTCAAACTGTGACAGCTGCTCATATTGTCTTTGAAAACGGCGTAATGGCATGTCTACTTCAGCTCTTCCTTTGTGAATGATTCTGCTCGCTCAAACAAGCTTTGGTTACGTGTTTTATATTCCACGGAGAAAGACGTTGAACACCCCCTACTGGCTATACGTGATGCGCAATCACGCTGCATTTCTAATCATTTGCATATCTCCTCTACGTGTACCTCCATGCCTAGTTTCGTTACGATCCCGCAATTATTTCTTGCTGCGCTAATTTTTTTGTTCATGAGTATATATATATAAATTATAATTTTTTTTCTTTGGGAAGAGGGGCGGCATTTTCCATTTTTGTCTGGGGTGGCAAAACAGCTAGAGCCGGCCCTGATGTGAGTCACCACAGACACCAATATAGGTGTAATTTATTCTTAAGTTTAAGAAACGCACACACTAACACATGGCAATCAAGATAGAGTGTAATGTTTGCTCAATCTTTTGCGGATGAAAGTGGATATTAAACTCATAAACTCATATTAAACTAAATTACTCATATTACTCATTATTACTCATATTAAACTAAAAATTTATTTAATAAAAATATATTCATACTTCAAGAGCAATATGTAAGAAAAGAGATGGATTGAAGAGGAAAATCGTATTTTTTCAAGAAAAAGGAGAACTACAATATTTCTGTATCCAAAGCTAGAATAAAATGTTATTTAGTCTAGAAATTCGTAATAACACTTAGCCGTCCGTTCTTATTCGCAGATGCGACGATAGTTTAAAAATAATTGATAAACTCTTGGAATTATTCATTTGTATAATACAAACACTGGCGCTGATATTTTGGATGCAGTTATGGAAGTTTTGAATAAGTATAAGTCACATACCATTGTGGAAAAGGTGGCTTGTCTTGCAACTAATGGTGCACTTATAATTTCTGATGGTACTTAGTATACTCCTACATAGAGTTGGTACCTAGTAGCAGGGCCGATCCTAGGGTGTCGACCGCCTTCGTGCAAAGACCAAATGTGCCACCCCTCTAGAGAATGTTTCATATTTTGACTAATACTTAACTTTTAAACTATAAGCTCCTGTACTTGTATTAAAGTAAAAAGTAAAACATTTTTGGGGGCCAGCTTATAGGTCATAATAGCGACAAAATACTTTAATTATATAATAATCAAACAAGAATACTACCTTTAGAATAAACATAGACATTTTATAATTAGAAATATAAAATAACTGTATTTACTCAGATAAATACAATTTAATTATAATAAAAAAGTACTAAACCATAAATCTCGTGTAGCGGGTGAGTGCGTGAATATTAGCGTTGCACTGTACAGCTACACGAGGGCTTTTGACGACGGACCACATAATTGTGAACCATGGTCAAGTGACATGGATGATACCTGAGCTCTCACCCCCTCTCCTAACTACCACATCACACCAACGAGAGGACGTTTCAGCTCTCGACAGATTTAACGTGTATCGCTGCCCTACACGGCCTCGTGTAACTGAAAGTATGCGTAAATCAGTTATTATACAAAGAGGTGACGGGTCTATCCACGTGCGTGTTTTCTTAAAGTATTAATCCTCTTGGGAAATAATGGGTCTTTAAAAATTATTATATTATATAAAGCTTTCTTCCCCGAAGAAGAAGTGAGCGCGTGCAAATTAAGACTTGTATATAAAGTTAAAACTTTCATGTTGGGAAAGAGAGATAGGGTAGACTACTAACGAAAGCAGTGATTAATTAAACTTGAAATGAGAAGTAGATATTTAGTTGCTGATAATTTTAGTATCTATAGTGACGATCTGTCACTTTAGAATTAAGCTAGATTAGGTACCTAGGAGGTAAAAGCCCTTGAATAGACTTAAGTGTGTTCTAATTATTTAAAGTCCTCTCATATGTCACGTACCACGTTAATTGCTCTCCATACTTGATAATTGGGTGCAACTCTTAACTTTGGTTAATTTAATTTGTATTGTTGTTGGTACTGTGAATAAATTGAGTTATTTTGAATATGACTAGTCTTCGTTTCGTTTCTCCCATACCTTTAGACGCGTCGGGCAGACCTTTACAAAGACTACCTAATAATTAACTGAAAAATAACTTTTCTGGCTTTCTGATAAGACTGAATGTACTCGTAATTTTCGGGGGGGGGGGATGGTATAAACGTGTCATTCATGCGGAACCTTTTTTTCTTAGTCTTAAATTTCTAAGAATACGATACTCTATTATTCAAGAAAATATAAGCAGCGTTCCGTATAGCAATTCATATAATAAAGAAAAAAAGTAAGCACCTATTTCATGGAAAAGAATTATTTATTTATTTTTTTATAATGGGAACATTATTACGATCACTGAAAAAAAGAGGATTTTATAGTAATTTATCACTGTCAAAGATCGCTTGAACTAAGTAAACAAACCTGGTTCGCTCGCATCTTTTTCCCAGAATCGGGGTTGAAATTTAAAACAAACACTACAACAGTTCACGCACCATGAAAAGAAAACGGCATTGCTTACAAAAATTATTCAAGCGTAAACCTGCAATTCCGTAAACGGTTGAATTCATTGGGATATTTTCTGCTTAATGTGAATTTATGTGCCTACCGTAAGTGTATGGGTGAATTGATTCAAATTATTCTCGAGTGAAATTCAACCACCATGACAAGTCAGGTAATTGTTTCTTTACCACCTGTGGGTTTTGCGACTTTTTTCATGCTGAGAAACGCGTTGTCTGTCCCAATCCACTGTCTATTTTAACTTTTGATTAAAAAAAATTTTTTTTTGAGAATCTCAAATAAAAAGGCTCGTGAGAACGTCAGGTTTTTGGATTTGCTTTTAGACGAGAAAAGCTAATTTTCCCAGCCCGAAGAAATTATTGTGCTTCTAGAATCGGCTTTGTTCGATTTATGTATAAAAATCGATTGGAGCGGGGGGACTGATAGATTAGATTAAGATTGCTTTTAAGTAACGTTCACATGAAAGTTAGAGCAAAATAGATTTTAAAACGTATAGTGAGATGCGTTTAACGCGAAAACAATTAAGACGAAATAATGCAACGGTCCTGGCAAACTCCTACGTATTTCCACGCATTTTTTCTATTAACACGAAACGAAAATTGCTTACACGAAAAGATCTCCCTTCTGGGATTGAACCAAATACGGAAAATACCGGCCGGTTTGGACTGTCCTATTGTATTATTGGAAGAATTCATTGCAGTAGAGGATATTGTGTGTACAGCCCCAATTATGGCAGACAGACATTTTGTAGTTCGTTCATAGTTCAAAAAATATTTTTGATGCAGATTCCGACGAAGAAAATGAATAATGCAGTTCCTGTTCCCATAACATCCGAAATGAGGAACGCCATGAAAAGTATGCGCAGATGCACATTGCAGTGATGAAATGAATAACAAAATGGACAATATCGAACAATTTGTTGACAATCTGATGCTAGAGAAAACACACGATGCAAAAAAAAATTATTTGTCCAAAAACTCAAATAATGTTTTGTTTTTCAAAAAATATCTTGTGTTAAATATATGCATTTATGCATGTCTATTTCATTAAAATAAACTTTAATAAACTTAATGCATATTGTTGATACATCGTTTTTTTTTGGCAATAACAGGAAATTCTTTCAACATGGAAAAATATTTCAGTCCCATCAGTTTCGAGTTAAGCGATTTTCACTGTACACGAAAGATATTTAAAAAAAATTATAGTAGTTACCTAACATAACTATTGTAGTAGTTATAGCTAACTGAATGAAAATTTTTAATTAAAGTTACTTTAAAAGCTTGTAAGTATAGGTATTTAGGCTGTGATAGTTTTTCTATGCTTATTTTGAAAGCGTTTTGAAGCGACATTTGACTTCTTGGTCTACATTATTTTTTCTATTTCACTTATAGATAAGTTTCTATCCCTGGTAGTTTTCCACCACTAAGAATTTTTTCTTACAACTAAGCCATGGCTGTTCATCTCATGATTGGCAGTGTCTTTGCTTGCAATGTGCACTCATGTCCATAAATTAAGGATAATTCAGAATCACGCAGAAATTGAACTCTAAAAAAAATTTCACCTGTAGAACTATCACACATATCTTGAAGAAAAATATGCAAATTACAGGAAACCACAAGATGTCACGGATAGTACGTCACAATGACGAGAGTGTAAGAGAGGGGTATATAAGGAATGGTTGCAAAGAAGTAAAATTGTTCACAAGTGCTTTAAAAGCCTTTCAGTGCAATAACCGCATAGTTATGGTAGAAAGGAAGCATTTGGATGATTTTTTACGCGGTAGAAATATTGGACGACTGGAATGTGGACGTACCCAGCTGGAAGTATCCGAAGAACTTGGAATCGCCCAGAGTGTCATCTCCAGGCTTTGGCAACGATTCCAAGATGATGGTAATGTGAGTAGATGTTACAGCACAGGTCGCCCCCGAGTTACAGCGCCGAATGAGAACCTGTATATATATATATATATATATATATATATATATATATATATATATATATATATATATATATATATATATTTGGCAGTTACTGCCAAAAGAAACAGACGGAGCACAGCATCAGACCTGTCTCGTCAGCTCTCTTCAGCTACCGGTATGACAGTTTCAAGGCAGACCGTGTACAGACGCTTAGGGCACATTGGTCTATATGCTCGTAGTCCTGTCAGATGTGTTCCACTTACCGAAACTCACTGTCGCCTGCGATTAACCTGGAGAAGAGAGCATGCATTGTAGACGCCTCAACAGTGGTCTTGTGTGATGTTTTCCGACGAATCCAGGTTTAGTTTGCAGTCTGATTCTCGCCGGACTTTAATATGGAGAGCGCCAGGTACCCGTTATCACCAAGAGAACACCATTGAATGACACCGTTACGGTGGTGCAGGATGGCTCGTTTGGGGAGGAATTATTCTTGGTTCCAGAACTGACCTGCATGTTCAGAGTTTAACGATGATAGGCCACATCTATCGGGATGTCATTCTGGAACAACATGTACGTTTGTTTCAGGGCGCCTTGGGTGCTGAATTTCTCTTTATGGATGACAACACCCGTCATCACCGTACAAACATTGTAGACGAATGCCTTCAATCGGAGGATATCACCCGTATGGTTTGGCCAGCATACTCACCGGACTTAAATCCAATTGAGCATGTGTGGGATATGCTTGGCCGACGAATTGCAGCCCGTCAACCCTCTCCCACCTGTCTACCGGAACTTCGGAGGGCATTACTTAATGAGTGGTGTAATATTCCCCAAGATCAGATTGATAATTTGATACTCAGCATGCCTAGGCGTTGTAAGGCCTGTATTGCATCGTCTGAGAGACATACTCCGTATTAACCATCACACTAACTATGTTATACTGTCTTTTGTAAATAGGTTCTTTTTTGAAATTTCCTCCAGGAAGTAAAAATCGCAATTTTTATTAATTATGTCAAACATATAGCATCTTTTTTGCTCTTTACCTTTTGTTTTATAAATAGACTTTACAAATAAGTCAAATTTCTTTTGCTTCTGTCTCTTTCTTTGTCTGAACTTCATTATTCTTAATTTGTGGACATGAGTGTAGTTGCGTACGAAAACAACTATGCCAGATACAATTTGTCTAGATCTTTTGATTAAAAATAAGGAATAGTCTGGTACTTGATAAAAATGTGTAACATCCGTTGAAGCGCTTGCTTCAACAATAAAGATAATGCCTGTGTCTATTTTTAAAATATTGGCTTTTAATTCAGAGAATTTAGAGTTGTTTATTCCACCAGCGTTCCAAAACAAAATGCTGAGGTGGTTGTCTTCGTCCTAAAAAGGACGTTTTCTTTTATCTTCAGAAGGCCGAGGCCTCTTTCTTAACTTGTAGCGATCACTTGGAGTCTCCGATAACGGCGATCGCTGTTACACATTTAGCACCACCCAGGGAGCAGGTGTGGCTTGAAGAATGCCACGGACGCGTGTAACTTTGCTCCCTATCCAGAAGTATGGTATTATTAGTAAAGACAACAAAGTGTTGTGTGTTTTATGTTCTGGAACAATGGTGTGCAGAACATCGTCTGTAAAACGGCATTTTGAAACAAATCAATAATCCTCTTTTCAAAAGTGTGAACCACAGAAAAAATAATTAACCGCTTAGAAACCTTTCGGCAGATGACTCTAATTCAGTATGCATTCTACCAAAAGTAACATCTTACAATCATAATATAAGTTATTTGTCATCCGCAATCTGCGACAACAGAAGTCATTCTAATGTTACTTTTATTTGAATTGCACATGTAACAAAACCATTTACAGCTCTGCAGTGTAAAAGGTATTTTTTCGTAGTAAATAAAGAGTTTTGAATTGTTGGTATTTAGTTTTATTATTTTCCCAATCATCGCAAGACATTATTTGACGGCATGTCCATACATCATTAAACAATTCTTTAGAAAAAAATGGCCTGTTGATCCATAAAGGTTTACCACCCCTGAAAGAACCTGTGATCTCGACTCAAAAATATATTTTTATTGTAAGCATTTCTTACCTTGGTATTATCTTATTTTCATACTAAGAGTATGGCCCCTGGGCTAGAGTTTTTACACCTGCCGTTAGCCTTAGCTTTAAGCACCATGCAAGTTACATTAAAATTTTGCTAGTTTTCACCCCAATTTTGAGGGAGAACACTTTGAGAGTGATCAGGGGCCTCCCACCTCTCTTTCCTTTCCACCAACCTAACGAGAGGACTTGCGGCTCGGTACCCCTATGCCGCGAAGACACTATACATTTACAAATATCCATGCATTTTCCGGGATTCGATCCTAGGTCCTACGGCACCGCAGTCAGCGTCGCTAACCACTATTTAATGGATTGTCGGTGGAGTTAGGACTTGAACAATGCTCTCTAACCAGAAAACTCATACTCCGCTCACCTATAATACTCCGTTAGCTTTCAAATTTAAAGTGCTGCCCATCCGGTATAGTGGTTAATGATGCTGTGCCGTTGGTACTGTGTTCGAATCCCGCAGAAGACATGGATTATTTATAAATGTATAGTGCCTTCGCGGCATTGGGATACTCAAAATAGCCGTCTAGCCGCAAGTCTTCTCGTGAGGTTGGTGGAAAGGGAAGAAAAGTGGGAGTCCCCTGATACCCCCGAGGGTGTTCTCTCTCATATTTGGGGTGGAATTGAGCCAAATGGTGCTGTCACTTGTATGGTGCTCAAAGCTACGGATAACGGAAGGCGTATATATAGCCACGATGATTTTCGCGGGTCTTGATTTGATGTTACTGTCGATCAGGTAGCATAAGTAACAACAACACTTTTGTGGTTATTTATAAAATTGATAATCTTTATAACACTGACGATATCACACGAATATAATTTAAAAAGAGGTGGGGGGATTTTAATATGATTGGTAAAAAAATTAAATTTTAAATCGGAATCTACACATCTATTTTTAGAACGAGAACTGTCACAAATAAAACTTTATTTATCAAAGCGTGGTGGTCGTAGTACCCTGGGAGTCATAGTCAGTTACACATGGCTTGCGTGTCTTGGGTTCGAGTCCTGGTGCCATTGAGGATCCTAGATGTAGTAAGGGCTGCTGCACGTTAAATCTGTTGAGCTCAAAGTCCTCCCGTTGATGTGGAGTGGTAGTGTGAAAAGGTTTACCAACTCAGATGTCGTCCTCGTCACTTGAGAGAAGCCATCGCTAATAACCCTTATGTTCCTTTATAGAGCCTCATTAATATAAAACTCTCTTACTTATACCAAAGCGTAAATCATTTTCTTAAACCCTGAATCTGTTGGAAATTTCAGATAGAAAATTGCATTTTCGGAGATTGTCCAGCGAATTATATATTTAAAACTGTTGTAGAGTGAGTGAATATTAACGTCGCACTGTTCAACTACATGAGGGCTTTTGGCGAGGGACCACGTAATTTTGAACCATGCTCAAGTGACGTGGACGACACCTGAGCTGGCACACCCCTCTCCTAACTATCACACCACACCAACGGGAGGACGTTTCAACTCTCGACATATGTAGCGTGCATCGCCGCCCTACACGGTGGGTCTTAAAACTGTTGTAGAAAACCAGTCCCCAGTATGCCAACTAAGCGTCACGCTCTGAATCAACACGAGGTCTACTGGAGACGGATCTCGTAATTCTGACCCACGGTCAAGTGATGAGATGTCAACCTCCTTTCCAAACTTCAGCACCATGCCAACGGGAGGACTTCAAGCCTCGACATATTAGACTTAATCCTCTATTTGAATGGCTGGAAAATATTACCACACACCCTTATACAGTCCTGACTTAGCACCAAGTGATTTTCACTTGTTTTGGACTCCTGAAGGAATTCCTTGGAGGAAAACATTTCAATACTGATGATGAAGTGCAAAATGATAACCTACAATGTGGTTCCGTCGAAATAATAAATCTTTCTATGCCGAAACATTCCGGGCATTAGTTTAACACTGCGATAAGCATATAATTGTAGCTGGAACTTATGTAGAAAAATAAATCCACTTTTCACACTTTGAAGTTTTGTGACGGATCTATCCGTGTCCTTTCATCAATAGAATCCTTTGGGGAAATCTTTGCTCTATCAATTCGAATTTATTCACAACCAACCCTCTAAAGATGAAACCTTGATTATGTAAAATAGGTTGGCTATACATAGTCTAGGTCAGGGGTGGCCAACCCAAATGACCTCGCGGGTCACTTCGAAAGAACTTTACAATCTGGTGGGCCGCATATAAAAATATAGATCTTTATATTAGAATTAGATCCATTACAAACATTTGTTGGAGTGAAAACTTAAAACAGACTGATATATTATTATTGTTTTCATTGTTTTTCATGCATACAAACATAGATAATATAATAATAATAATGCAATGATCAAATAATGTTTAATTTATTTAATTAGTGAGATATCTGTTTCTCAGCTCTTTCACTTAGTTTTTGCAAGTCGATCTCAATGCATGTGTATTTGCGTATCGTAATTAATGTTGCAGATTTTCGAGCGTTAAGTTTGAGCGCGATTTGTGTTTGATAAATTTCAATTTAGAAAAAAAGAGAGATTCGCAGTAACAGAATCAACGTGATAAAATAACAGTTATGGGATTTATTTTTTACAAAGAAAAAAAAAACTCTTTAAACAAAAAATATTGTTCAAAATAGTCGAATTTTGTGAAGCTGTAAAGAATCTCGTGGGCCGCAAAATTATTCAAGGCGGGCCGCGGGTTGGACACCCCTGTGGTCTAGGTTTTCAAGCTAGAAAGGAGAGAAAGTGAGGAGATAGGACAGATTGCTACTGATCAGGTGTTATTCAGTTTTAATGTGAGAATTAAAGTGACGATTGGTCACTACAGTTTATTTAGTGATCGAATAATCTGGAAAGTAGATTTGATCTAGAATTAAGCAGGTCTATATTTAAAGCCTTCTCACACTAGGCGTATCTCATTATTAATCCACATATTGCTTAATATGAGAACATGTTTGGAATTACTTAAATTGTGTTGCTAATTGTGTTATCAATAAATAGATTGTTTTTGGACATGGCTAGTCTTCCCTTCCTTCCCTCTATATCTCTAGGCGAAAACAAGAGCATATCTCGTTCTTCACAATTTGTTCTATTGGTTTTTAAAAAAGTCCTGTATTTACTTGAAAGACCCTCGTCCATTATTAACTATGTCACTTTCGTATGTGTGGCCCCGTCATATCTGTATAAACTTTTACCAAACATTCCGCGAAGATGATCGTTTTGGCGTGGTCGATAAAGTACTTGCGTTCGGAACGGAAGGTACCCGGATCGAATCTTCCTTCCTTCATATGCATTAATTTTGAACTTGCCCTTATAGTATTGTAATGTAATGATACTGGACTAGAGTTTTTTGTTTACCCCAAACATATTTTATTTGTTTATTGCAAATTCACCCAACAAAAATTGTGGTCAGTTACTTTTCATCCCAAGTGTTCTATCAAATACTTGTGTAATGAATTTGCTGATGAATGTCATTTTTTTAATTAAAGTATCCTCTTTTGAAAATAAATATTTGATATTCTACCGACATTTATGCTCCATTGAAAGAATTAAAATGTTCTTCTTGCTTTTTTCTTTTCATATACGTATAGTAACTGTAAATGTTTGATGTTTGTTGCTAAGCATATAAGATACAAAAGTTTATTTTCAGATTTCTTTTAATTTCAGTTATGATACTACTAAAAATATCCAATGAAATTAAATTCTGTGAACATTTTTTAAATATCTTTAAAATGTGTTATAATATTTTTTTTAAAGTTTTGTTGTTGGTCTGTAGAAATACAGCAGAATTAAAAAAAAATATCCAACATTATTTCTAATTTTTAAATTTTTCTGTTCCTGCCAAACATTTAAGAAAATATCTCATAAATATTTTGGAACTCTTTATTATTAATAATATTTATATATTAATTGTGCATGTTAACTTTATTCTATTTTATTTACCAAAAAGAATTCTGATATTAACCATACTGGTTCCTCGAATTCTATGGAAATGGAGGTGATGCAAGTGCGTGGATATTTGCACTGATAAAGTGGATTCAGTATTTGAAAGAGTGAATGGAGCTTTGTCTCGCATGAAACAAGCTACAAGAATTATATACCACCAGCAAACACTGTGCCATTCATCGATATATTCTCCGGCAACTAGAAGAATGCTGCAATATTTCTGATTTGTACAGATGGTGTTGAGAACAAAATTAATCGTATTAAAAGCCACCTTCAAACACTCTTATTAAAACTTAACCCCCAAACATTCACATTACTGTATATAGGCAGACTGATATTTAATATTTTTAACTGGAAAAAATTTTTAACGAATTATTTAACTGGAAAAAGTGACAGATGTTAAGTAAAAAATTTAGCAATATTAACATTCTTAAAAGAGATGTATTCATAAGAAAGAAGTACAGTATTCAGTTTTAGGGTGAAATAATTTTATTGGCTTTTGCACTAAATTTATGAATAAAGAATTTGTAATATTTTTGGTAATATGTAAAGCTTGATCAATTTTGAAATATAATCAGTGCTTGAAATATTTAATATGTCTTGTGTGTGTGATACATTCAAAATAATATTAAAATTATCTATCGAATTAATTTTGTCTACTATTTCTATAGGCTCATTTACTCCTGGA
This sequence comes from Trichonephila clavipes, assembly GCA_019973935.1. NCBI lineage: Eukaryota > Metazoa > Arthropoda > Arachnida > Araneae > Nephilidae > Trichonephila > Trichonephila clavipes. Next base: position 292,834 of record BMAU01019177.1, read on the forward strand.
ATTTCTTTTAATTTTTTAAACATCATAAATACAACTATTAAAAAAATGAAATGTATTTTTATTATTATAGATAGGATTAGTCCATATGGATAAATAGTGTTACAAATTTAATACAATAATTTTTCCTCCATAACCTATGTTCAGTGTTTGTAATAATCTTGTTTGATTCAAAGTTTTAAAAATCATGTAAATTATTTATATATCATATGTCTTTAATCAATTTTATGCGAGTTATATATATATATCTACTACTGAAATTTTTGACATCGTATCTATGCTGATTAATCCTCATGTTAATCTAATTAGAGATTTGACCAACATATTTATATTGGCATATCAAAAGGGGGATGCAAAGATTAAATTTAGAATCATTATAACACTCATCTTTCTTTACCAAAATACAAGTTTTATATCTGGTGTCATTACATTTATTAAATCTTAGTTTAAGCCTATTGTCATTTTTAGGCAAAGAAAAGGAGTTTTAATGACTAATGATTAATTGGAACGAATATTTCCTTTTTAGCAATTGGAAACAATATATATATATATATTTCTGTGTTTATTGAGTATATCATGACTAATAACGTATTTTGATCACCCAAATTCTGATCTAGAAATATATTCAAATTGTCAAAACTATAATTACAAAATTCATCAATTAATAATCTTTAGAAAAAATTCTAAACTTCTTTTGCAGATATTCTCATCAATTATAAAATATCTGCATCCTCTCTACTTGCCTAATCTACAACTTGTCACAAAATTCTATAATCTCATACAGATATCTTAACTAGAATAAATTTGTAAAATTCCTATAAACAAATAAAACTAATTGGTTTTTGAAATAATAAAAAAAACATAACTGATTGTAATAATCAAGTAAGTTTCATAGAAACCTCACAACAGAATAATCCCACAACCAACCATTGGCAAAGGCATAAATAAGAACATTTATTTAAAACCTAAATGCTAGTAAAATCTCAAACCAACCGTAATGTTGTCAGACTGATACGTATAATGCAATGGAAACTTCAACTGAGATATTGGTGCTGAAACAAGAACTTTAATTGTAGATGACTTACAGAAAAGATTTGGACGTTTCAATTGTTAGCTACTGCGGCAATTTTAGAACCCAGATCTAAAAAAATTCATTTTGCTGACCAAGTAGCCTGTTCTCGAGCAATAAATAGAATAAATACTTCAATTTTGGATATTAAATCACAGCAACAACTTCCACAAAATAATAGTGAAGTAGAAGCAATTGAAAGGACTCATGTGGAAAAAGGAATTTGGGATTTCCATAAGTTGCTTGTGAAAAAGCAACTATTTACATGCACTTGCACTGGTAAGTCAGGGTTTAAACTAGAGGTCGGCAACCTTTTAGTTGTAGCGTGCCAAACTAATCTACCAATATAATTAAGCATGCCACACAGTAAGACATTTTTGAAACAATTCGATTCTCACGATAACGCATGCAAAGTTAGAGAATAGAGATCAATAATATATGTTTATAGTTTTATTATACATTAATTTTGCATTATATTTAAAGATGTTTCTTAACATAAAAATAAACAGCATAAAATGCAACTATTTCTTCAACAAATATAAAAAGAAATAAAATTGTACATATATTATGCATTTTTTAAATATATTTATTAAAAGAAGAAATAATTAACATAAAATATAAGTTTTCCCCTTAAATACAGTTGAATAAAAAAATAAATATTTTAATTCGAACCTTGTTCTTGCACCGCTATATTTCACATTGCAATATTAGGAGTATAATTTGTGACTTTCAATTTGACACGATTCCAAACATTCAACTGCTAAACAATTTCTTTGCGGACTCTAAATATTTTTCAATGAGGAAAGATTTTTTCCCCTTCGTTAAAAAAAACCAAAAGCGGAATGTAGGGTACATGCGATTTTCTCTCTTCAAAGAATTAAATCTCTCCAGCAATGACATTCAATAATTTACAAAATTGCTGAAAATTTATCTTTAGAGTAAGTTATCTTTCAGATTTTTTCGTAATTCCGTAAATGTCCATAGTTCTGAAGAAGATTCTCAAATATAAGGCCCATTACAACTTTATCAACTTCCCTCCACACAAAATTTAAAAACTTGTAGTGAAGTGCAGAGTGCCACCGAGAATTGAACCACGTGCCACGTCTGGCACGCGTGCCATAGGTTGCCGACCCCTGATGTTAAATTTGTTAATGATTTTCAACTCTAAAGAATCTTGAAACTAATTTATGAATTGTAATTTTTTTTGTATATCATCTTGAATTATTTTAAACAAAAGTTTTGATTTCTATTTTTAAGAAATTCTCTTTTAATATCATTTCCTTTTAAGCTTGTTTTAGAAAAAACTTTTTTCGCCATGCAGAATACATTATATGGATTTCTTTCAAATGTCTGATAAAATTTTATTCCAAACATTTTCAACTACTGTGAACATCACAGTAAACTACATTTTAGAAATCGATATAATTGAAACCTTTTTCTGTTATACAAGTGAAAGAATACAGGCAAAACATGGTACTTCACAAATATTTAGACTAAAATAGATCATGTAATAAAATTAGGAATGAAACGTAGAATTAAGAAAAAGAAGTGTTTTTAAATACAGACGAATATCATTGTAAATTTTCACGATAATCTTTCGCAATTCAGATTTCGTTGCTCAAAAAGATATTAAATATCGTATTTAGCAGTAACGCACACAGGAATTTTTGAGGGGGGAGGAGTCCAGGGTCGGAAGTCTACCATTCCCGTACCATGATCCAATACGCCACGGCATTCAAGGTAGTCTTTTGATTTTGCCAACTTTCGGGAACAAAAAACAGTAAAAAATTATTTATTGAATAAATAATAAGCATTAATTAATAAAAATAATTATTAATAACAAATACTTAATTAAATTTTACGCACTATATACGTAGGATTATAATCAATCAAAAAAATGAGGGCTTTTGGGGGGTGCCCCCTTTGTGTGCGCCACTGGTGTTAGGCAATGTTGAATTTTAAAAAAACACACTATATTTAAACATAGAATAAGGGATAAAAAAGCTGATTTCTTTTGTATGATTTTAAGAATAAGAGTTCTTCAATAGCATATGTACCTTTATTACATGAATATCACTAAAATAATACAATCTGAAAATAAGATCTCAATAGCAAGAAAATTCGACAATCTAGTTTTACTATCAAATAGAAGCTGTAACATCTGGTGGTTCCTCAATTCAGATAAAGGCACCTCATTTCTTGTCTTTTAGAAAATATTTATTACTGCACTACACGACCATTTAGAAAAAACAAAGAATTTAAGTTTAGGTTGTATTATTTTGGCAACCGACCCATCAATTACAGACTTCAACTGTACAAAACGGTCGGTAGCTCGCCTGTCACTGAAGTCTTACTCATCGCAAAAACAAACAGCATCACAAAAACAAACAGTTTCGCTTTACAGAGCATCCATCTTTATTTGGCATTCCGATCTAAATACTTGTTTCGATTTCGTAAATTTGATGTATTATTTTTCTCTAGGATTTGAACTTAGGTTGTATTATTAGGGCAACCGCCCCATCAATTACAGATTTCAACTGTACAAAACGGTAGCTCACCTGTCAATGAACTCTTACTCAGCACAAAAACAAAAGCTTCGCGTTACATAGCATCTAACTTTGTTTAGCATTCCGATCTAAATACTTGTTTTGATTTCGTACATTTGATGCATCCTTTTTCTCTTGACTGGAGTAAAAAAGGGGTTTTCTGTCCTTTTTGCAGCTGAGAAGTAAAAACATGTACAGGCTCTTTCCTGTGTCTCACCAGATATCCAGAAGGATATTTGTCAAAGAGGCTACAACGATGCGCTTCGCTACCTCTGGGACATGTAATTGATTTCACAACTCTGCCAAATTTATCCACTAGTTTACTGTAAACTAGCTTAGGGGTGGTGAACCTTTATGGATCAATGTGCCATTTTTTCCGAAGAAATGTTTAATGAGGTATAAACGTGCCGTCAAAGAATTTTGACTAGTGACTATTGGAAAATAATAAAACTAAATATCAACAACTCAGAACTTTTTGTTTACTACGAAAAGTTACATTTTGCAGTGTATAGTAGTAACTGTTTTCGTTATACATGTAATTCAAAATGAAGAAACATTACAGTGGCACTTATGTTGTAGCAGATTAGATGACATATAACTTATATCAGGATTACAAGATGTTACTTTTACGGTCGTATTCTCAATCGCGGGTTATCCTCGAGTTATCCCTGAACCGGAGGTAACTCGCAGATTGGCCAAACGTCGTTATTCTCAACTGCGGATCGCGCCAAATCCACGGATTATTCATCCAAAGGTAACCCGCGGATTCTACTCGCCGATTTCGGAGGGTAACTCACGGATTTCGATCTCTCGAAACTGTTTGTAAACAAAGATGGACGACCACTTCGATTCTTTTCTGCTTGAGGATTTAGAAACTTTGGAAAATATTGAAAGAAGGTCAGTTTTCATTCCTGAACATAGGAACAACACACACACACACGATTTAGATGAACTGGATGAAGATGATTTCCGTCTTAGATACAGATTTTATAAAGGCACCATCGAGACGCTTGTAAAATTACTGCGTACGAAGTTAGATCCTGCGACTGGCCGAAATCATGCTTTGACTGCAGCTGAGAAAGTTCTGGCGGCTGTTCGTTTTTTTTGCGTTTGGTAATCGTCAAATTAATGTGGGTGACTTACACAGCATAAGTCAGCCATCCACGAGCAGAGCGATTACCAATGTTGCAAGGGCTCTTGCAGAGCTTCGACCGCAATATATCTATTTGCCACAAACTGAAGATGAGAGAATGCAGGTGAGTTTTATGAATGTTCAGTGAATGTATAATTTGTTTCGTGACAAAAATGTCTATATGTACATTTAATGCAAAAGTTTTTTTGTAAATAAATATATATATTATTATCTGAATCACTTGAAAAACAAAAAAAAATATTAATTCATAGCAACATATTCGTAAAAGAATAAATATGCAAAACTTTTAATTTTGTTGTCATTTCCCTAATTTCATAAAACTTGAACAGCATGTAGAAAAAAATTTACATTACATACACATGGAACGACATAAAATATATAAGCACAGAGAGAATATTACTCAGTAGAAAATCATACATGTAATGAGAGTGCCCCCGTCGCATTCATAAGAAGGTCCAAGAAATCCAGAAATATATTCTTGCTCTAGCTATTATCATTGAAAAATTATTCGTTAGTGTAATCAGTTTTGTAACGTGTTAACAGGGCTTTATTACTGCATGGCCGAACCGGGCCTCAGCCCGAAAACTATTAAGAATGTGTATTAACTTAAGCATATTTATATTTTAAAATGAATTCCTTGCTTTTTTTAAAATGAAACTGAAGTCAAATATACTGAATTACCAGTAAAATAATCCCTGCTTCTAAATTTTGAGCTATTTGATCATTCAATTTTGTTTCCATTATTAATAGTAAGGAAAAAAGCATGACAGAAGCAATGCTTGCACTTTGTCGGGGTGGTCCGTCGCCAAAAGCCCTCGTGTTGCTGAACAGCGTGACGTGAATATTCAATCAATCAATCAATCAATCATGCACTTTGGCGGGTGGAAAGCGTTGCTGGCTTGCACACTTATCACCATAAATGGCGATTTCTTGTTAGTATGCAATAAAAATATTTTCAATTCTAATAATAACAATGGCACAAAAAATTTGCTGATAGATTTTACACCAATTATCAGAAGTCGTTATGATAAATTTAAACTGGTAGATTAGTTTCTGATTAATTGTCATGCAGGATTTGGAAAATTCACCATGGGTGTTGGGTTTGTTTTCCCGTTCTCATCACATCAGTTCCTGATGCACTTCACAAAGGGCATCGAAGGGCCCTATTGCATCGAAATACTGTAATGTTTACATAACAAGAAAGATAGTTGTATGTAGTTCTTACTGTTTGTGTCATCAAGTTTAGTCTCATCTCTATGCATTACTTCTCAGATCAGTCAAAAATTCTACAGAGAATTTGGATTCCCTGGCATTTATGGTGCTCTGGATTGCTCGCTAATCAAACTCCTAAGCCCTGGAGGAAGCTTAGCAGAGACATTTAGGTGCCGTAAAGGATTTTTTGCATTAAATGTGCAAACTGTGAGTGATCCCAACCTTTCCATACGTAACATAGTTGTGCGGTGGCCAAGAAGTACACATGACTCTACAGTGTTTGACCAGTCTTACCTCAGGGCACATGTAGAAACGGAGGTACCGAGTAGTTACCACCTATTAGGAGATAGTGGCTATCCTCTGCGATCTTATCTGATGACACCTTTTCTTAATTCAGTTGGAGCAGGTCAAGTGAGGTACCTCTACTACCTCTATCGTTATACACCTCTATTGTTATTATTTTTTGTCTTGTTTTTGTATGTAATATGATTATACATCTAACTAAAATCTTAAAAAAATAATTCACAATCTCCAGATATGAAGATAGAAAATATAATAAAATACACATTAAAAATGTATAAAGGGAATGCGCTCAGCCCGGGGGCCAAAAATGACATTTATGTGTCTCACAAGGTGGTAGAATTGAAAAAATTATTTTTTAAAGAAATGTCTATTTTGTGGTACTTTAGTCAAAATTCTTGTTTTTTAAGAAGTGTTATTTATGTAAATCTATATGCATTTCCTAGGTATAATGCAGCTCATGCACGAGCAAGAAATGTCGTAGAGAGACAATATGGTGTATGGAAAAAAAGATTTTCTTGCATTGACACACCATTCCGATGTTCGCTGGAGACTGCACAAACAGTTATTGTTGCGACTGCTGTGCTACACAACCTTGCTCTCAGTTTAGGGGATTATGAGGATGATGATTCCCGTCCACTGCAGCAAGATGATACTATGGTAAACCATAGCCAAGAACATGGTGGAATAGCCAAGAGGAATGCAATTGTTGCAAATTTTTTCAATTGATGTATTTACGAGGAAATGTTTTGTAAATAATTTTGTTAATGAAAACATTTTTTAAAATAAATACATACTCTTCAGAGAGAGCCTTTGTTCAAAGAATCTCCAAGTCATTAAATTAAATTACAGATACAGCATTTATATTCATTTATTAGAAAACAAAATTATATTACAAACTTATAAAAGAAAATTACAAAAAATATTAAATATTACAAAAAAAAAGAAAAATGATGTAGATCAATTTTCTTTCTCTAAATCTAATTTCATTTTTTTGTTTAGCATGTTATAGTGCTCCAATTTTGCCTTTTTAAGACCTTCATCTTTAAAAGGTGTTCTTTTCTTTTATAGGTCATGGTAGCTCTATGCTCTTCTTCCCTAAATTGTGCAATCTGTTGATAATCTTTTTCCATTGCAAGTTTTCTGGCATTGGCTGCTTCTGCAAGTGCTTCTGCTGTTTTAACAGAAGCATTAGGCTTGCGCTTTGATGTTCCGATTTTTGCTGCTTTTGTAAGCGGGGTAGAGCATAGAGTTTCCCTGGCTTTCTTTGAAATTCCTTCACCTTTCTCCACTGCTACAGTTACCTACAACCAAAATACAAATATTGATTAAGTCTGTCTGAGTTTAAAACAGAAAAACATCAACAAAGAATCAAAATTTATAACACAATTTCAGTTTCACTTCCTGTAAAATACATTGCTTTATGCTAGAGTATGATTTAATTTTTACAATTCATTTGATACATTACTAGCCCTATTCAAAATGTTTACACTCAAATTATGTACATTTAAAATAAGCAATCTTAGTTTATATATTGAATGCTAGTGTATGTTATTTGTTACTTCATATTCCAAAAAAGTAAATTTAATAAGGGCTTTTTATTGTGTACTAAAAAGGTGATGTGCTATTTGCTATAAGACATGATATATGGATACTTACATCAAGGGGATGATCATCAAGAGTAAACATATTTTCATCCACTTGTGCTACTATAGACTCATCACCTGAAAAACATAAATTTACTATAAGTACTACAACTAATAAATATGATGTTATAGTCATTCATTCATAGCATAATAGTTTTTTTTTATGTAAGCTAGAGTTTTAATTAACAAATTAAAGTTATGAGAGTTGAGTATATTTTTGCTACAAACAACAACTGAGGTACATATTTACATTATGAAGCATTCATATATTGTGTGGAATTTGAACTCGGGCCCTTAGACAACATCATCAGAGATAAGCGGGCTACCCCCCATTTTTTTACCAACTACGCTGCTCGGTTGGAGCTAAAACTCTTTCTGAAGAATTGTAAATATTTTGTATATGTAAAATTTGCAATAATAAACATTCTATTTTAACCTACCCAGGGGTTACGGGAAAATTTTAATTCAAAAATAAAAATAGATTAGGATTTATATACTTGTATACAATCAAAATATAAATTGAAATTTTAAAATAATAAAGAGTTTTGAATTCTCATTGTATAACATTTAACAACATTTCCTAATAATATTACCAACTTCATTCGTACCATGCCCCACTTTTTAATAATAAGCTTTCAAATTATTAATAGCCATATTTTCAGACAGCATCACATCAGAACATTTAAAATGTAGAGCACAATGTAACAACAAATAATTCATAATGACAAAGCTGAAAATAGTCATTTGATTTTTAGAAGTATCTATTCCTTAATTTTAATTGGTTATTTATTCAATTTGTCAGATGAGATGGGAAAGGTGCTCAGACTGTTATATGGATCAATATTTCTTATCATTGATTCTTTTACTCAACATTTCATAATGCGATCATTTTGATTTGTATTAAGAGTTCTTTTATATAATAAAACTTACACAAATCACTGTCAGAAAAGTCTATTCAGAATGAAACAGAAAATTTAAATTAAAGGCTAAATAATAAAAAATCCATTTGCACTTACCCTGAGTTCCTGAAGATACAGCAGTCTCATATTCGTAATCGCAATCGAATCTGCATGGCAATGGTTCGATTAGTGCACCCATAGCAGCCAGTCCTTCATCTAACGATGTACACAGTAAATTAGGGGTTCTCCTCCACCAGTTTTAAAAATTTCAACTTTATCGGAGCTTCTTTTTTTTTGCGACACCTTTTTAATGTTTTTAAATTTGGTCTGAAGCTGCTGTCGACTTCGTTTACATAGGCTGGCTGCATTGAAATCGACCGTCAAACTATCCCACGCTTCTTTCTTCTTGTTAAAAACTGCATTCGTAATTTTGCAGTTTATTATGTATTTATATTTCTCTACAAGGTTTAACAGTAATTCCATCTCCTGAACTGAAAAGTTGCTTTTCGACATAGCAAAACAAGAGAAAGAAATGCAAGTCAAACTTAAAAAAACGTGTTAAAAACAGCTGACCGAATTACGCGCCAAGATACAACATAAAATGTAAGCAATATGTCACGTGATTATCATTGTCCATTCACAACGACTGTAACATCTTACCCACGCATAACTTACGGATTCGGTAATCGTCAGTTCGAGAATAAGAAATGGGAATTATCCGCGAGTTATCGGCAACCGGGAGTTACCCAATCCGCGAGTTTTCTTTTTAATAACTCGCGATTGAGAATACCACCGTTTGTGATCCAGCTTCTCCCAGAAGTTAAATGTGTCTGGAATCGATTTCCATGTTTCCAAAATTCCATTATTAGCATTTTTACCTATATTGTTTGCTAATCTTACTGTTTCAATCAATTCCAACTTTTTCCTTGCTTCAATAAATGTTTGAATCCATATTGAAAAACACTGGAAATCAATCTCTCAATTGCATTTCAAATTTTGGGAATTTTCAACCAATCGAATTGGGATAAATTCAGTTTAACAAAGGAAGTCCCATCGGGGTACTAAATAAACTTGAGCGCTTAGAGAAAATATGAGAAAATCTCACTGAAAATTGCAACCGATCACTGACTTATGTTCATAATACTTCACGGTGAACTTTGTTATTTTAAAGTAAAATACTAACCGTTTTGATCGGTGGCGTGCCCAAAATATTGTGTTGCTTGCCATCAATGACACGCGTGCCACTGGTTCACCATCCCTGAACTAGAGCGTAACTTATGTAATTTGTGAAATAATACTCTCTCTTTTTTTCTTGTTACGTAATTCATAAACTATTGACAGCTATAATATATATATATATATATATATATATATATATATATATATATATATATATATATATATATATATATATATATATATTGTCACGGAGTTCAAAAGAAGTACACCGTTCAGTTAAACGAACAATTAGATTTATTCTAACGAGGGAGCTCGATACAACACTGGACTGAGAACATGCCCAACTGGCGACGTACTCGGCTTTTATACACTTACCGAATATCCGAGAAATATACAGTATGCACTCTAAAGAATGATCTGGATTCATCTAGAACCTAGACAAACGATACATTAAAAATGAAAACAAAATTCCAGTCTTTGGATAAATCTGCCGGGGCCGGGATTTGAACCCATGACCAGAGGAAATGAAGTCCAACGCTCTGCCAACTGGGCTGTCGGGACTTGTAGCAAATTATGTGTGTGGCATTGCTCCCCTCTAAAAAGAAGACAGCGCCCGCTGTCATTTTGTTCAAGGGCTTTATTCTGGAACGAGTGATGGGTCCTTTGTATGGTTCTTTGGGAGGAATGATATCCTGAATTTCTTTATCCTCGGTTTCGATTTGCTTGGCGGGATCATGGTACGGTTTCATGCGCAACTTCTCTTAGTTTTCTTTTTCAAGAAGCAGGATCAAAAACTTGTACTTCGTAAGTCACGGCTGATAAACGGCGTAGCACCTGATACGGTCCGAAATACCTTCTTAAGAGTTTTTCGGAGACCGACTTTCCTTACTGGGGTATAAACCCATACGAGATCTCCGGGAGCGTAAGATACCATTTGGTGTTTGGAATCGTAACGTCAACGATCTTTGTCTTGAGCTCTCAGAGTGTGCACTCGGGCTAGCTGTCGTGATTCTTCGGCTCTGGCTGCTATCTTGGTGATGTTATTGTCAGGACAGAATGGTAACATTGTATCTAGTGTCGTTTCCGCTTCACGACCATGAAAAAAATAGAACGGCGTAAAACCTGTTGTCTCTTGTTTAGCGGTATTATAAGCGAAGGTTACAAATGGTAGAATTTCATCCCAATTTTTCTGCTCTGCATCCACAAACATAGACAACATTTCGACCAAGGTCTTATTGAAGCGCTCCATCAGTCCATTTTTTGGGGAATCATACGCCGTTGTGAAACTATGATCAATGTTACACAAGTCGACGAGAGAGGAAACAAGTCTGGATCTAAAGACGGCTCCACAATCTGTGATAATTACTCGAGGAGCTCCATGCCTGAGGACTTTCTTCGAGTAAGAACTTCGCTATTTCGTCGACTTCGGTTGTCGGCGAGGCTTTCGTTATCGCATATCGTGTTGAGTAATCCGTGCAGACTGTTATCCATTTGCTTCCATGAGCAGACTTTGGAAATCTCCTAAGGAGATCAATTCCAATGCGATGGAAAGGAGCTATAGCTGGAGGGATGGGAACTAAACGTCTAGGTGGTCGTTGAGGAACGGACTTTCTCCTTTGGCACTCCCGACAATGCATGACATACCGAACGACATTTCGGTACATTCCCGGCTAGTAAAATCTCTTGAGAATCCTGTCATAAGTTTTCGCGAAACCAAGGTGTCCTGCGGTAGGGGCGTCATGAAAGTGCCTTAGTATGTCTGCTCGTAGATGTTTGGGAATGACTGGTAGCCACAACTTTCCATCTGCATCAAAATTCTTCCTGCATAGGATCCCGTCGAGGAATCTGAATTCTTCGTTTTTGGATAAGTTGCTCGAAAGTTTTAATTTCGCAAGGTCTGGATCTTTTTTCTGTTCCATCGCAAGGTTCATACTCGTGGTGACTGCTAAAAATTTGTCTGTTGTCTCCGTTTCCTCTTCCACTGGATTTCTCGAAAGAGCGTCGGCGTCACTATGCTTCTTACCGGTTTTATATTTTACGTCAAAATCATGCTCTTGAAGTCGGAGGGCTCATCTGGCAAGCCTTCCCGAAGGATCCTTTAGACTCATGAGCCAGCACAAGGAATGATGGTCAGTTACAACAGTAAAGTGTTTTCCGAATATGTACGGCCGGAATTTGTTGGTAGCCCATACGATGGCAAAACATTCCCTTTCTGTGGTGGAATAATTCTTTTCGGCTTTTGTCAGAGTTCTAGAGGCGTATGCTATAACTTTCTCGACATTATTCTGAATTTGTATTAGGACTGCTCCGATACCGTACCCGCTTGCATCAGTATGGATTTCTGAAGAAGCGCTTTCGTCGTACATCTCCAATACTGGATCCGAAGTAAGTGCTTTCTTAAGACTGTTAAATGCTTCCACCTCTTCAGGACCTCAAGTAAACTCCACGCCACTTTTCAGCAACGACTGCAAGTGTTCGGCGAGAAAATAGAACCCTTTAATAAATCTTCTAAAGTATGAACAAAGGCCAAGAAAACTTCGTATGTCATGTATATTCTTTGGAGTGGGAAAATTTCTTACGGCTTTTACTTTGTCGGGATCGGGACGAACGCCATTACTAGATACAAGATGGCCTAGAATCTTTACTTCTTGGGCAGCAAAAAGACACTTTGAATTTAATTAAAGACCAGCTTCCTGAAGACATTTTAGAACAAGTTTTAATCGTATAAGATGGTCTTCAAAAGTTTCTGAGAACACTATCATGTCATCTAGGTAACAGACACATAGTCCATTTAAAATGTCGTAGCAAATTGTCCATCATTCTCTCGAAGGTCGCAGGTGCATTACAGAGACCGAACGGCATGACTTTATTTTCGTATAAGCCTTCGGGGGTAATAAATACCGTCTTTTCACGATCTGCTTCGTCTATTTCTATTCGCCAATAACCAGAACGGAGATCCATGGAAGAAAAGAACTTGGCACCTTTCAGACAGTCGAGCGTATCGTCAATACGAGGCAGAGGATAAACGTCTTTTTTCGTGACGCTATTCAGCTTGCGATAATCGACGCAAAAACGCCAACTACCGTCTTTTTTCCCTTACGAACCCAACGGGTGATGACCAAGGACTTTCAGAGGGTTGGACGATACCTTCATCAAGCATTTTCTGAACCTCTTCATGAATGATGCGTCTTTCAGTCGGCGAGACTCTGTAAGCTCGTTGATTGGTTGTATCATAATCACCAGTATAAATCTTGTGTTTCACATTCGTCTTCGTGGCTGTCGACTTGTCGGTCTTCGTAAAAAGTCCAGAAAATTTTCGGAGTAGTTCGGATAGCTTGTTTCTCTGTTCGTCACTTAACTCAGGTGACATCATTAGTGAACAATTCATCTGTGACTGCGATGTTTCTTGCTGGTCATCCAAGCCACCCGATGTGTCAGAAATAACACATAGATGCCCTTCATTTAGCGATTTGGCTTGGCCTATGCACATTCCTCTAGGGATGATTTGGTTTCAGGACTGCAGGTTGGCTACCCAGACATCACTTTTCCCATTACGATATGTGGATACCATGGACGGTATAGCAATATTTTTCTCGAAGAGCAAATGTTTGCTGCCGTCTAGAACTACATTTATGTCTCCTCGGGTTTGATATCCTGATACTGTTATTCTAGTTAAAGAATGCGGCTTAAGTGCGTAGTCCCTGGTGGCATACAATTTCCAGGCGTCAGGTGCTGTGGAGTCTTGACAGATGTCTTTTAGTTCATTTTGTCCACAGTTTATAACAGCTTGAGATGCCTCTAAAAAGTCCCATCCTAGGATGACGTCATGGCTGCAATGTGATAAAGCAATAAATTCAAAAGGCAGTTCTCGATTGTTTATACGGACACGTAAAACAGATTTTCCTATCGGCCGAACAAAATTTCCTTCCGCGACTTTCAGAATAACGCTCTTGGCATCAGTAAACAGAACTTTCTTTAAAAATCGGCGATACTTATCGGATATGACAGAAAACGATGCCCCAGAATCCACTAGAGCACATATCGGCTTATTATGTATTATTACGTCTAGTTGGTTACCACTCATCTTGGCGGCCGACGGAGGATTTCCAGTAAACGCGGCCTCACCTCTTTCGAAGGTCGCTCTCTTTAGTTTTCCTACCTCCTACGGCTTGGCGACTGACTGGATCGGCGATATGGCGACGGGGATCTGAAACGGCGTATTGGGGATCGGCCTCTCGAGGGACTTGGCGTAGAACGGCGAGCGGAGTTTGGTCGACGAATTTCTTCTTCAGTGTCAACGTCGTCGAAGTTCTATCGGCGGTTTTGATAGTTGTCAAAGACATCCTTTCTCTCTCGGCAGTAGCGCATTACATGTCCACGACGTCCGCAGTGAAAACAAACAAGTCTGTTGTCAGCCGTTCTCCACACATCAGTTTTTCTTGGCTGAGGTGGGAATCTCTGAACAGGTGCTCTGGATTTCCTGGTTACAGCGGCGTATGTTGGTCGTGGTCTAGTTTCTGTAGGTTTTGCTGACACTGAGGCCAAAACCCTTTCAACTTCGTCTTGAACGATCTCTTCTAAGGATTGGGGATCGGAGTCCAAAGATTTTTGCGACTGGTTAACTTGTCGATGGACTTCTTCTCGTACGATTGTGTGAATAAGAGAGACCAAATCAGTCTCATCCGTCAGGGATGCAACCGGTACGACGTTTGAAAACCTTTCAAATCTCGGTCGACCAACTCTCTTCTGCTTCATATCCTCGATATAGTTGCACCATTTGATAAAATTTGCTGTGTCGTTGATTTCTCTCGTCAACAGGGCCTGATAAATATCCTCTGCAACACTTTTCTTTAGGTGTGACACTTTTTAGTCTTCTTTCATCAGAGGATTTACCTCTTGGCAAAGTCCTAATACACTTTGTATGTAGGACTGTGTACTCTCCCCTGAACGCTGGGCTCGGCATTTTAGTTGTTATTCTACCCTTCTGGTATATTTTTGACGGTCACCGAAAAGTTCACTTAGTCCATTTTTAAACGCTTCCCAGGAATCTAAAGCGTCTTCGTTGTTGACATACTACTGTCTCGCAGTACGGTCAAGAAAGAAATAAACATTAGCAAGACACATCATGTCATCCCACTTGTTAAAATTGGCTACTCGATCGAACTCTTTAAGCCATTTGAGAGGGTCTTCCCCAGGCACTCCTCGGAAGGTCGATGGGCTCCTCAATTGCTGTAACGAAGGTGTTACTACAGCGGGCTTGGCTTCTTGCTCGGTCGGCATTTTTGTCCCCTTCCTACTATTTTCTTTTAACAGTCCAAATTCGGGGGATAATCCTCTTAACCGGAAGCTCCTGCGAAAGTTGTCGCTATTATCCACGTTTGACGTAATCGTTACCCGGCGCCTCCACCAAACTTGTCACGGAGTTCGAAAGAAGTACACCATTCAGTTAAACAAACAATTAGATTTATTCTAAAGAGGGAGCTCGATACAACACTGGACTGAGAACATACCCAACTGGCGACGTACTCGGCTTTTATACACTTACCGAATATTCGAGAAATATCCAGTATGCACTCTAAAGAATGATCTAGATTCATCTAGAACCTAGACAAACAATACATTAAAAATGAAATCAAAATTCCAGTCTTTGGATAAATCTGCCGGGGCCGAGATTTGAACCAGACCAGAGGAAATGGAGTCCAACGCTCTGCCAACTGGGCTGTTGGGATTTGTAGCAAATTGTGTGTGCGGCATTATATATATATATATATATATATATATATATATATATATATATATATATATTTAAGATTTAATTCTAAAGTAGTCATGTACTAGTGATAATTCGAGGATTCAGTCCTTAAGACAATCCAATGAACACACACACACACACACAACTCAATTATACCTTCTGAATATATATATATAAATACATTGTCTTAAAATAGCTGCACATTATTTGCAATATTATTTTTCTTTAATATTTTAATTTTTAAGCTTCTTTTCCTCTATGTTTTCAGGTCCTCTTATTTTTTGACGGTTTGGTTCTTATTTACTTTCGGTACCCATGTATCCCACAGTTGACCAATTTCGCTAAGCGGAAAAACATTGGCAATTTAAAAAAATATCGCAAAATGCTGTTATCGTTATTATTACTGTGTTCGAACATGCGCGGGAACGATTTACACAATTGGTTATATAAAGCGGCATTTGGTGACGTCTTTTAATTTAATGAAATCAGTCTATGGCAGGGGTGGGCAGACTTTTACATGGCACTGTCTACTTTTAATTTGTTTCAAGGTGTGGCGGTCCACTTTGTGACGTAGATGTGATGAGCAACAAAAAAAACTCGATAATATTTATATTATAACAATAATAAATACATAATATGTGTACTTACCTACATAACTGCAGTAGAAAAATTTATTTTTTTAAAACTACGTTTGAAGTCAAATGCAATATACACATAAACATAATTATACCCATAAATTTAATAATATCAACCGATGCATTTTCATACAATTCATAATACATCAGAAAATAAATAATTTTCACTCAAAATTAGTTCTCGTAGCTATAGACTCAGTAGAAGTAATTACTAACTGCTAATCTTGCACTGGATTCTAAGTGGTCGTCTGTGAAACGGGAAGATATGTTCTCTTAATTATATTCGTTCTCAAAATATACATTCATACAGATAGGTACAGCGAAAGAATGATGTTAAAGGAATTGCGCTGCGCGCAGCTTTTTTTAAAATTGGGATATTTTACTTTGTCTATTAGATTCCAAAAGTTATTCTTTACAAATTACGTCCTTTTGTAGGAGAAAAATCTTCGTTTTCCTCGAGAGATAAAAAGAACATGTAACATATTTTTAGTTATATTTTTCACATCAATATTGCCAAATGGGTTAACCCATGAATGCAACTTTTGATTCTAGTCTAGTAAATTCTTGAAAACGTCTCTCAAATTTGGGTTGCAGTTTTATTCACGGTGTCTCTTTTATTCACGGGTGTTTCCATTATCTTGATAGCCACCAGTGTTTCTTTTAGTATGCGCGTCTAACGTTTTATGTGAAGACGGTCACCCCAAAATGTCTTGGTAATCCACCGGTCGATCGCGATCGTCTTAATGCCCACCCCGTGTTTACGGTATAATATGTAAGTACCTTATTTCCCCCCCTTATATAATAAGACCTATATATGTTCTTATTTTTTGTACCATCGTTGTAGGTTATTTTTGTAATAATATATCTAATATCGGAATATATATATAGTCTAATTTCTCTACAAACAAGAGATAAACATTCATCAATCATATTCGAAAAAAAACACAGAGACAGTAAAGAGATCATACAATGAAGGACACTAGATTAAAAATTATAAAATGGATGCTTCAGTATTATAAACATTGCTGACTTAGGACAGCTAATATATAAAATAATTTATGTAAAAGTGGGGTTGAACATGTTTTTTGGCCAACCAACCTTCCCCCTTTATGTAAATAATACTGAGCAAAAACCTATTGAAAGTAATGGATAGGAATATCTAAATCCATTACTACCTAACAATCCATAACTTACCTAAAAATTGCATTTGAAAATGCAGAGCCCGCGCTAAATCTGAGTGCAATAAATAAGTTATTGCCAGATTCTGGACCCTAATGCAGATTCAAAGCATGTGAATGGCTGAAATGTAGCACTTAACAAAAGTATAAAAAGAATAGAAACAAAAATTAATAAAAGAATTACAAAATACCATAGAGTATATATGAATTAAGTAATAATAAGTAAATTTAACTAATAATAGAATATGGAGGTAATTATAACTATGAAATGTGTAAATTTATAGTATTAAACTATTATTAATCTAAGAATTTTTTAATCCGTACAATTTTGAATAGCTTTATTCATATAACTATTAATAAAATGAATTGGGTATTTCTGATTTAAGCAATATTTAGTAAAATGTTTATAGTTATTTATTATTTCTGATTTTTTGACACCAGATATTTATTGCGTTGTATATAATTAATAACAATATTTCTGAATATAGAAATAAGTACATTTCTCTCCCAATGCGGAACTTTTATTATATTGAAATTAAAATCTTCTCTTTTATCATAAATATTAGAAATTATTACATTATCTATTAATTCGATATGTATGTCAAGAAACTCAAAGTATATATATATATATATATATATATATATATATATATATATATATATATATATATATATTTCTTTATATAAACAAGAGAAAGGACTCCCACAAGGGGGCCCAGCTAGCAATAGTTTGGCTAATCTTTATTTACATTTTTATTAATATAATTATATTATTAATTATGACTACTATATTTTTAGATATATTGATGATTTAATTATTTTTGGTAAAAATGATAATTTAAATCCCATTATTAATTTTTATCCGGCTTACTTAAACTTAGTTAAAATTAATGATAATCCAATCAAAACTAATTACCTAGATGTAACAATGTATATTAAGGATTTGAAATTACATAGTAATATTTATGATAAAAGAGATGCCTTTAATTTTAATATCCTCAAAGTGCCTTACTGGAATTCAAATTTATCAATATCTATATATATAAATATTATTTTTAACTATATTTATCGTAATAATGTATTAGTTAGCGATAAAGATAACATTTTTTTTAAAATCTTAATAAAATTTTTTAATCACTGTATTGAACATGGATATCCTGCTAACTTTCTTTGTAATTATATTTATAATGGTTTTTAATGATACAATTTGTATTATTGTAATTATTTACTGTCATTATGTTTTGTAATGATTTTTTAAATTTCTACAATATCTAATTTATTCTACAATTATTAAATAGATGGCGCCACATGCTTATTAAACTTTAATAATATTATATTTTTTGTGTTTCATTTATATTTCACACAAATTTTATATGAATATTATTTTATGATTTTTTAAAAGTATATATATATATATATATATATATAAATTTCTTATTGTCCTATCGCAATTAATTTTATGCGGATCTGCTTTCACTCCCTTGTATTTGGCGGGAACACATTACTAGTTGATGCACTCCCGACCTACGTCTACACTGCGAATAAAAGTAGGTTATATATATGTTTTTGTTCATATGTTATTTAGTTTAAGGATTTTTTAATGTTTGAATTTCTCTTATATAATTCTTTCCTTTCCTCTTGGTACATAGTATGACAAATTTCAGGTGAAGGTTGGTCGGCCCCAAAACATGTTTAAACCTGCAATCCTGGTTCCTAAGGCCAGGAGTTTGTCATTATACTACTGTGCCTTCTACCTATTTATAGTTATCTTAGGTTATAACTATCTATTTATTTTTATATTTTCGTTTATATATTTGTGTATATGTATACATATATATATATATATATATATATATATATATATATATATATATATATATATATATATACTTTGAGTATGGAAACGGTATCTTTGTAAATACAGTCGGTTCTCTATCTAAGGAAATCGATAAATCTCAGTAAAAAGTTCGTATTGTGGGAAAATTTTCAACTTTTAATATTCTTCTGATGGTTGGTTCCAAGGAAAAGTTCGCTAAATGGAGATTTGTAAAATGGAAGTTCGACTGTATTTACATAAGCCTTTCCTGGGGCCGTTTTTGAAGCTCTAAACCCTGTAGAGTGAGTTCGGTTCCCTGGATAAATAAATAATGGAAATATAGGAGGTGGTACAAGTTTAATATTTTAGCTGACCTAATAATCTAATCTAAACCATAACTAATAGCTATGCGGCTTATCAATTTTTGATGATTTTAGCTCATATTTAGTATCACAATTAGAATCAGATCACGTGTGAATAGGGTACTTTTCTGTTTCGAGGGGGGAGGGGGCTTAAAAATGCAACAAAAAATTCGCCAAATTCCTGTAAAAATTTATTAATTGTGGTAAACCTACCACACAATATTTTGTTCCGAAACGGAAAAGTTGTTTTCCGTTTCGGAACCATAATATTTCTGCTAAAAACAATAATTTAAAGCTTGATTTTCGTATGCATTTTATTTTAAAATCTATAAAAATCAATTTGAGCTTTTCATACATGTTACTGGCGTAAAGAGTATGAGGAAAAGAACTTATAGAGAACTGATTAAATGCTTGCATTTAACTGCAATTGGTCGCCCATCTGGTATAGTGGTTAGCGATGCTGACTGCTGTGCCGTTGGGACTGGGTTCGAATCCCGCAGAAGACAGGGATGTTTATAAATGTATAGTGCCTTCGTGGCATGGGGGTATTTTAAATAGCCGTCGAGCCGCAAGTTCTCTCGTGAGGTTGGTGGAAGGGGAAGAGAGATGAGAGGCCCCTGACCACCCCCAGGGTGTTCTCCCTCAAAATTGGGGTGAAACCGAGCTAAATCGTTCTGTCACCTGTATGGGGCTCAAAGCTAAGGCTAATGACAGGCGTCACTTAGCCCTTTTCCATGATGAATTTCGTGGGCCTTGATATGGCCTTTGCAGATCAGGTGGCATTAATAACAACAAACTGCAATTGAGAATGCGGAAAAAGATCATTGCCATTTGGCCCAACTCCTCTCGCAATCTTCAATTACTGTATTAAAGAGTGGATACAAACGAAATTGGATACTTTCCAGCTCAAATTTTCTATTGCAAAACCACATCGATATTGTAGTTAATTTCTCTTGAGAGTCGTAACACTTTGATGCATTTTTATATGTTCTAATCTTTTAAATTTAACTTTTCACTTATAGAGACAAGGAATGCTTGAATTATTATTAGCAGGAATTTCTTCAAATAAGTAAGGAAAAATTTTGCATTTTTATAAAAATTGTTTTTATTAGGTCAATATTGCTTTTTAATCTAGGCGCGACTACACCAAAAACCTAACTGCAATATACATGAATGATCATTGTGTCCAGCTTCATGGTTTACAATAATCCAATTTAGTTACAGGTTATATTCCATTAAGAAGGTCCGGTACATGAATTATTGAATAATTATTGATTTTCCTTTTTTTATATTTTTTAAAAGTTCAAATATTTCTGTATAAAATGATATATGATATGAGGAAATAGATAATTAGAAGTATTTTCATTTAATTTTTAAATGAAGCTACTCCTTGACGCGCGTCAAATGAGCTCTGCTAGGAGCACCCGAATTTCCCTTTGAATAAGTTTCTCATCAGCGCAAATCCATATGATGTTCAAGGGGGGAAATTTGACTGAATTGAGCTTATCCAAAAGTGCATGGGTACACGTCTTTTGTATCTCAAAAGCGAAACAGAGAGAAAAAAGTTAAGTGATGGAAAAAGTCTAAATGGTTGTAATAGACTCCAGGACCGTTTTTAACTACCCCACTTTTCGATATGCTCCCCCCAACGTAGGGTTATCACGCCCCACAGTTTGAGAAACGCTGCATTACATTAATATTTATTTACGTTACAATTCGTCTTTTATTATTTTATTTTATTATACTTCACATTTATATATATTCATGTATTATTACATGCTTCTTCCATATAATGTAAACACCAAAGAAATTTTGAACATTACTTTTATAAAAACATTTAATTTATTTTCTGATAGTGGCAAAACCATTTGACGATGCTTAAGAAAGAATATTTTCTCCAATTATAGTTCAAAAAATATTTTTCATACAGTTAAAAACTTTATTTTATACTCTATATACATATGTATGTGTGTGTAACATATATATACTCTATTTTTCATATTATAAAGGATTCTTCCTGTGACAGAGAGAGAGAAAGAATTTAATTAGTTGCACTTTTCAGGATTCAGCTGAGTTTCAGTTAGATCTATTTCCCCTGTCTTGAAAAAGTTGACATCTACTAAAATGATAATCCGAATTTTTCCGAATAGTTTCATTTTTCCACACACATATATATAGGATAAAAGAGACTCATTCATCCCTATTTTTACGCAATTATTAGACCTACAGACTTGAAATGTGGCAGGCATATTCCTTTGACAGGGAATAAATAGATCCTCCACAAAACAGTTTTTGCGAAAATTAACCCCCAAGGGGCGCAGCGCGGATTTAAGTGTCGTTACAGATTATTATTACCAACTTAAAACTTTTAAGTTTACACACTTGCAATTTGACATGCACGTTCCTTTCATAGAGTGGTGATCCTCTGCCAAAAGGGTATTGCGAAAATCTACCCTTCAATGGGCATAGCGAGGAATTAAGCGGAGTAATAGATACATTTTTCATAAGTCTACAATAATTTTTTCTTGGTGTTGGGATTTTTTACCATCAGTGTAAGATGTATCCGAGAGTATCTAAGCAAGACTGTAAACTAATAATGAATTTGTTTGACTTGAATAGTATTCGTCAGCCCGAAATAAAATTTGTGTAAAAATATGCATGCGAAAAATTTGTACAGATTGCAACGATACAAATGTATGGAATAAGATATTTAAGGCTGCTACATAATTCAAATCCTTGGAAAACATCGAAGTTGCAACATGAGTTCAAGATCTTTTTTTTTCTGCATGTTGAATTTATGAGTGAAACTTATCTAGCTTGGGACCCCTACAGCTCCTATGGGCCCCTGGCGGCCGCCAGTTCCACCAGCCGCTTAATCCGCCTCTGGATACATACATTCATGGACAAAAAAATTAGCGCACCAAGAAATAATTACGGGATAGTAACGAAACTTGGCATGAAGGTACATGTCGTGGAGATATGCAAATGATTAGAAATGCAGCGTGATTGCGCATTACGTATAGCCTGTAGAGGGCGTTTAACGTAATTCTCCGTGGAGTGTAAAACAGGTAACCAAAGCTTGTTTGAGTGTTCTGAATCGCTTACAAAGTAAAAGCTGAGATAGACATGCCATTACGCCGTTTTCGAGGACAATATGAGCAGTTGTCAGAGTTTGAGAGGGGGAGAATCATTGGCATGATCGAATCTGGGGAGGTCAGCTAGGTGAGTAGCTCGTCAATTATGCCACTCTGCTTGTGTTGTGAGGAGGTGTTGGGACCAGTGGATCCGAGAGATGTCATTTACACGAAAATCAGGCTCAGGACACCCTCGACAGACCAGTCGTTGAGAAGACACCCACATCGTAAGAAATGCACGCGTACAGCCAACTGCTTCATCAGCCACCATCCAGGCACAGGTAGCACCTTCACTAGGGGCTCCTGTGTCTTTTCGAACCATACGAAGGCGCCTGGCTGAAGAACATTTGGGATCACGGCGCAAATTACGTGAACTGCCCTTGAGGCTCACCCATCGACGCCTCTTTTAGGAGTGGTGCCACGCACGAGAAAACTGAGCTGCAGCGAAATGGGACCAGATCGTCTTTAACGACGAATCCAGATTAAATCTCAGCAATGATGGCAATCGTGTTTGTGTGCGGAGACCCCATGGTGAACGCCTCAATCCTGCCTTTGCTCTACAGCAACCCACCGCTCCTGTGATGGTATAGGGTGCCATTTCCTACAATACACGGTCACCCCTAGTATTGATCCGTGGCACCATGACAGCCCAGCGGTATGTCCATGACATCCTGCAACCACATGTGTTGCCACTCATGCAACGGCTCCCAGTAGCCATTTTTCAACAATACAATGCTCGGCCTCACACTGCAAAGGTGTCACAAGGTTGTCTCCGCACTGTTACTACCCTTCCTTGGCCTGCACGATCCCCAGATTTGTCTCCAATCGAGCATATCAGGGATCATTTGAGACTGCGGGTTGGGCATCCCAAGAGTTTGAATGAACTAGAGGCATGGTTACAGCAAATATGAAACGAAATGTCTCAAAACATCATACAAAACTTGTATGCGTCAATGCCCGATGGTATCGCAACTTGCATTTCATTTTGACGACTCCTTCTTTGTGCGCTAATTTTTTTTTGTCCATGAGTGTATATTGATTCTATACAAATTTTGTATTCATATATTCTGTGAATATAAAATATATCTAATTTTACAATATTTCTTTTTCTGATTGTTGTACTTACAAAGTATGTTTGAAAATTTTATGTCGTAACTTAAAATAACAAAAATAGAGCAGTGAAAGCAGCTGAAGTATGTATGCATTTATATACACTCACGGAGAAAAAAATTAGCGCACCAAGAAGCAGTTGTCAAAATGAAACAAAATTTTACTTACATAATGACTACTTTGTTATAAGTAATAGATTAGAAAATCAAAGAAAAAGGATAATTTATTTCAGAGAAAAAGGCAAAAGAACGGAGGATTTAATACCCTGTAGAGCCCCGTCTAGAGCGAATGCATAATGCGATACGATCGGACATTGAGGCATACAAGTTCTGTATAATGTCTTGAGACATTGTGATAGCCCACGGGCTGTGGGTATCATCTCTTCATCATGCACGCGACCAAAGTTTGAGGGGATAAAAGATTGACCACTCCATACTAAAATTAGTTTATTGTTATCTCAATTTATATTCAGCAAAGCAACACAAGTCTAGGAGGCTTATGATCAGGAGTGATGAGACACAAACTATACTTCTAACAAATAGCACAATAAACCACCGAATCTATATTTATAGATGACTCCTTGACTTTACTAGAACCCGCTCTAGTATTAAAATTTGATTTAATCTTTCTTACCGCTAATCCAAGGCGAACAGCTACCAGTCCTTATATTGTCAATATAATCTTTGATCCAACTTGTTCCGGAAAATGGATGATCTTCTGGCTTCGAACTCGCTTCGAACTCTCCTTCTTAGAACCTCGATAGCACTATTAGACCTCCTCATAGAAACTTACGCGAATACTATAGCTCCAATATATACACTATTCCTAATCTGCATAATCGCGTTCTCTTCTTGAGTAGGTTGGAAAGAATTGCCATTCTGGCCCCAAATGTTTCCCAAGAAGTTTTAATAGGTGACGCGTTAAATCCCCGGCATAACATTTCGTTCCATATTTGCTTGAGGGCTGGGAGAGTTGGTGGTCAAACTCTAATACTAGCTTACGAGTCAAATCCTTTTTTCCCAAACTCAGTTTAGATATCAATCCTCATTCCAGTTACGTTACCCAATTCTTGACAAACCATGGCCCATTTGTTTCTTATTTGCATAGCTTCAAATTAAAAACTACTCCCAATTGTCTTTGTGGTTCTTTGGGGACGCTGACCATTATGTGTTCGCATATCCTCTGACTAAGGATTTCCATTTGGTCTCTCCATCTCAAAAGGCTAAAAATGCCTGGTTCCAATGAATCCTTTCAAATCCTTCCGTCCACTCTAAACAAAAATCATGTATTAAAATTGCCTATTCAATCCGGGATCAAATTCCTTAGGTGTGGGAATGGATTTTTTCTTCTTCTCTATCTTTAAACCTTATTTTTTTCACTCACATAATATATTGCAGCTTCCTGGTTTAACTCTTAGTCAAATTTTTGAGTATACTTTTGGATAATTTCTTGTTTTTTTTCTCCTTTAGCAAAAAATTATATTTTCAAAAAAATTCAATAATCTCTCCCCCTTTCTTTCCTTTTATTTATTTGTTTCTTTATTTTACCTAGCTGGTCTCGAAAAAAAAATAATCCTCTTTCCAGTGGTTTTTTTTCGTAATATCAACAGGAAGTGATGACGCTAACTAAAAATATGATTCATAAAAACATTTTATTTTTTATTATTATTGTATCTTGTCTTTCTCTCTCTCTCTCTCTCTCTTTTTCTTTTCTTTTAGCCTGTGTGCGTTTGGTTAATTTTTTTCTTTCTTTTTTCTTTTGAATTTGAATGAAAGTTGGAATATATATACTCTTTTTCCCTTCTCTTATACTTCTTATGTTATTATTATTTTTATTATATTTGCTTTGTATATTTGTATTACGTTCTCGCATATGTAAGTATATAGTGCAGTTCCCTTTAAATTTGTACACTCAGGAACATTGAAAATAGCGACCCAAGAAGGAAGCGAAGTACAATCGTGAAACTTTGCAAATAAGTACAGTGTAATGTGATATGCAAATGATCCAAGTTTTGTGCCAATACGCATGCTCATACACGCCGAGGTGGCACTACAATCAGGAAAAGGGTGCTATATAAGCCAGCACAAACTCGAAGATTCATAAACGGGACGATTACCCGCCGATTGTAGGAAGACTTTGGTAAGCAAAACATGCCAGGTAAACGTGCTAGAAGACATTTCTCACAGTTAAGTGAGTTTTAGAGAGGCCTGATCATCGGGATGAAAACAGCAGGCTGGTCGACGCTCCGTGTTGCTGGACAGGTGGATCGTTCGGAGTGTGCCTTTAGAAATTGTTGGGAGCAGTGGACACGAGAAGGTACCTACGCGCGGAAAACCGGGTCTGCAGCTACCAGGAAGACCACGAGGAGAGAGGATCGAAGGATCGTGCGGCAAGCACTTGTGGACCCCACAGTGACTCGTTCAACGATACGAGCAGACGTAGGCGTAGCAATTGTTCCACAAACAATTTCCAGAAACCTTGCAGAAGCAAATCTTAAATCCAAGCGCCCTTTCCGTACACTTCCTTTAACACCGGAACATCGGCAACTGCGTCTACAGTGGTGCCAAGCCAGATCAATGTGGAATGTCACAGATTGGCAAAAGGTTGTGTTTAGTTATGAATCTCCGTTTGTTTTGGGGACAGATGATAACCGTGTACGGGTGTGGTGGCGCCCTGGTGAGCGGTAGAATTCCCACCCACACACAATGTTCTACGTCACACTGCCAGCACAGCTGGTGTAATGGGGGCCATAGCCTATGATAGCCGGTCTACTTTAATTGTGATGCGTGGAACCTTAACGGGCCAACGTTACGTTAATGATATTCTTCGACCCCATGTAGGACCTTTCCTAAATGGTCTCCCAGGGACAATTTTCCAGCAAGATAATGCTCGTCCGCATACAGCAAGAGTTGCTCAAAACTTCCTATGTCATTTACAGGCTCTTCCATGGCCGGCCCACTCCCCCGATTTGTCCCCTGTATAGCACGTGTGGGATCAGCTAAAACGGCAGATGGATGCCATCGTGTCACTCTGTACATGATTTAGAGTTGGCTGTTCAAGATTTGTGGGCCCATCTGCGCCAGGACAACATAAGGTGTCTAATCAACTCAATGCCGGACCGTGTGGTGGCATGTATTGCAGCTGGAGGTGGTCCAACGCGCTATTGAAGTTGCCCAGTATTTGTGTCGTTGCACATCCTGTATTCGTTTAATTGTCTTGTTTTTGAGATCAAGTGAATCTCTCATCTGTGTCATTATGTGTACTAAATTCCATTTTAATCTGATGCTTTCTTCTTGAGTCGCTATTTTCAATGTTCCTGAGTGTATTTTGTCATTTTACTGTCTTCTGATGTTTATAAAATCCAAACTTTGATTTCTTTTTTTTAGTAAAGTCTGGACGTGGGGAAGTGGTTGTTTAGCGAGGAATCGGTTTGTAGCCCTAAACCCTTCTCGGGTGAGCTCGGTTCTATTGGCATTCCTTCCTTCCCTCCTTTAGTTCGTTCAAACTCGTGGGATGCCGAACTCGCCGTCCAAAATGATAACAGATATGCTCGATTGGAGACAAATTTGGAGATAGGGCAGGCCAAAGAAGGGTGGTAACAGTGCAGATATAGTCTTGTGACACCCTTGCCGTGTGAGGCCAAGTATTGTGTTGTAGAAAAATGGCTCCTGGGAGCCGTTGCATGAGTGGACACATGTGGTTGAAGGATGTCATGCGCATACCGCTGGGCTGTCATGGTGCCACGGATGAATACTAGGGGTGACCGGGTATTGTAGGCAATGACACCCCATGCCATCACACCAGCTGTAAGAGCGGTGTGTCGCTGTAAAGCAAAGGCAGAATTGAGGCGTTCACCACGGAGTCTCCACACATGGTCCTTCTTGTGCACGACACCACTCCAAGCGGATGCCTCGATGGGTGGGCGTCAAGGGCAGCACACGTAATGGGCGATGCAATCCCCTTCTCTCAGGCCCCTTGTATGGTTCGAGAAGACACAGGAGCCATTAGTAAAGGTGCTACATGTGCCTGGATGGTAGCCGATGAAATAGTTGGCTGTACACGTGCATTTCTTACGATGTGGCGGTCTTCTCGACGACTGGTCTGTGGAGGGCGTCCTGAGCCTGGTCTTCGTGTAAATGACATCTCTCGGATTCACTGGTCCCAACACCTCCTCACAACACAATCAGAGCAGCTTAATTGACGAGCTACTCATCTAGCTGACCACCCAGCTTCCATCATGCCGATGATTCTCCCCCTCTCAAACTGCGACAGCTGCGCATATTGTCTTCGAAAACGGCGTAATTGCATGTCAAACTCAGCTCTTCCTTTATAAACGATTCAGCACACTCAAACAAGCTTTGGTTACCTGTTTTATACTCCACGGAGAACGACGTTAAACGCCCTCTACCGGCTATACGTAATGCGCAATCACGCTGCATTTCTAATTACTTGCATATCTCCCCCACATTTACCTTCATGCCAAGTTTTGTTACGATATCGCAATTATTTCTTGGTGCGCTAATTTGTGTGCGTGCGTATGTGTACATTTATATAAAAACTTCATTCTCTTACAATATCACAAAATTATACAACCTTTCTGAATAATTTTTCTCATTTCTATTTTGTTTGAAATCACTAATCTACTTTATAAATTGTATTCATCATATTTTTATATCCTGTAATGCACATTTTGATTTCACTTTAATTAAATAGTTTTATACTAGGAACACACACACAACCAAACAAATAATACCTATATTCTTTCACATTAATTATTGTTCTGTAACAATAAAATTTTAATTAAATTCTTTTTCTTTTGCTTTTTATAAGAAATTTCTGTCATAATTTTGACATTCTTATTGTTGCCTCTTTAAAGGTTTTTAAATATTGCTATAGATTCGAACCTATTATTAATAGTTTTTTTCTTAAAAATACATACTAACGCTTTTAAACCTTTTCAGAATCACGAAAAATACGTTTTGAAGGATTTTTGAGAAACATAATAGTAAAATGAAACAGAGTAAATAATAACTATTGCAAACTGAAAGCACCAACTTTTTAATTTTTAGTGCACCAGTGTTCTACGGAACACTGATTAAGAGCCTCTCGTCCTGGATGAGTGGTTATGTGTGTGTGTGTTCTGAAACTTTTTTGATAAGATAAAATGAAATAGGAATTCCAAGTATTTTATATTTGTATTCGTTGCAATTAAACAATTGAGAATTAAAGCCTTTATGTATTAATCACAAATAAAACATATTTTAATAGGATTGAAACTTAATTTTAAAAATGCTTTGGAAGTTATTCAGGCTTAAAGTCATTTTTGTTTGCTTATTAGGGCTGCTACTTCTATGTTATTTTGATATCACTATATATTCATATTAATTATCAATTTAATAATTGTCTTTCGAAATTTACAATTCACGCCTGGAATTTTGCAAGTTATCTAAAGGATGCTTTTGCATTGAGTTAAATATTTGTATATTTTTTTGGTTTAAAATCTTATATATAGTCCATTAAAAAAATATTTCCTTAAAAAATTTCTTCCATATTAAACTGCAAATAATTTATTAACTCAATTTTTAAATTTTTCGAAATATGCATTTTGATGAACATACAGAATGTTGTACAATATTTTAAAGATAATATACATTTTTTATGTATTTTTATAATTAATTATACACATAATCATACACATAATTAATTATTAGATTGCCTTAAATATTCCTTCAAATTGTCCGTGTTAAAGATCTTAATTAAAAAGATATCGTGCAAATTCCTCTTAAAATGGCAATAACATGCAACAAAAAAAAATGTATATATATATTGCTCAAGTTTTTCAAATTTAATCTTACAAAATAATGGCTATCTTAACAGTCTTAGAATAGATTAGAAAAGTTAAACGTTTATTTTACTTGTTACGTTCAATAAAAAGAAAAAAAGTGTCTATATAAGCAGACGCGGATTAAGGTAGCTGGAGGCCCCAGGCGGTAATAGGTTTGAGGCCCATGGGCTCAAGAGACAAAACAAAAAACTAAAATAGTGAAGATTCGCTGCTCTTAAATTCTGAAAAAATAAAAAGTATTGCTAATAATAAAACTCAACGCCAAAAGAAAAGTCCTAACTGTATTTAAAAAAAAATTAAAAACCTTACTAAGGAGCGTACAATGTTTCTATACTTTACACCTTTATTTCTCTTTGATAAATGAATCAATTGTTTTTTCCATATTTTTGTCTAAAACATCATGTTCTATACATAATATATTCAATTTGTCCTCTCTCCCATAGTACTTCTTAAATAATTTTTATCACATTTTAAAACTGAAAAAGATGTCTTCTCTGATGCCTTCGATATCGGTATTGTTAAAAATATTTTCAGAAGTATCTACATTAAGATTTCTCTTGCAAAATATATAATAAATTTCTAGTGAGGTCTTTATTGTATAATTGTTTTCTTTTAAAAGTAGTAAAAACTAATCCAATTCATATTGTCAAAAATAAAAGATTCGATATTGTCTTTGTAAGTTTCCTTTAGTTTTTGTGTAACTTTCTTGATTTTAGATAATAATCTATCTCTCGTCTAAAAGTACAGTAAAGTTTTCTATGAAAGTTTCATGCATCTCAACTCTTCTGAATAGTTTCTAGTCCTATCGTATATGGCATAAAGTAAGTTCACTATGAAATTTTCCCAACATTCAAAAATTCACGACCGACTTCTTTACTTCGACCGGAAATAATTTTTCTCTTTTGCTGCCTGCGAGCTTGTCCAGCTTCCTCTTCAAACAAGAGCCCTGATAAATCAGTTGCTCCTTGTTCGCTTTTGCCAAATTCATTTCTGAAATTTTGGAAATAGTTTTCTAGAGATTTTAGTAGACTAGATCCTTTTAATAATTCACACTCAACTGATCGCAATAATTTACTAGTAACATTTATTCTCAGGAGTTTGGTTTTCCAAATCATGGTTATTAGGAAGCTTCATATAAAAGACCACAATACTAAAGGCAGCTTTCCTACCTCCAGTAATACTAAAGGCAAATAACCTGCCTCCAGTATTATGCCTTTTTTTTCCTCATTGGTATCACGCATTTCACAGCCAGGGCCACTTTTATTAATCTTTATCTTGCTATTAAAACCTAAATTCAACTACCTTGAAATAGTTTGCTTAAGTAATCCTTATTTAATCGGAAAACTTTAATTTTTCCCCACCCCTTAATATCAACCCCAAAGGCGCACGCGCGAGGTAGTTTTTTAAAAATTTTAGTTTTGCATATTATTTGGATCCCCAGTGGCTTTATTCACATCAAATTTTAATTATTTTCGGAAACTTTTATTTTTTATCAACCCCTAAATATTACTCCCAAAATTAGGGAATGGCATTTTAAACCATCTTTTTAACAAGGGTACCATTCCGGTAACATACCCTATCAAACAAACAAAAAATAATTCAAATCGGTTGAGATATGCTAAAATAATCGCAGGACAAACTTAAAAAAACAAAAAATTGATCAAATTGATAACCTCCTCGTTTTTGAATTCGGTTAAAAATACGTGAAAAGCGTCGTTTAAAAAGAAACATCTGTAGAACCTATTTGAATATTTCTTGAGAGAAAAACTGAATATTTTTTTAAATTATTCTACTCACCTTACTTTTATGTAACAACATAAGTTTAAAAAAGGCCCGGTAAATAGTAATTGTATTATAACGCACTCTACTACACTAGCAACCAATCTGCAAGGCAATTATTCTATAAGTAAAATTGCATTTTTTATTTTTATAGTCTCGGTTAAAAGCGTGTGAAAGCTTGTTAGGGCTGATTTTTCGCGACCGCCCGCGTTTTCATACATATTTGGACAAATAAGCAACACGGTGAAAAATTCTATTGCAGCACTTTGAATGCCTGTCTATTTATTTAAATTATAATAAAAAGAGTGTTTACGTTTTAAGCTATTTTTAAGTGAAAATTTATTATGCTTGTAAGCAGTTTCCTTGTGCGTGTGAATTTGAAATATTTTGTCATTTAAAATACTTATAAGCATAAGTATATTATTAATATATATATATATATATATTATTAAAAATCAGCGTATTAATTTTTCATAAGGTTTAAATGAATCTTGGTTTTATTTTCTTCATTAACTAGTTAATTTTAATGCCAATTTGCCACCCCGGGCAGGGACCCTGCAGAGTAAAAAATAAGAAAGTAAAATACCAATAAATGAAATACCAAAAATTCACACCCAATAGTATTCCAGAAAATATTTTGTAACAATATATATATATATATATATATATATATATATATATATATATATATATATATGTAGGGTTGGATATGTGCAATGGACAACCCCTCCCCTGTACTTAGGGTGGAGCAGTCCACACTGACGTCACACCCCGTCAGGAATGTCCGACTAAAGGACACACAGGAAAATAGGCAGACGGACGTTAGGGACGCTAAGCTTTAGACGTAGGAGAAAGACGTTCTCCTTTGCTGCTTAGTATAATTTAGATATTTCACCTTGTTAAATAAAGCATTTATCCTCCTTAGGTTGTAGTCATTTTCCCATATTTTGGGGGCTCGACCTTTCTCTTGCATATTAAGGAAAATCTCCTCTAGACGAGAGAAAATTTTTAAGACACGTTAATATTTTTCTTCAATGGACGCTACATTGCAAAAAGCGTAAAAACGACTTGTTGCTGTTGGACTTTATTTTTCTTGGATTCCTATAGTGCCTCAACTGGTTCTGGATTTATTGTACGTACTGCTCCCCAACCCCAGGTAGGCAAAATTTAATTAAACGTATTTTTTGTTTGTTTATTTTGGCTTTAAAATTACTGTATTTAGTAGTTTTAACTCAGAGTGTGATAGGGAAATTTTGATTACAACCTTGCACCGTCTATAAATTTTCAAAGTGATTAATTTTGTATATTAAGATGTCCTGTAAAAATATTAAATTAGGCGATATTCCTATAATTGCTAATTCGTTGAAATGTGGTACAACTCGTGCTGTAAAAACATTAAATTCTATATTAGGATTCACCAAATTTGACCGTTCTTTGCGAAATAAAATAAGAAATTTTTCTATATTCCCTAAAGAGTTTAGAGTTGAAGAACACAAAGAAAAAATTTTAACCGAATTCTCATTGCCTGATTTTATCTCAGTCGCTAATTTATTGCATTTAGACGTAGAAACAAATGAGCAAAATTTATGCAATAGTATATTTAAAGCTTTGACGAACTTGGATGAATTCAAACTAACATTAAATAATTCGGAAGCATCCTTTTCTGAAGGCGAAAACGTAGTTTCAAAAACCACGTTTCAAAAACGAATCACGTTAGACAGGAATTTTTCATCGGAAGGGACAGACCAGCACTCCCCTTTTCAACATCCGGTCAGTAATGCACCCCTACCCAGCGTTCAAGGTTATTTTTCATGCCGGCACATCAAAACGTTTCATCTCTTTGTACACAAAATACTTTTCCTCCCTATTCAAACGATGCTTCCCTTACAGAGATGAATACCCAGTTTTGGACTTTATTGCGGGATATTTCGGCGACTAGTAGAAAATTTACCGGGGAAGATTTTTATTCTGTAAATAGTTTCTTTCGCGATATTGAAGAAAATTTTGATTTATTCCCAGCTATCAGTTCTCAAAACTTAATTTTCACGAAACGTCTAGTATGTGGAACTGCTAAATCATTTCTTTTTTCATAAAGAAATTTAAATACATACGAGTCATTCAAAAAAGCTTTAATTGAAGAATTTTCGGATTCAGTTACTTCCATAGAAATTCAGAGTGAATTAGAAAAAAGAAAAATGTATAAAACCGAGACTTTAATGCAATATTTTAATTCCATGCGTGAATTAGCAAATAGATGTGATTCAAAAATTGACGAAGCATCAATTATCCAGTACGTCATTAATGGAATTGATGGGCCTCGTTCATATAAAATAATCCTCTATGGTGCAACCTCATTTTCCGAATTGAAGCAGAAATTACGTACCTATGAAACTATCATTAAAAACATGGGAATACATAACTCTAAATCACCGAATGTTCGTCATTCATATGAAAGCCGAGGATGCGATTTTAAACAACAAAGCTTCCAAAGAAAACCCACAAGATTTAACGTTTCTGACGCAGCTAAAAATCCCCAACGTTGTTTTAATTGTAATGATATAGGTCATCTATCAAAATCTTGTCCTAATCATTCACGTGGCCCCAGATGCCTCTCATGCAATCTTTATGGTCACAAATCATTTGAATGCCGACGAGCTAATTTAAATAACACTTCTACACCACCTTCTGGTGTAAATGCTGTGCATGAATTGCCTTCTCCTATTAATATGTTTAAAGACGTAACAATTTTTGGCCGTAAACTTAACGGGTTAGTAGACACAGGCAGCAATTTAACACTATTAAGAATTTCTACTTACATAAATATAGATGCACTGCCACTGAAACAAACCAACACATTATTAACAGGTTTTGGTTTTTCGCGAATTAATGTGATAGGAACTTTTGATTCTGAAATTACTATTGATTATCAAATTTTTCCTGTTACTATTTCTGTTGTACCAAATTCTTGTACAAATTATGACCTTATAATCGGTTGTGACGTAATTAAACAAGCACATCTAAATATATCGCATACAGGCGTAAAATTTGCACAAATTTTAAGGCCTTCTGATAATGCAAATGAAAATTTTATTATGACGATTTCTGACGGATCACCCACATTTGATATCGGTCCAAATGTTTCTCAACATAATCGAGCTGAAGTCGAACAACTGCTATCGACATACACGCCTAAAAAAACAAAAACTGTAAACATTGAGCTTGATATCGCTCTCACCGACGACGAACCGATATTTCATAAGCCCCGACATTTGCCATTTGCTGAACGAGATATAGTGGACGCTCAAGTTGATGAATGGGTTAAAAATGGAATTATTGAGCCGTGTTCATCCCCTTACGCTAGTCAAGTTGTGGTAGTAAAGAAAAAAGACGGGAAATCAAGAGTTTGCATTGATTATAGACGCTTAAATCGCAAACTTATTAAAGATAACTATCCTCTTCCTTTAATTGACGATATTTTAGATTGTCTCCAAAATTCTAAAATATTTACTACTCTAGATCTAAAAAATGGATTTTTCCATGTCGCGGTAAATGAAAGGAGCCGTAAATTTACTAGTTTTGTTACTCACAATGGTCAGTATCAATGTAGACGAATGCCTTTTGGACTAAGTACTTGTCCTTCCACCTTTATGCGGTACATAAATGCCATTTTCCGACATCTGATTTCGAAAAGTATTGTTCTCTCATATATGGATGATGTCGTTATTCCCGCTGCTAATGAGTCCCAAGCCCTTGAATATCTAAAAATTGTTCTAGAGGTAGCTTGTGATTACGGACTTGAAATAAATTTTAAAAAATGTCAATTTTTACATAATACAATTGAGTTTCTTGGCCATATTATAGAAAATGGTAGATTGTTTCCTTCCCCTTCAAAAACTAAAGCTGTTATTAATTATCCTGATCTTAAAAATATTAAAGACGTTCGCCGATATCTTGGTCTTACTGGCTATTTCAGAAAGTTTTTACCCTCATATTTTTTTTTCGACCATAGCAAAACCTTTGAGTGACCTCCTTCGTAAAGACTCCCTTTTCCAATTTTATTCTGAACAACAGGCAGCATTTCAAAAATTAAAATACTTACTTTCCTAACAACCCGTTTTAAATATTTTTAACCAAAATTCTTCCACTGAGATTCACACTAACGCGTCAATCGAGGGTTTGGGTGCAGTCCTACTCCAAAAATCCATACATGACAACCAGTTTCGCCCTGTATTCTACATGTCAAAAAAGACATCAGACCATGAAAGAAAGTACACTAGTTTTGAACTAGAAGTCCTTGCAGTGGTCGAAGCACTTAAAAAGTTTCGCATCTATGTACTAGGAACATCATTCAAAATTATTACTGACTGTGACGCCCTCGTCAAAACACTAAGTAAAAAAGAGCTTAACCCCAGGATAGCCAAATAGGCACTTTATCTCCAAGAATTTAACTATACAATAGAACACCGTACAGGCTCAAAGAGGGCTCATGTGGATGCTCTCAGTCGACCTCCACATTGTATGCTAATCCAAAATAGTGTCCATCTTCAATTTCTCAAAGCACAACAGGCTGATGACCAAATAACAGCGATAAAGACGCTTCTAGAAACAACGCCGCAGGATAACTATATCGTAAAAAACAAACTTCTTTACAAGATAGTCAATGGCACCGAGATTTACTAGTGGTACCTGACGAAATTCAGGCTAACATCATTAAAACTGCACATGAACGTGGCCATTTTGCTGTTCTACGCACACAAGATTTAGTTAGCAAAGACTTTTACATCCCACGACTTAAAGACAAAGTTGAAAAATGCATTCAAAACTGTGTTACATGCATTCTCACAAACCGGAAACGTGGTAAGCAAGATGGCACGCTTAACTCGATAGAAAAAAACGATTTACCACTCCATATATTTCATTTAGATCATTTGGGTCCCCTAGCGACAACTTCTAAGAAATATAAGCATGTTTTTGCAGTGATTGACGCATTCAGTAAATTTACAAGGCTGTATCCCACTAGATCTAAGGACGCTGCAGAAGTCATAAATCGATTAGAAAACCAAAGACATGTCTTCGGAAACCTCGATAGGATTATCTCTGATAAAGGATCCGCATTTGAAGATTACTGTAAAAAGCAAAACATTCTTCATATCTCCATTACAACTGGTCTCCCAAGATCTAATGGCCAAATTGGAAAACAAAATTCCACCATCATTGCTGTGCTGTCAAAACTTTCTGTCGACGATCCTGAGAAATGGTACTCCCACGTACCCCCCCTGCAAGAAATCCTGAACTAAACTTTTCAAAGAAGCATCAAGATGACTCCATTTGAGCTCCTTTTCGACACCAAGATGAAGTCTTGCCAGGACATTGAGATTGTCGAACTTCTTAACGATGAGATTACAGCTCAATTCCAAGAACAACGTGATGCTCTCCGTCAAGATGCCAAAAGCAATTCTACAAAGTTCAAGATGAGAATCGCCGCACGTACAATCTCCGGCGCAGACAAGCTCATAAATATCAACTACATGACCTAGTAGCAATTAAACGCACTCAGTTTGGTCCAGGCTTGAAACTTAAGCAAAAATACCTCGGACCATACAAAGTTACAAAAGTCAAGCACAATGACACTTATGACGTAGAAAAGTGTGATTTTGTCGACGGACCATCAAAAACGTCTACTTGTGCAGAATTCATGAAACTCTGGCCAAGCCAAACTAACTCTACTTGATTTCTCCATTAAAAACTGTTCACATTTTTTCTTCCTGTGAAAGACTTTCGTTATGGACATTAACAGACTTTTTATCTATTTATCTATTTTTGATTCCATTTTTATTGAATGATTCTAACATTTTCTTATTTCATTTTAGTACAAATTTAAGTGTTTAGAAGTAGGAGCATCTTGCTTCAATATGTTCCTGTTCCTTATTCCAGATTCTTATTTTAGCCTTGATCTTATTTGTATCGTTAACATAATTTGTTTAACCCCAGTTGTAATGTATGAAATTTTTTCTATTTATGAAATATTACTTTAAATTTGTTTATTTTTCAGTATTTTTGTACTTTTTCTTTGATGATATTTTATGTTGTGTATAATTCTTTTATCTACTGTGTAACTGTGTACATTTTTAATATTTCATTACTATGTATCTGTACATTTTATCATTGTAAATAATCAGGCGAGGTCGTCTTCCCGGTCATGATGGCCGATGTAGGGTTGGATATGTGCAATGGACAACCCCTCCCCCTGTACTTAGGGTGGAGCAGTCCACACTGACGTCACACCCCGTCAGGAATATTCGACTAAAGGACACACGGGACAATAGGCAGACGGACGTTAGGGACGCTAAGCTTTAGACGTAGGAGAAAGACGTTCTTCTTTGCTGCTTAGTATATAATTTAGATATTTCATCTTGTTAAACAAAGCATTTATCCTCCTTAGGTTGTAGTCATTTTCCCATAAATATGTACACTCAGGAGCATTGAAAATAGCGACCCAAGAAGAAAGAATCTGATTGAAATGAAATTTAATACACATAATGACACAGATGAGAGATTCACTTGATCTCAAAAACAAGACAATTAAACGAATACAGGGTGTGCAACGACACAAATACTGGGCAAATTAAATAGCGCGTTGGATCACCTCCTGCTGCAATACATGCCACCACACGGTTCGGCTTTGAGTTGATTAGACATGTAATGTTGTCCTGAGGCAGATGGGCCCACAAATCTTGAACAGCCAACTCTAAACCATGTACAGAGTGACACGATGCTATCTGTCGTTTTAGCTGATCCCTTACGTGCTCTACAGGGAACAAATCAGGGGAGAAGGCCGGCCATGGTAGAGTCTGAAAATGACATAGGAAGTCTTGAGCAACTCTTGCTGTATGCGGACGAGCATTATCTTGCTGGAAAATTGCACCTGGGAGACCATTTAGGAAAGGTCCTACATGGGGTCGAAGAATATCATTAACGTAACGTTGGCCCGTTAAGGTTCCACGCATCACAATTAAAGTAGACCGGCTATCATAGGCTATGGCCCCCCAGACCATTACACCAGCTGTGCTGGCAGTGTGACGTAGAACATTGTGTGTGGGTGGGAATTCTACCGCTCACCAGGGCGCCTCCACACCAATACGCGGTTATCATTTGTCCCTAAAACAAACCGGGATTCCTCACTAAACACAACCTTTTGCCCCAATTTGTGACATTCCAAATTGATCTGGCTTGGCACCACTGTTGACGCAGTTGCCGATGTTTCGGTGTTAAAGGGAGTGCACGGAAAGGGCGCTAAGATTTAAGATTTGCTTCTGCAAGGTGTCTGGAAATTGTTTGTGGAACAATTGCTACACCTACGTCTACTCGTATCGTTGAACGAGTCACTGTGGGGTCCACAAGTGCTTGCCGCACGATCCTTCGATCCTCTCTCCTCGTGGTCTTCCTGGTCGGTCCAGACCCGATTTTCCGCGCGAGGGTACCTTCTCGTGTACACTGATCCCAACAATTTCCATCGGCACACTCCGTACGATCCACCTGGCCAGTAACGCGGTGCGTCGACCAGCCTGCAGTTTTCCTCTCGATAATCAGGCTTCTTTCAAACTCGCTTAACTGTGAGAAATGTCTTCTAGCACGTTTACATGGCATGTTTTGCTTACCAAAGTCTTCCTACAATCGGCGGGTAATCGTCACGTTTATGAATCTTCGAATTTGCGCTGGCTAATATAGCACCCTCTTCCAGATTGTAGCGCCACCTCGGCGTGTATGAGCATGCGTATTGGTACAAAACTTGGATCATTTGCATATCACATTACGCTGTACTTATTTGCAAAGTTTCGCGATTGTACTAGCTTCCTTCTTGGGTCGCTATTTTCAATGTTCCTGAGTATATATATATATAATCCAAAACATAAAAATACAAAGATGTTAGAACCTAAGATAACTATACTAAATAGGAAGAAATAGACACAATAGTACAATAACAAACTCCTGGCCTTAGGAACCAAGATTGCAGGCTTAAACAAGTTTTAGGGCTAGCCAACCTTCACCTGTAGTTTGTCATACTACGTACCAAGTGTAAAGGAAAGAATAACATTTAGAGGAATTTATACATTATAATAAAATCAATAAACTAATAAAATATAATTATAAAATTATAGCTTACTAGTATTCACATTTAAGATTTAAATTCGATGCAAAACGTAGATAGTAAGACTTACTTTGGGAGTGTATCAACTGGTTATGTTTCCCGCCAAATACAAGAGAGGGAAAACAGTTCCGCATAAAGTTAAATTATGATTGAATAATATTAAGTTTATATTTATATATGTACTTTTAAAAAATCATAAATATATATTGATATAAATATTAGTGTAAAATATAAATGAATCCTAGAAATATTTAAATAATATTATTGAATTATTAAACATGTGTCCATCTATTTAGTAAATAAATAATTAGTTTAAAAAACACCATAATGTCAATAAGTTAATAATACAAATTGTATATCATTGAGAACTATTAGAAATATAATTGTAAAGAAAGTTAGCAGGATATCCATGTCCAATACATTGTTTAATAAAGTTATTAATGTTTAAGTAAATATTAGCTTTATCACTAACTTAAACATTATTACGATAAATATAGTTAAAAATAATATTTCTATATATAGATATTGATAAATTTGAATTAAAGTAAGTCACTTTAAGAATGTTAAAATTAAAGGCATCTCTTTTATCATAAAGATCACTATGTAATTTCAAATCCTTAATATACAATGTTACATCTAAGTGATTAGTTTTAATTGGATTATTATTTATTTTAACTAAGTTTAGGTAAGCCAGATAAAAATTAATATTGGGATTTAAATTATCATTTTTACCAAAAATAATTAAATCATCAATATATCTAAAAATATAGTAGTCATTATTAATAATATAATTATATTCATAAAAGTGTAAATATAAATTAGCCAAAATATTGCTTGTTAGGCATCCTTGTGGCAGGCCTTTATTTTGTTTATATAATGAACCATTAAAAAAAAAGTTAATGTAATTTTCTTTTAAGACAAAATCTGTGAGAGTTTTAAATTTGTTAAAATTAATATTGCGATTATAAATACTGTGGTTTTGTAAAATTACTTTAATAATATGATTGATATCAATGGAAATATATATATATATATATATATTTCAAATTCAATCCAGATGCCACCCAGGGCAGGGGTACAGTTTGTCCGACCCTAGAGCCGCGCCTATGTATCTAATTTCTAAAGTTTTTAAAGTAATAAATGCATTTCGAAAATAAATGACTTCTTTTATATACCTGATACTTTGATATGGTAATAAAATAATTGTAATTGTCAAATTCTCTGATTTTACTGATAAGAGATCGTTAATATATATATTAAGGGTATCTTTCTTGTTTTTCATAAAATGGATTTATATTTACATTGTAAATGCAGACTTGAAAAAAAAATCGATTTTTTTGTGTATCGATCCTTTTTGGAAAGAAGCACCCCATCCCTAAGTACTTGTATAAGATTACATAATATTAAGAAATAGGTTTTAATACCCGCGGTGCCATCTTTTAAGAAGTAACAACTAATATCTAACAGTTAACTTCATGTATCTCCGCAAAATTAATAAATTGAAATTTATATTTATCTTCAAATTGATCACAATTTATTTTTGAATGTTTACCACCCATTACTTTTTTTTCTAAAAAAGCTCATAAGATAAAAAATTTTGTTTAAACGTTCCATTCATGGAGGTTTTTCTAAAAGAATTGTTTCACCTAATATTTTTTTACAGAACCTGTGCTTTTACAGGCATTTGAAATACCATAAAAGACTATGCACATATTTTCACCCTTTATTATAACTATATTTCTTTCTTACATTGCTTTTGAAGGAAAAGAAAATTCAATCTTAATATTTTGTCAATTACAAAAAATCTATTTTAGAGAGAAGGGCTTAATACCTTTTATATTTATTTCAATAAAAATGGGGATTCTGGATAAAAAAGTATATGTCAGATTTGTCAGAGATTCACAAAATTATTTATTTAAAATTTCAGAGTTAAAATTATTCAAGTATTCTTGAAATTTCAATTTCATTCGTATCAAAAGGATATTTAATGAGTATCAGATTAATAATCAGTATATCATATAAAATAAATTATTCGTATTTTCCTACATAGAATTATCTATAATTAAAAATATGGATGCATGACATATATATATACAATGTCATACTATTACAATTGGTAACCCTAATATTTGAGATATACTGTTGTTGATGTTGTGCATATTTAATCTTAAATATTTAATCTTTTTAAAATGCACATATTCTATAAATAATATAACAACAAAACTCTTAAAAGCAATGCAGTATTAAACTCAGTCTAGCAATTTTTCTCTGAAGTAACAAAATAAGTAAAAAAAATTGGGTGAAAAACATACTTGTGTAAAGAATTTATATTAATGCAAGAACAAAATTAGAATTTCGATCAAGCTGTTTGGAATTTAGGGCAACATGCTTATATGAGTATAAATAAAATTTGAGTAATATATATATATCTTTATGTGCTTAGTAAACCTATAGGATTTTTTATGAGGGAAAATAAAAATTTAAATACAAATATATATTCCATATTTACATTCATACTAAAGGAAACAATTATAAAAAAACAGCGACATTTTAATTTTTGCTCAATGATACAATGAGTTCAAGTTTTTGTTGATGTTACAAGCATACTATCAAATTTTTCGTAAAATAAAATATTTATGTGAACAGAGGAAAGTTAATAGCAAATATAAAATCTCAATTTGATAATTTTATTCAAAAAAAATTTTTTTAAAGTAGCCTCAATTTTTAACAAATTTCATGTAATTCAATTAAATATAAAGACTTGCAAAGATTACCAAATCATATCTAATGACTTAAGTAATTTTGTAAAAATTTATAAGGCAAGAAAAATCAAACAGTATACTGAATTATATACATCCATACATTTTAACTTATTCTACATATTTATTTATCCACAAAGTATTGAAAGACAACTAAATGTTTCAGAGAGAGCCATTTATCTTAGACTTTAATGATACAGTTAATAAGGTGTAGAAAATTTTAATCACTGTAACAAAATATGATAAATTTGAGTGAAGTTACATTTTATAAATGATCAATATAGTTAAAAAAACAAAAAGCAAAAGAAT
Source organism: Trichonephila clavipes (assembly GCA_019973935.1). NCBI lineage: Eukaryota > Metazoa > Arthropoda > Arachnida > Araneae > Nephilidae > Trichonephila > Trichonephila clavipes. The sequence goes on from BMAU01019177.1 coordinate 335,663, forward strand.
CTCACCAAAATTTTGAATTTCAAAAAATAGAAAACAATATTATCTTTAAATGATAAACACTAAAAAAAAAATACACAAAAATAAAAGAGCCACATCACAAAAATTAAAACTTATAATGTGAAATGTTTGACCCAAAATGAGAAAAAAAAATTCTTTTTTTTTATATTTCTCTCTCTCTTTTAATAGAATAACTCCAAAAATAACGTAGCCCATTATTCGAAAACTAATTATCTGTTTTGGTTTTTTTTGTTTCCAAGAGTATTGAGCCTTTTTTTTAGACAAAAAAGAAAAGATTAAAAAATCTGGCCTATATATTTTGATCTTCATAGCTTTATCTGAAAGATATTCATTGTTTCGATAACTTCTGATTTTAAATATTGTTAACTATATACAACTTTTTCCATGTTTGAAAAAGCAGCATACAATTTATGTGTAAATGGTACCAAATCTGAAAAAAATAATAGGCATGTGATCTTCACATAAAAGAAAAAGTGAAAAATTTTAATCAAGAGAGAATTAACCTGGGAGAAAAGGCCTTGTGGTAAACCCGACCATGGGTCCCGAATTGAATATGGCAACCCCTTAGAATAGTTTTGAGAGTCTGCCCTGGCAGTCAGTTCACAAGATGTAAACACACTAAGACGGTGTGTGATGAGAACCACAATAAAATAAATTAGAATGAGAAATGCTTCTTTCACACTACAATGATGACGCCGTATTTTCACACAAAAATTTAAACTTGTGAACAGTCTTTTACTAAATCGATGATCATGAAGAAAACATTGTCAATTACGAGCATTTAAAATAAGGACTCAATTCCTTTGTTCATGGATCGGAGTATCTACTTCCCTGGTTTCGATTCCGGGTGTGGCACACATCTTCAGCTGTAAATATTTCACAGTTAAGTGGATTTTTTTCTCTGTTTCATTTTTCTGGTGCTTTTAATTTAATTGAATTGTTTTATTAATTCCATATCTTATTTAGTTTTTTTTTATCTTTAATGCTAAAATTAATTAATTGTATAGAATAATTTCTGATGATGTAAAATTCTTATGATACCTGCTAAAAATATCATGTACTATAGATGATAGTGCCAAATTCTGATTAACTATAATGTTACTGATTATTATAGCGCTTTATTATTGAATGTATATAATAATTCATTGTTTATTTAGTAATTTTGTTCTAAAACCTTGCACAATGTCGGAAGTAAGTGCTGTACAAATACCATTATATAATATATCCGATTCCGTCTTGTGGTTCATTATGTGCGAAAGTACATTTTCCCTAGCAACCCCAAAACCCATAACTGAATCTGTAACTAAGTACAATTATATTGTAGCTAATCTCCCTCCCCCAACACCGCGTCTTTAGTTCGCGATATCCTTATGCATCCAGATGCCACAGACCCCTACGTGCAAATAAAAAACGAACTCATAAATCGTTCAGGAGAATCAATTCAACAGGAGGCGCGGAAACTTTTTTCAGGGGAAGAATTAGGTTCTCGAAAACTTCGGAACTGCTGCGTAACATGAAACGACGAGCGTAATCTTTGAATGTTGATGATAAACTAATGATTGAGTTATTTCTTCAACGTTTGGCGTCTTCGGTTCAAACGATTTTTTAGCTACTGTTTCTGACCTCACGTTAAACAAAGCCACTGACATTGCGGACAGAATTCTCGAAGTCTCACCATCTCCTATTGAAACTTTTGCTGTTTCTAATAAAAAGGAGCAAACATCAGAATCTAAGCTGTTTCGTGAAATAGGAAAAATAAATTAAAGAATCGATCGCCTTTCAATCTCTCGTGGTCGCTTTCTATACCGTCGGAACAAAAATTCCCGCGAAAGGAGTATTTCGAATAAGCGTGATTTTTCGATTTGCTGGTTTCACAGGCGGTTCGGAAAAAAATGTATACCAGAAAAATGCGTTCAATCATGCACATGGCAGGAAACGAAGCCAGCAAAGAATAATGGCGACTTATTCTTTGCCCAAAGAATCACGTCGCCTGTTCATTCGAGACCGGACAACAAATATCTCTTTTCTGGTCGACACCGACTCCGACGTGTCTTTAATCCCTGCTAATGTCTATCAAAAAAGAAACGCTTCTCAACAAACCCTTTTTGCCGCGAATTCTTCCGCAATTAACGTGTATGGGCAGAAAACATTAACTTTAAATTTTAATTTAAGAAGAGATTTCATACGGACTTTTCTGATTGCCGATGTTAGTTCGCCTATTCTTGGAGCAGATTTCCTCTATTATTTTGAATTAGTGCCAGATCTCAGGAATAAATGCCTTAGAGACACAAAAATAAAATTGCAATCAGTAGGCCATTTAAAGCATGCTAATCTCCATTCTGTTCAAATTTCTATTTCTACAGATACAATTTATCATAAACTTTTGAAAGAATTTCCCTCTATCACAAATTTGCCTAATCCAAATCAACCAGTGAAACATAACACTGTTCATTACATAATAACAAAAGGTCCTCCTGTTGTGGCAAAACCCTGAAGGTTGGCGCCAGATCGTTTGAAAATTGCCAAAACAGAATTTCAAAATATGATGCATCTGGGACATTTACGACCTTCGAAAAGTAACCACGCGTCACCACTTCACATGGTTCCTAAGAAATGTACTTTAGATTAGAGTCCTGTTGGTGATTATAGAGCTTTAAATTCTCAAACATTAAAAGATAAATACCCCATTCCTTGTATTGCTGACTTTAAAGCTGAATTATATGGCTCAAAAATTTTTAGTTGTATCGATCTAGTAAAAGCCTATCATCAAATTCCTATTCACCCAGATGATATTCACAAAACAGCAATTTGCACTCCGTTTGGTTTATTTGAGAGTACACGAATGCAATTCGGATTATGTAACGCATCCGCAACGTTTCAGCGCTTTATAGACGAAGTCACTCATGGCTTACCTTACGATCTCCGGATCTCAATCCCATCGAGCATGTATGGGGTTTTCTAGGCAGACGCTTGGCAGCTCGTACCTTACCACCACTAACGATTCGGGAGCTTCGATTGGCGCTGCAAGACGAATAGGCAGCAATGCCTCAACAACTCATTGACACCCTCATTCTCAGCATGGGCAGACGCTGTGAAACCTGCCTAGCAGTCAGGGAGATCATATCCCCTACTAAAGACCGGGTGTTTCTTGCTGGACACCCATCACAGGGATGTTTCGGCCTTCAGTCTCATTGCGCTCCATGCTACTTTTTCAATCAAGCTTCTTTTTATCCCTCTGATTTCTCTTTTAGTAAGTGTTCCTTACATTACACATGTCCTTACATATTGGGGATCTTACGGTATTAAATGTGTTGATTTGGAAAGCTTTTGTACAAAATTATATTGAAAAAACCGTCTCGTCCTTAATTTTTGCACACCAGTATATATATATATATATATATATATATATATATATATATATATATATATATATATATATATATATATATATATATATATATATATATATATATATATATATATATATATATATATATATATATATATATATATATATATATATATATATATATATATATAGCCTAGCACATCCCTGTCACTGTCCATCACAAATATTCTACCACCGCATTTTGGAATCAGCTATTAAATTCTAAATCATTTTCTCGCAAAATTTAAAAGAAACTTTTTAATGTACCTTTTAATTCAAAATCTGCTGTTCTACTTCAGAATACAAGCATTTTGTCTTGTAAAAACGCATGAATTTACCTTTTGATTACTTGCACAGTATCAAATTTCATTTACATGCATCAATAAAAGAAATGTCTTATTGCCATGGATCAAAATTACCAGGCACATTGAATGTAGTCTGCAGACCTCTGTGCCGGGCAGAAATAAACAGCTTGAAGTAAAAAAAAAACTATATGATTATGACTTGTAAGCCATATTCAGCAATTTATTATTTGCACTCATAATGTGTAGTTGTCAATTTAACATACGTGCTTTTTTATTAGAAGAGTATTTATAATTCACATTTGTTCATAATTTACTTAAAGTATATTTTGATACTTGAGAATTTAAATTTATATGAATTGTTCTAGTTTTCGTTTGCACAGATTTTGCTTTCGTTTGTCAGCAGAAAATGCCTTTATTAAAAATTATATAAGAGAATTAATTTATTTCACTCATGTCTAAGTTTGTTTTTTTTAATTCGGAAAAACTCAACACACACCTCTAAAGGTTTCCTCATATATTATAATAGTGTTGATATAGACTTGTGATTATAAATATCAGAAAAAATTAAATACTTATTCCAATGTTCACTTCTAACATCAAAATTCATTTAACATCAAAGTATGGATGTCAAAATATGAAACAAGACATACTACTCAGGAAATAAAAAGTTGAGTCAAACAGAAAGGATATTAATGAAATCAGTATATAATATTTTGAAAAGAAATTTCAAGGTCTTTACATTTTGTGTGCAATATTAATTTTGTTTTATTGGTGATAGTTAATTCAAAGTAACTAAGAGAACTTGGCGAATTAAACTAAATTGAGAAAAGACACATGCATGTTAATCTTAAAAAATTAGCAGAAATTAAATTATTCATTTGTACATAAAAATGAGACTAAAGCTAAGAAAAAAATTTATTGATACGATCACATAAATTTGAATGTAACAAAAGGTCAAAATGTGTACATTCCGAAGTTACCAAAATGATACTCATACATTTCATGAAAGCTATTTGTAATAAAGAAAATTCATTGCATTCTAAAACAATACAATACATGTCATTTTTAAAAAAAAATTTGTACAAAATTTGCAGCAACTAAACTATTCTACAAATGTTAAGTTAAAAAAATGTTAACTTATTTTAACATTATAATGAAGCAAATACTTCCATTATGATTGTACGCTACAGAATTTATAGTAACAGTGATACTTTTTAAATTGACTAAAATTATCTCAGAATTATAGTCTTGGACTATTTTAAAAGAAGCCAATAAATGGAAAAGGATTAAAGTGTTGATGAAACAAAAGAAAATTTATGAGGTTCAAAAATGATTTTATAACAAAATAAATGATCATGCATTTTTCTGCTATAATAAAACAACATGCATCTTAATACTTATAAATTAAAGCACTTACGACCTCGGCCTCTAAAGTGTCTCCCACCACCAGCTACAGCATCCTCAGCTAGTTTCTGGTGTCCCCGTTCTTTAAATTTAGCAGCCATAGCTTTCAGCTCATCTGGAACATACTGATGGTCTTTTCTAAGGATTTCTATGAAAGCTTCAGCATTACTTGCATCCTCCTCAGTGAATATGCAAATAGCAGTTCCAGTTCGGCCAGCACGGCCAGTTCGTCCAATACGATGAACATATTCTTCAATATTGCGTGGTAAATACATATTGAAAATATGGGTTATATCTTTGATGTCCAGACCTCTAGAAGCGACATCTGTTGCTACCAAAATCTTGACCGCTCCAGCTTTTAGAACATCGAGTGCTTGCTCTCTATCAAATTGTTCTCGTTCTCCATGAATCGACTGACAATCAATGCCACTTCTACATAAGTCGCTTGCCATAGCTTTCAGCTCATCTGGAACATACTGATGGGCTTTTCTAAGGATTTCTATGAAAGCTTCAGCATTACTTGCATCCTCCTCAGTGAATATGCAAATACCAGTTCCAGTTCGGCCAGCACGGCCAGTTCGTCCAATACGATGAACATATTCTTCAATATTGCGTGGTAAATACATATTGAAAATATGGGTTATATCTTTGATGTCCAGACCTCTAGAAGCGACATCTGTTGCTACCAAAATCTTGACCACTCCAGCTTTTAGAACATCGAGTGCTTGCTCTCTATCAAATTGTTCTCGTTCTCCATGAATCGACTGACAATCAATGCCACTTCTACATAAGTCGCTTGCCACATCATCTACGATATATTTTCGATCAACAAAAATAATAGCTTTATCATTTTCTGTTAAAGAGTTAACAAAGTCATTTAATAAATATCGCCGTTCGTCTTCATCGTCAGCGAAGAGAACTTCTTGAGTAACTGAGTGTACAGCAGCTAAATTAAGAGCACCAACATTTGCTTTAATTGGTTTGGTCAAGTAACGAGCAGCCATTTTTTGATTCTCTGGATTCCAAGTGGCACTAGTCATGATGGTTTGTCGATCAGGATGGATGTCCAGAACAATCTTTCGTATTTGAGGCTCGAAACCTAAATCTAACATACGATCAGCTTCATCAAGGACAAGATAAGTTACACCAGTCATATCAACAAAATGGTTCATCACAAGATCATTTAAACGTCCAGGAGTAGCTATTATAATATCTACACCTTCGGTTACATTAATTTGTTCTTTTCTACTGGCACCACCATACACACATGTGCTTCTAATGTTGTGATAAAAGTGTTTTTAGCCTCCTCTTCAATTTGTATAGCTAACTCTCTCGTTGGTGCCAAAACGACACAACTAGGACCTTTTCGTTGTTATCGCGGAGTGACTTGCCCTATAATGTGAATAAGAGCAGGAAATAAAAATGCTATTGTTTTACCAGTACCAGTTTGTGCAATACCAATCATATCTAGACCACTCATTATAATAGGCCATGCCTGGCATTGAATTGGAGAAGGAGAGGAAAAACCTTGATTTCTAAGTTCCTCCAGCAGTTCAGGATAAGGTTGAAAAGCTTCTTTAAATGTAGTAATAGGATTTGGGATGGATTTATTGTCATCCAAATCAACATTGCAAACGGATATATTGTTCATGAGAGCCCTAAGCTAAACAACATCTGCCTTGGGCATAGCTGCAAAAGCTGGATGTTCTACATAAAAATACTTTTTTATATCAGAAAGAGCTGCGAGTTTTTTCTTTCTAGCTTCTTCATATTCTTGATCTAATAAATTCCAATCAATTGGTTCGTTATCATATGCTTTATTTTATTTGTATTATTAGCTGCGCCATTACTGCTCCTGGAACTTTTATCAATCGACACTTGAGAGAAATCCACAATAAATTCTTCGATCAGGAGTTTCGCTTTGTCACGAGCTTCTGCAGGCCCAATTATACGGATCGCTGTGCGACCATTAGCATCGCTTTCGTTCAAAACTCTAATGCGAGCATCACTTTCATCTTGGAATTCTTCTATCTTCCAGCCACCACGATCAATAACTCTTCCTGCAAAATTTGAGCCTATTTCCATTTGCCAAGAATCATCGTTTGATCGTCTGTAATTATCATTTCTGCCACCTCTTGAAGACCTATTACTACTGTTAGAAAATACTCGAACCTTATTTTTTCGTCTTTCATCTTTGGGTTTAGTAGTACAAGAATCAACTAACCTATCATTATAGTAGCCACTATTCTGAGCGTTCTTTGCCAACTTTCCATAGGTATCTGAATCACATCATCCCTGCAATCTGAATCCCAACCTTCCATTTTTGATAAATTTTGGCAATTATATTTAAGAATTATAATGGATCAGAAATTTCTTTACAAACTTAATAATTAACCATGATAAAAATTAATAACCACTGCTAAATGTAGACCGCAAACACATCCGATTCATTCTACCCTCACTAGACTATCGCTTGAATGACTTGTTGCCAGAATGAGAGAGAGATTAATGAGGAGAATTCACCAACGACTGACGCCTGGATAATCACGTGATACTTGTGAAAACAATTGCACGTGTTTATTCAATACTGTGATACAATCAGTCGAAAAAATAGTTGAGCACCGTGCCTCTTTCAAAAAATGATAGGAAATGGAAAACGAAATCATTTTAAACGAAAATCCCTATGTATGGTACGCCCCCTTTCTTTTCAAACGGCTCTTTTTGTATGAATAGTGTCCATTTTTCACCTACTTTTTACCCGAAAGTTACCTTTAGGGTCTCGATCCAAAATAGGATTTTTAACGGCTCTTTTTGTATGAATCTTATCTACTTTTCACCCTTTTTTTACTCCAACGTTGAGTTTAGGGTCTCAATCAAAGTATCCCTGAGTTCACATCATAATGAACGACACAAAATTTTTCAAATGTCTCCCAAAATATATTTTCATGGCCGAGAGGAAATGTTTCATTTCACCCCAGAGAGAGGATTAAAACAGGGGTCAAATGAGGCATCGTAGTGGGGTCAAATGAAATCTTGGCATGAAATTGAGGCATTTTGGTAAGAAAACAGAAGATATGCCAACTCTTTCTAATTTTGGTGTGAACGTCACCTCAATGGCCCTCCAATCTTGGTGAAAGGAGACGACACTTATTAACAGGCAACATTCCAATCTTGGTGTACTAATGGACCCGAAAAAAGAGGAATCGAGGCGACTCGATCCGCCAATTCTCGGGAGGATTTTGGCTAAAAAAATTTACCGTTAAGACTGCCAGAATTGGAGATTAAACATCCCCTCAAATCCTGACAGTCTTAACAAAAAACATTTACCATGCGCCATGAAAAATTTGACTGGCTGCTTGCCTTTTATATTCTAGTGGGGTCACATGAAACGATTCCTATTGGTTGATGAACATTGAAACTAATGTTGGGATGCATCTACAGCGTAAGTTTTAAAAAAGATGCATTCCAACGTTGGCATAGCGTGTGTCTTGAAAAAAGAGGGACCGAATCGACTCTTGTGTCGACTCGATCCCCTTTTTTTCATCGAAATTTTTTTCACTCACTCCCTCTACTAGATGGGCTGTTTGTTTTTTACATTCTGCCTGCAGCTTGTTAAAGTGCTGCAGGTATCGTGCAAACCGGTAACTTTTCACCGAGTCGACTCGACTCGATCCCCCTTTTTCCGGTCCAATTTTTTTTACAAAACTGAAACTGTATGGCTCCATTCAGCCTGCAGCTTGTTGAACTGCTGCAAGCATTTGGCAAATTGGTAAGATTTTACCATGGTACAGTACGAAACATCTCCTACCTTGTGCACATCCTCATGCAAGGAGTTGGGAAAGATTCCGTCGCAAATGTCTTTGAATTTGTGCAGCGTCCCCAGGGACATGGCAAACACTTCCAGCTCTTGGAAAATTTTTTGTTGTTCCGTTCCTTTGACCACCATGAGTTCTCCTCGGCCCAGTTGGCTCAACTTGCCCCTCACGCAAAATCGCAGGTATTTCACGGGTACACTCCTGGGGTAACGGGTGGTGTACCAGACGAAGGCGTTCATTCTCGTGGTTGTTGGATCGCAATTCTTTGGGCACGGAGGTGAGCCCGGCATGATTCGCCATGATGCACATCACTTTGGAATCGATGTCATCGCTGGGAATCGTGGCAATGGAGAGTTCGAGGGGCACTGGCTTGCCCTCGTGATGAAACATGCTGCATGAGCAAAATAGGCGGGTTGACTCGACATGTTGTCTTATCTGAGAGAGAAGGGCGACTTGCCTTATATATGCTCGAGGAGCGTGACGTCAGATGGCATCCCATGGCCAAAGCGTTCTGATGTGAGCGCTCCACATGTTTTTCCAAAGCCCGTTTCCAAGGTTGGGAACACACCATACGCCAAGGTAGGTTCTCGTCTTGATACAATTCCCAATTATACAACCACGTCAACCATGTCAATTACATGTCCACCAGTCGTGTGCAGTGCGTGAGATCCATAGTGTAGGCATCCGTATTTTTAGGCTGATATGCCTCCCAAACTCGGCGAGACGGGGACGGCCCACTGGAAAGAACTTTAAGTCTACTCCTTTATCCCACGTCAGATCCAAATGACTCGTAAACACAATTACTGTTTGTTCAAACGAACGAAGAACGTGCACGCCAAAGTTCGGTACAAAAAGGTTGGTGTAAGGATACTCTAGCTCGTAATACGTAACTCGATCCAGCCACTGACCCAAATTTCCAAATACGATACTGGTGCGATGTCGACACTGGTCCAATAAGTTTTGTACCGAGACAAATCTGACAAAAAAAAAATATACTTGTTTTCAGGTTAATTATTTATTTACAACAAAAAATATATTCAATCAGCTACAGGCAACTATTAACAGACAGATCCATGGGTTTGATGGCTTTAAATCCGATAGATTTTTTCACACAATGGTCCAATCTGGGCATTCTCACATCCAGGGGTCTCCATACCCAACTCCCTTTCAAATTTATCCAGGAATGAGATGAGATCATTGTTTCCATCAAAAATAGATGGTACCGTGTGAATCAGCTGGGGTTCTTGGGTATGGGCTGGGGGCGCTGGTGCCTCTCTAAATACGAACGACATCGAGCTGGTCGAGCGAAGTAGCATCCGTAAGGGTCAGCTCCAAAGTGTTGAGCTCTGGAAAATGAATCTGCGCAGGTTCTGGAATCTGCACAGGCTCTGTGACAGGTGGCTTTGCAATCGTTAGCTCAGGTTGAGGGCGTCTGGACACAAGTCTAGAGTGATGCACACTTTGGATCGACTCTTGGAGAAAGGCATGGACTCTTTCCTCCAAAGGTCGCTTCTCGGCCGGTACATGAGCAGGGGTAGGTGGAGGCAGCTTGTACGGTGTTTGATCAAACTTTTCCATTTTCCGGAAATCCCCCAAGTGGAATCCCTTCTGAATGAGGTGGGAGAGAAGGGATTTGGGGATAATGTCCAGACCAAATGCTGTTTTTTTAACCGTCAGCACAATGTAGCTAGTTTCAGCCGGGATCGGATACACCGTATGGGGCTCCAAGATCGTTCGATGGTAGAGCATTTGGTCATACAGCTCAAAACTTCCCATAAACACATTGGGTTGGGCTCGGCACTTGAGACTGGAGGCTGGCAATTCGTGCATCAGCATGGGCACATGCGTCGTTTGAATGAAGTGAATCTATCCGGATTTCACCGTTCGCACGCCAAAGGTAAGGTCTATTTTGGAAAAAAACATGTTGCCATCAATGTATATCATCCTCTTGTCGGTATTTTTGAGCGGTCGCGATCTGTATTTTTCAAAAGGCTTTTCGATGTTTTTTCCCACATCACATCGTTTAATCTAAACTTGTTCACATGCTTTGCCTTCATCACGGCACGCTTGAAATTGTCCATCAGCGTCTTTTTTGGTGCCAATAGTCTTTCCAAAACAGAACAAACACACATTTTGCATTGGGCTCCTGGTAGATGATGTCAGCTCTAACTTGGCCCTGCCGAGCGGCATATTCCAACGCATCGGGTTTCTCGGGCAGCGTCATGGGCACCACGGTGATAGAAATGTGCTCGGGGAAGGCATGAATAGGGTCCATCATGCTGATTGATGAGAGGCAACTGATGAAAAGTGTGGAAACAAATCTCGCTTTCATACTTTTCAGGCAGGATGTAGGTGAAGCTACCCATAGCCAGCCTTTGTCACGAGTGAAAAATGGGATTGATGGATTGGTGGAAGATGGCACACATGCCTTGCACGGCAATCCAACGATGACATTGCGTCTGGTTGCAAAATGGACATTCTCCCAACTCTCGTTGATTCGAATTAAGAGCATGACTGGGGTCCATTTGAAAGGACTCGAGGAGCTCCAACTCGCTTGAATTTCTTTAAATTCTTGCTTGGAAAGTTTGTCGGTCACACAAATGGTACCGATATTGAGGTAATGTAAATATTTAAATAGTTTATTTGGACACCCACGATCCAAGGCATACGAGACGACACCATTGGTGAGCGTGAAATCATGGTCTCGGAGACACAACACGGCCAAACCTTGAGTGTGGAAAAAATTGGGCATGTTCCTGGGGGAATCGATGTGCATAAGGGGGTCGTCAAAACACCCTAGGGTACGACCGTCTGGGATCTCGTGGCCGTCTTTCCCTGGATAGAGGTCGTCGTTTAATGATGGAATCTACCTTCTTTACAGGTGCAATTACTTTAGGTGGATCTCTCAAAGGTGAATATTCCAAGGGAACCATAGATTGTTCCATGGGTGAAATCCCATCTTGAGATGGCTCATGGGAGGGAAAAGCCACTGGAGTGGATGGCAAAGGTGAAGCAGGTGTTGATAAATTCAACAGGTTAACCAAATCATCATAGTCTGGAGAATTCATTTTTGTAAGAATCGCGAGATGAGAGAAAGCTTTAAGAGGACTTGGTACCCTTTGAGCAAACTTCTTTGTTTACGTATTTAAAAATTATATTTTAGCATTTTATACAATGTTTCTATTCAAGAAAATTTTACCAGATGAAAAATTTTATAAATTATTCACACAATTTTAAAAATTTAAATTTTTTGAAGAAAATTGGGAAAACTTTAAAATCTTACTCCTTTTGTAAAAATTAATTTTTTGACCTGAAATTTTTTTATAATATTCTTATGGATGTTCTAAACAACTTTAGGGATCGATTTTAGAATAACTTCATTCGTTTTCGAGAAAAAAAATAAAATGTTGATATACAGGCTAAAAATCAACGAAAAAGCCAACATGTCTTACATTTTATTTTTTTTTTAAAAAAAGTATTCAGTTTATAGCAAAACGGATCCCTAATTTTATTACATGCTTTATTTTCAACACGCAGGAAAAAATGGAAGTGATTGGTAAATAATTGTCGAAGGAGTAGCATTTTGAATGCACTAAGGTTCGAAAAACACAAACTGAGAAAAACCACTTTAAAGTTTATAATTCTGAAAAAATAATTATTATAAGCTTAATTAAACTTAAAATACCACTTTAAGATATTAGTTATGCGTTTTTCTTTAAAATAATTGCATTTTCATACTTTTCAACCCACACATTTTTATAAATGATCAACTTTTAGAGAGTACTAATTGCACAAGAAAATTCAAGAAAAACGTTAAAAAAATTTTTTTCTGTCACGACAGAAATTTTAGCGGTTTTTCTTCTTATAATATTAAAGTATTACATTTGTATGAAAAATATATCAGGAATAAGAACTGAAATTATAAAATTATTAATATAAAATGCCTTAATTTAAAAATTTTACATGCAACATTTCACAAGGAAGAAAAATTACATTATTGTATTGCCTCGGAAATATTCTGCTTTTAATACTACACATTCTTTTTTATAGTTATTATTTCTATTTATAAAATAGATTTTTTTATCATAACGCATTTTTTTAGCTTTTTTTTCTAAAAAGGGGGTGTGGCTGAATTGCCTAATTTGTTTTCAAATGAAGTTTTATTCAACTTCTAACTTTCCGACATGCACAAGTGATATATCAATCGAAAGATAATAATGCAAAGAATAAGATTAAATGAAAATAAAAAAAACGATAGGTTTGTGATTTTTAGGGTACCAAGTCTTCTTAAACTCTACTAAAAATTTTTTCTTTTAGTAGAGTTCCCAGTTGTTTCAATTTTTTTAAAAATTCTTCTTTTCTCATTGGTATTTTTCATTTCCCTACGATGCATGTTCCGCTCCATGAATTATAAATGTTCAACGTTGAATGGAATTGTGCAAATAATTTCAACAGTCTACAGATATTCAACCATGACAAGGTGTGATGGTTGGGATGCAAACGATATTTTTTATGTCAGGATTGTCAACCTTGGCATCTACCCAAAAAAAATAGAAGAATGTCCAGCTCTCTCATTTTTCTGAGGAAGATGTCTAGGGTGTCCTCAATGGTGTTCTGCACATTGGGCAAGTGTTGTTATAGCTTAGGTGATGCACGAGGCAACTCTTGTGAAATGTGTGACCACACTGAGTTTTTTCTGTCCAATGCATTGGACTCAGACAGATGGGTCACGCATCTGGCACTTGAAAAACAATCTCGGGCTATTCCTATCCATAGCACTCATCCAACACCTCTTGAGCCATTAGAGTCCAGAGGATGAGAGTTTGGGCACCCTGCTGTTTCCAAGTTTTGTTTGCCAAATTGTATAATCAGGGTTTGGCAAACACGGTCCATATGGCTTGAATAAAAACCCTTTTCCTTTAACGGCCTCCTCTTCCAAGTAATCACTGAGCAAGATCCTAGGTTCAAAATAACAATAACTCTTGAACGAAGGAATGTCGTGAGGCTCGTTATCTGGCAAGATGGGTCGCAGCAGCTTAGCAAGGTCAGACTTGGAAGCTTTGGAAGGTTTCAAGGTGTTTGTTGTAAAATGAAGCGAAATAAAAGTGCCACTAGGCGGCGTTGTTTTGTGACGTCAGTCTGCGAGCTGACGAATATATTCAGAGAACTAGTTGGACGCTCGGCGATTGCCGAACGTTTATTTTTCGCGACAGGATACGAACCTGCAATCTTCTGATTCGAAAATGAATTTAAATGCTTTAAAAGCACAACGAAAAGGACTGAGGACGGCTTTTTCTAATTGTTTGAAGAAAATCGAATCTGAATTAGCACAGGAACTCTGCAATTTTGAGATACTTTCGGTTTTGAAAATTCAATTCAATGATAAATTTGCGAGAATGGACTCTTGCCAGAACGCGATTTCAGAAACATTGTTGTTGTCTGATGATGGTGAGCGTTTATTCGCTGAAGATTTGGAAGATGCTGAAATCTACCGAGAAAGTTCTGGGAACTTACTACAAAAATAGAACTGAAGTCGCAAGAGTGTACTGTTCCGAGCGATAAAGAATCAAAGAAATTTAAACTCCCAAAAATCGAACTAAAAAAGTTCAATGGAAAGGCTAAAGAGTATTTGACCTTTTGGAGCCAATTTCAAAGATACACGAAGAAAGAGGAATTGCGGCAGAGGATAAAATGCAGTATTTGTTACAATCGATGGAGCCAGGGTCCAAAGCAGAGAGATTAGTACTAAGTTTCCCTGCTACTGCTGCAAATTACCCAAAGGCGATAGATCAACTGAAAGAAAGATTTGGACGAGAAGACTTATTAGTATAAATCTACGTTCGAGACCTGTCAACTTTGGTTATGAAAAATGCTGCTACCGGAAGAGTGAAGGCAGATTTACCCTTGCTTTATGATGAACTTGAAAGTAAATTGAGATCCTTGGAGAGCTTGGGGAAGACTCAAGATAAATACGGAGATTTTCTGACACCCTTAGTGGAGAGCTGCCTGCCTGAGGAAGTGTTGGTCGCCTGGGAAAGAAGCAGAAATCATCAAACAGAATCCGAGGGATCCCGTTCTTTAGAATAGTTGATGAACTTTCTTCGGCAAGAGGTGAAAGGAGAGCAGATGGTTCTTTTGGAACGGACCGGCCTCACCCTCCACCAGAATCCACGAAAAAAGGATTCTCATGCAACACAGGTAAATAAGGTAGAAACGACGACAGCAGCAGCTTTTTTAGTAAATATGCACAACCCAGGTAAGAGAATTTTAAACTGTATTTTTTGTAATAAGTCGCATCCAAGTGAAAAATGTTACTCAGCAAAGAAAATGACAATAGCTGTTAAGCAAAATGTATTGTTAAAAAAAGGGGCATGCTTTTCTCGTCTCAAAACTGGTCATTTAAGTAAACTCTGTAATATTAAAAATCAATTAAATTGTTCTAATTGTAATAACCATCACTTTGAATTAATGTGTTCTGAAAAAGAAATGGAAACGAAATCGATTCCAAAAAATCGGAAAGTTCTCTCTCTAACTCCAGCAAAAGCAAAACTATATTTTTGCAAACGCTTTGCGTTATTATTCGGTGTCAAGGTCAGGAAAAATTAATCCGTGCTGTGATTGATAGTGGATCTCAAAGTACTTACGTTAGCGAAAATGTAATTACTCATCTAAAAGCACTTCCGTTTAGAAGCGAAACAGTGATTCATGCACTCTTTGAGGGGAGTGAAACAAAACCAAAAAAACATGATATATTTCCGGTAGAGGTTAGTAATTTAAATAGGACGTATACTTATAGTTTTGAAGATCGTTCTGAAAAAATGATTTGCGGATTTATTCCGAAGATTGAAGATAGACAGGTCTTGAATGAATTAAAAAGAAAGAAAATAAATTTTTTACTGATTCTTTTCGAAGGGTAACGGAAATCAATCTTTTAATCGGTGCAGATGTCTTAGGAAAATTATTAACAGGGAATTCTGTAGAATTAGAGTCCCGCTTAACTGCCGTAGAAACCAAACTAGGTTGGACAGTATTTGGAAAGGGTTCATGTGTAAAGGATAATATTTTAACAACATTATCGATGCATTCTATGAACATACCAGTTAATAAACTTTGGGAACTTGAGGTTTTTAGGAATATCCAGTCCCACTGAAATTGAAAACAGAAAACTGAACTTTTTTAGTTTAAATGATTTTAATAAGAAA
The DNA here is from genome assembly GCA_019973935.1 of Trichonephila clavipes. Taxonomy (NCBI): domain Eukaryota; kingdom Metazoa; phylum Arthropoda; class Arachnida; order Araneae; family Nephilidae; genus Trichonephila; species Trichonephila clavipes. Next base: position 351,795 of record BMAU01019177.1, read on the forward strand.
ATGAAAATTCAATATTTCCTGACGGAAGGTATGAAGTAGAATTCCCTTGGAAGTATGACTCATTGAAGTTACCAAGTAATAAGGAATTGGTCTGGAAACGACATGAAGGAATGATAAACATATTTGGATGTGGGAAATTTTTCATGGATTATCAAAAGGTATTTCAGGTTTGGGAAAAATGGAACATTATTGAACGCGTACCAGATTTAGAATTGAATAAAGAATGCCATTATTTGGCTCACAGGCCAGTTATTAAATTAGATAGTCAAACGACCAAAATTCGCCCCGTTTTTGACGCCTCGGCCTCCAAAAGGGAAACCTTCTTTAATGAATGTTTATTAAAGGGAACTAATTTGATAGAGTTAATACCTGATATTCTCGATCGATTTAGAATATATCCAATCGGTATTAGTGCGGATATGGAGAAGGCTTTCTTAATGCTGTCTGTAGCACCGAAAGACAGAGATTTTCTTAGATTTTTCTCCCGTGTAGTGAAGGGCGGATCGTGTATAGGCACTGCAGAGTTGTGTTTGGGGGTTTCTTCTAGCTCTTTTCTGCTGAATGCATCTGTTATGCATCTTTTAGAAAATTGTCAACCTCAACATGAAGAGGTTGCTCAGAAACTGAAATGTTCATTCTATGTGGACAATTGTGTATCTGGTGTGTTTAATACTGACGAGCAGGGACGTTTCATTGAACATGCGAAATTGATCATGTTGAATGGATGTTTCAACCTGCGTGGTTTTGAAAGGAATGTGGCTGGCAAAAATGTTGATAGAAGCTCAGGCGATACTTCCGTTTTGGGAGTCATTTGGAATTTAGAAACTAATACCTTGAAGCGCTGCACAGATATGGATACTTTGACCTGTGAAACAAAAATCACAAAAAGATTAATTTTGGCAATTGTGCAGAAAATTTTTGATCCTATTGGCTTATTAACTCCAGCTACATTGCTCCCGAAACTATTAATACAACATTTGTGGAAAATGAAAATTGCTTGGGTTAGTGAATTGTCTCCTAATGATGTAAATGTATTTTTAAAATGGTTTAGAGATTTGTATATATTGAAAGATGTTACTTGGTCAAGATGTATGATAATTAATTCCACTTCTGAATTACATGTTTTTGTTGACGCTTCCAAGGAGGCGTGTGCAGCGAGCGTCTTTGTGAGATCAATGTTTAAATCAGATGTAAAGGTAACTCTCGTTCGAGCCAAAGCCAGAGTAGCCCCTCTAAAGCCTTTGAGTATACCTCGTTTGGAGCTTATGGCTTGTTTCATTGGTTCTAGACTTGCGAATTCTATTGTCAATGCGCTTAATTTACCGAACTTAAGAATTACATTTTGGTCCGATTCTACTACAGCCCTTTGGAGGGTAAGGGAAAAAGGGAGTTGGTCCGTTTTTTTAGAAAATAGAGTTAAAGAAATTCGTCAACTAACTCGAGGTCATTTATGGAAGTATGTGCCCGGAAATCTTAACATTGCAGACTTATTATCACGTGGTTGTTCTCCTCAGAAAATGCTTATCTCTAGGTGTGGTGGAAAGGACCTTTATGGTTGCGAGAAAGCCCTGAATATTGGCCTATTGGAGAAACTCCTGGCGATTCGGAGGAAGTAGAATTGGAAAGGAAAAATTAAAAGTGGTAAAGATTGATCTCTCAAATGAGGCACCTCCTTGACATTTGTATGCTATATCTGATTACAGTAAAATGATTAGAGTTTTTTCATGTATTATAAGGTTTGTGAATAATTGTACTTTGTTGAATGAAAAATGTAAAGATTCTGAACTTTCAAAATCAGAAATCGAAAATTCTGAAAAGAAATTAATTCGTTTAGTTCAGAGCTATTACCTTCCTGATGCGAAATCTTCAAATTATATTGAGACTTATATAGATGGTGAAGGTATTTTACAGGTGAAAACTAAAATACTTAATCGAGATGATGAAAGATCATTTTTGTATCCAATATTGTTACCAGAAAAATGTATGAGTTCACTAAGCTATTAATTAGAGATGTGTACATAAGAAAAATTGTCACGCGGGAATTCAAATGATGCAATGCTTGTTAAGAGAAAGATATTGGTTAATTAGAGGTAGGAAAGCTATAAAAAATGTTCTGTATAATTGTATAATCTGTAAACGCTTTAAAGTTAAATTCATGTCAAGCGAACCAACGCCTTTACCACCAGACCGAGTAACAGACTGTGCACCTTTTTGGAAATTAGAATAGGATGCTAAGGGGGCCTTATTTTGAAAGATGGAAGAAAAGTGTGATAAAAACTTTGTTTACTTGCGCGGTATACCGTGGTATTCATCTTGAACTTGAGCACTTCTAACTTTTGATGCTTTTCTTTAGCCCTTAGATACTTTATTGCTAGGCGTGGTCGGCCACGAAAATCTATTGCGATAACGGAACTAACTTTCGAGGCGTTTTTAATGATCTATCAAAATTGAATTGGAGCAAAATAGTGGAAGAATCCAGAACTCCAAAATATGGAAATTTATCCCACCTACTGCAGCTATGGGGAGGTTGTTGGGAAAGGCTGGTCCGCATCAAAAAGAATTGTTAAAGCGTACTTTGGGTAGATCAGTGTTAAAATATGATGAATTGTAGTACTGTGCTTTGTGATTGTGAATCCAT